>VZRI01001621.1:70869-158369 GCA_013397515.1 Upupa epops | reverse complement strand
CGCCGCGCGGTCCCGGGGGCGGGGTGGGGGGAAGCCGGACCGACCGCAGCGGGGTCCGGGCCCAGGGGGAAGCGACGGAGCTCGGGGCTTTGTCCAGCCGGTCCCCGGAAGCTGCACAGGTGATGCAGACCCTCTCCCCTGGCTGGCGGCCCCCGGAGGAAAGCTGCTCCGAGGGGTGGTGTGAGCCCCTCCTGCTCCCGGGTGTCCCCGCTGTCCATGGTCCTGTAGTAGCGCAAGGCGGGGAAGCGCTGGGTTTATCTCGGTGATCTCTGCTGACTTTGCTCCATCCAGGTAGTCCATGTCTTTACTGTACTGGGATGGTCAAGGCTGGACGCAGGCTCTCGGTGTGGTACACCGGGTACCAAGCAAAGGGACTCTTCCCCTCGACGCACCGACCAAGCTCCTGCTGATAGACTGGGCCAAGCAGCTCCTTTAAAAAAAATTATAACAGTGTCACAAGACAGAGACAGGGCTTAAGTTTCAGTTCAGTGTTCAAATTTAGGTTAGAGGAGAAGGGAATATTTTAAGAAGGAGCTTCAGAAATTTTTGTAAAATACTATAAGGCTATTGTTGGACTGCAAGACCGTGGTGGTTTTTATGTGGGACCCAGTCGTTCTAATAGTGAGCACAATGATTTCAGATGTATAAGGCATGAAGGCTTGTATATTCCTCCAAGTGCTATGCAAACACTAGCTGAACAGCTTTTGCAAACTTCTTACAGATAAGCAATGAAAACTGTTACCTACACAGGAAAAATCTTGGTAAAACTATTTCCTGATGTATCAGCAGAGGCTGCTCTTAGGACTGTAAAACCTTTGAGCAGGATTTCAGGTTTGTAGAAAGTTTTTATGTAAAAATTAAATACATTTTACCATAGAGTAGTTATTACTATGAAATACATAACTGTTTTAATGAGTAAAAAACAGAATAAAGAACACATAATTAAAATTATGTTTAGATTTTTCAGTCAACAGGTGGATTGCTTCATCACAGAATGAGTTAGGGGATTTCAAGTGATCACCACAGTTATAGTTAAATGTCATTGGTCTGAGAGGTTCAGTTTATTTCTTCACCTCCTCCAGCCACATCCTGTTTGAAAGTCACATGAGTCAAAGCTAACTGCAGATCCTGTTAAGCCATGCAAGTGTAACTGCAGCTTGTATTGCTCATTCCAGGGGAGAGAACATGGAGGACAGACAGAGTTCAAAAAGTAACTGGAAGCTCTGATTTCCATCTGAGATTCTTTTGTCTGGAAATCAGGTCTCCAGAGGCTGTACTGCTTCCTGGTTGAATGGAAGAGACAGATCCACTTAGGTATAGAGGCTCTGACTAATTCCTGGTTAGACATTTAGCTGCCATTTAAATCAATAGGGTATCACTGCTTAATCACTGTGCTGATTACTGTTCTGGATGCTGCAATGAGGAAGACCATGCAAGTACAGTAGGAATATCTTGTTGGTCAACCAGTGTCTTTCCAGTTTACATAAGTCCAAGAAATACTGATGTCTACACACAATAGTGTACCAAAATTTTTGCTCAACATGTAAACTTATCCGAGCACATCTATATTGTATTGTAACTCATTTCTCTTGAATGTCATGTGAAGTAACATGAAGAAACTTGACAAAATAACTGTAAAAATACTGGGCTTGCCTGGCCTTAAGGACTGTCACCCTACAGTATGACTGCAGTCTACAGCTAGATTCCATCCTCTGCAATATGAATTGTGATGGTACTCTATAAGAATAACATTACTTGAAATATTAATCACATTACTTAAACTTCAAAATTCTGATTCTGATTTTAAAACCCACTTATCAATGCAGAGCTGCTCCCAAACAGATTTTGACTCAAAGCACAAGAGTGATAAAGGCACTGCTTCCTTTTCAAACATGTATAGCTTAAAGGTTTTGCTTAATTATAGATAGATCTGTATTACATCTCAGGCAAGCTGGAATGCAATACAAGCAGCAGCAAGCAATAAACATCTGACTTTCAAAGTTCTGAAAGGTACATGGCGGTACATTGCTCATGGCAACAAAATTATTGTCCTTTATTACTACACTGTTTCTTTTTGACAGAGGAGGTCAGTAAAACAGGAAAGAATCTCAACAAAGATACTCAGGAATGTCAGTTACCACACATTGAGGGCATAAATGTGGAGGAAGGGATGAACATGGAGAAAGGAGAAATCCATCATCCTTCTTAACACCCTTAATATTTTCCTATAGTACTACAATATTTTAAAAACCCAACAACACAAACAACACAAACTACCCTACTTTACCCCAATTCCAGATACTGACACCTGAATTTAATGCGTGGGATAATTTATTGAAACACTTTGTATCCAGTACTTTTTCATATTGAAAGGCCCATTGATACTCATTGTAATTAGCATGCAGCAGTACATTATCATAAATAATAAATCATTTACAAATGTATAAAGTTAGCATTTTTACATCAATATATTAGATGTTAAGGTATAAGCAGGTGGAATTGCAGGATGAACTGTGACTATATTTCTCTGTAGCATAAAAGTTGATTGTGATAGAGAGGGAAGCACAGCCAGTTCACAGAACTTACTGCTGCAATGAGAGGCTTTTAACACTCCTGGCTCTATGGCTGTCAGGTTGCTCAGCATCTCTGCAGCCCACAGAATAGATTTTTAATTTTTAATTTAACTTTGACACTCTCTACTGCCTTCAAAAGGGCTTTATTCTCTTTGGAAACAGTATTTGCATGCTAGCTGCTATCTGTCTTTATCTTTGATGTGCAACTGTAATATCTGGAACTTCAATATGTATGTAAAATGCATTTGGATTCTTAATAATATAAGGGTTTCTTGTGCAGAAGAAGGTCTGGAATTCAGGAGATCTAACAAAACTTTGCTATCACGTTTCTCTCTGGCTGCTATTGCAAAAAATCTTGCAAAAACTTCTAGATTAATTAGGACATTTCATAAGGGACTTAGACATTTAGATCTCATGGTAATGGGACACATTTAACTGCCTAGTTAAGCATTTAACTGCCCAGTGGAATTTTTGGAAGTGCTAACTCTCCTACAGATAGTTGTCCAACTTTTCACCTTTGTCAGTCAGTGCATAAACTTTACAGCTGGCCATAGGGACAATTTTAAAAAACATAAATCTTTAATTTCTGTACACCTCACTTCTCTGATTATAAAATGAATGCATTATTCTCTTTCCCCTCTAGCCTTTCTCAGATTATAAACTCTCACCAGGCAGAAATTGTCTATTCCTGTATGTCTATGCACCACAATGGGACATAGTGTCACATACCACTTCTTACAAAGTCATGTTTATATTAGTTAGGCTATACTAGTTTAATCTATTTGCTTAGAAAATGCTGTTTGGACTGGCATTTTCAACTCCCAAAAGTTAAAAAATCTAATAATCTCAGTCATTCCTTAAGCATGTAGCACTTTGTCAGAAGAGACCACATAGCAGAAAGGGACCTGGGGGTCCTGATGGACAGTAGGATGGTCATGAGCCAGCAATGGGCCCTTGTGGCCAAGAAGGCCAGTGGCATCCTGGGATGGATTAGAAGTGTGGTGGTTAGTCGATACAGAGATGTTCTCCTCCCCCTCTACTCTGCCCTGGTGAAACCACATCTGGAATATCGTGTCCAGCTCTGAACCCCTCAGTTCCAGAAGGACAGAGAACTGGTTGAGAGTCCAGCACAGAGCCACAAAGGCCTGAGGGAGCTGGGTCTCCTTAGCTCAGAAAAAAAGGAGACTGAAGGGGTGACTTCATTCATGTTTATCAGTATGGAAAGGGCAGGTGTCAGGAAGAAGGAGCCAGGCTCTTACCAGTGGCATCCAATTATCATTGCAAAATGGGTGTAAGATGGAATATAGGAGGTTCCACATAAATATGAGAAGAAACTTCTTCACAGTGAGGATGAAAGAGCACTGAAACGGTCTGCCAAGGGAGTTTGTGGAGTCTCCTTCTTTGGAGACATTCAAAACCCACCTGCACATGTTCCTGTGTGACTGGATCTAAGTAATCCTGCTCTGGCAGGGGGATTGGACTAGATGATCTTTCAAGGTCCATACCAATCCCTAACATTCTGTGATTCACTTGTATCACAACAAGTCTTGCAAAACTACAGAACCATTCACCAAAGCACCCTGAAATTCTGAACTTCATTCAGTATTCTAAACATGTTTGCTGAAGTAATCAGATATGAATCAACTCTTTCCTTAATCTTTAATATCTCCTTTTGTCTGCATAAAAATATTCTGGGTACTGATTAGCGATGCGTCACAAAACTAAATTTTTTAAGCATGTTTCAAGAAAGTTGGTATCTGGCAAGCATTAGCATCACAAAATGTAGTGGAGAAGAGGCAATTAACCAGTTGTAGCAAAAGAGATATGAAACTTGACTTTGCCTGCAAAAGTGAAAATTACAACATCCAGGGATATTGCAGCATGAGGATTTTGTTCAACATTCTTTAGACATTCTTAATATTCCCATCTTATATAGCTTTCATGGATAAAATATAGACAGAACATTAGAAGAAACCAATCATTAGGACACATACTCTCCCATTTTCTTTCCATAGGCTGTTCTATGAAAATCATAAATGAAAAATATATTTCCTTTTAAGCCAACAGAGTTTTTGCCATTGATCTGGATAAATTCAGGATTTCTCCAGATTATTTAAATGATACATTACTTTTCTGAGAATTCTTAATTAGGACGATTGTCCTTCTAGCAGGAGGAAAACAGAACTTGCTGTAGAGATACTCACAGTTAGTAAAAACTAACTTTGTCAGAAACATTCGCTGCAGGAACTGTCAAAGGTCATCTGCTGAAAAGAGAACTTACTGCCTCTAGCATTCCCCTACACTACTGATGACTAAAGGACAGGAATAGGATCATTTTCCAGGAATACTCACAAGTTGCCCGTTGCCCTGACATTCATCACTAACCAGGAAACAGCAGGTCAGCCACTGCAGGACCCATTATCTACCTGCAGACATTTACTCTACAGATATTTAGCCCAAAATGCCAGACTTAGAAATACATTTGAGAAGTGAAATAGGTCAGCTGTATGGAGAACAAACCCTGAGACCTTCACCTTTCTTACTCAATACTCATTAATGCACAGTTTCCTGAAGTTGGAAGAATTTTGGCCAGGAGCTATATAAAACAGAATTTGGCTACAGACAGGCAAAACACACAAGTATGCTTTAAAGTATACATATTTAAATAAAGTATTGCAATGCATCAAACACTTTTACATGTTCATAACTAGATATTTATTTCTTTTCAAAACTCATAGTCCACTTAAAATTTTTTTTTCTACAAAATAAATTGCTACTGTGAAATGTCCTAATATTGCACTTCTTTATGTAGCAAGTGAGACGCATTTCCTCTCTGCTAACTCCATTAGCACCATGTCCGACATGGACTGTAGCTTTCAGTGCAGTAGCTGTGCTATACAGTTATTGAACTCCACTGCAGGTGTCTTTGTGTTTTGCACAGAAGCAAGATAAATTACCTCTCCAAAATCTGCCACATGGATAATTATTAGTGTCTATGCTTGGGCCTGCTTTGGTGGGTTTCTAGAGTAAATAAGCTCATAGGAGTCCCTTGAAATCATTTTAGTCCTAGAAACTAAAATCCAGTAGTAGGTAGACAGTTTCCCTGTTGCTGGCCAGAAAATCATCCCCTCTGACCAGCATGGTTCACTGTCCTTACGGTATTGGAAAGTTCTGGTTTCTTCCTGTGACAGTTACATAAACCACAAATACATATTTGTATCAGACAGAAGCACACATGTACATATTTATACGTATCTGTGTTAAACATATTTTTTAACTCATCACATCAGAAATGCGCACTTGGATGTAGAGCTAGAACTCACAGAACAGAATGTAACATAACTGCCTTGCGACAATGAAAGAATACGTGAGAGATTAGAAAACCAGGACAAAAGGCAGAACAACTTTCAGTGCCTTTCCATTAGAGAACATTACTGTAGAGGAAGCTCAGGCTTTCATGTCAGTGAGTAAGGTTTTCAATTCTGTCAGAAGAGGTCTGATAGCATTGAGTTCTCTCAATAGGGATTTCCCTCCTCCTTTCACTACTTTCATGTCTTATTCTGTGGCTGACAATTAGAAATGTTATTATGTCTTGACCCATCCAACATGTGAAATGCCAAAGCACCTGGTGTTCTGAGATGATGTTAAGTCACCTCAATAGGTTTCATCTCAAGTTTTAATGAGTGTGACAAAGTAATGATCCACGGAGAGGCTCTGTAGAGTTCTGGTAGGCCAAGAAAGAAAAAGAAGTCTTTGTCTGTGAAGAACGAGAAACTAGAATGTGCACAGATGGAAGAAGATCGACACAAGAAAATTACAAAATATAGGGTTATGTAATTTTAACTAAGGATTCTACACCAAGAATGTGCCAGACAAAGCTCCTGGGGCCAGGGTGTAGACTTGATAGTGGATCTGGAGATTAGTTTATTTACACTGGCAGCTAGATTGTGATTGTGTAGTATTTTGCCTTCACTGTAATCAATACCAGCTACACTATTGACCTGTGTAAAGTATCTCATCCCCTGGCTCTGGTAAGGTTATTTGTACTAAGAAGTATCTCTGTGTGAGAGGACTTAACCAGCACAAATCTTTTCTGTTTATAATTGTGAGAATACAATTACTTGTCATTGTAGTAACTCTGTTTGGCCAGGCTGCAATCATAATTGATTTTAATGCTCATTACAAATTTACCTTACTTTTCCTGCCACTTGCCCAGTTGTATTTTGATTTAACCTGTTAGCTTTTCATCATTTAAGATGACAAGATCATTGGGGAAGCGAATGTCCACTTTCTGTGTGTTTTATAGTGCCCAGCTAATTTTCCACTAACATAAAAAGCAAACACTCCATGCTGTAATGGTATTACCCCTATCTATATTTATTCTCATTATCTAAGATCTGTTCTGTATTTTTCACTTAGTATTCCATAACGAAATGTTGCAGAGCAAATTTCTTTCTTCACACAACAATGGATTTTTATTAGAAAATACGCACCAAAATAACAGCAATGCAAAATTGTTCAATACTTTGCATTTAAGTGGTTAGCAATATTTTAAGTATTATAAAATTAACAGCATTAGAGTAATTCTTTTACGAAACAGATTCTGCTTCAAGATTTCAGTAATACGTGTCAAAAAGTTGCAGTTGTAAATTACAGTCGATTTATGGGCAAAACAATTTCCCTTTAAATTGAAAAAAAAATCTATCTCTTCAGCCTGTGAAAAACATCCTGGGCTATGAAAGACCATGTTCTTTGTCTTTGCTGTGACTTGGCCAGTCTGAACAAAGGTCTCATGAGTTTGTGAAGAGTGTGAAAAAAATCACTGATTGTCTGACTAGCAGGCTGCTGTGCAGGAAAAAAATCCTATTCATCTGTGTTTGATGGAAACCCGTGTTAACTGTCAGTGCCCACGCAAATGGGCAAAATAAAAGTAAAGGCCAAAGAGTTATTAACAGTAGATATGTTGTGCATCTGCTTTGACAGATGATTTTCACACTTCACAGGTTTAACTAAGATCACTTTCATAGCAGTTCTTATGAAGCTAAAACCCTTCTAAATGAAATTATTAAAAGCTAGCTGATGAATAAAGTATCAGAATCTAAGGTCTCATATAACTATCCAAAATGTTAATTGTAAACATAAATAAAGATAAAGTAGAGCACTTACAGACACATTTTCAAAATAATTAGATGTCTATACATCAAAATCCAATCAATCTCTTCGTATAACGCCAGGAGCTTTAGTCATCTATTTATTTCACTAACTCCCATGAATCATTAGGCATACCCCAAACTTTTTTTTCTGTAATGTGGAAGTAGAATAAGATTTCATAGGCTGCTAAAATTGTAAGGATGAGACAGAATTGCCTTAGCTTCTTTCCACTTGTAGAACAACTGCAATACTATACCTCCCAAAAATTATAACTCAAAATTATCCAGCACATGTGAGTCTATATATGATGCTTGTTTAGTCTGCATCAGTGGCAAGTGATCCAATAGAGAGTAGCTTAGCTACCACAGTCTAAGTCAAAGTATTTCTTCACTGTTGTTTGATGTTATAAAGGGATTAGTGTCAGAGCTGTTCAAGGAAACACTAGAAATCCAAAAGTTTAAGTTCAAATCCTGATCCTGGGTTTTGTGCCAAAGATCACACTTGGTCACAGCAGTGGTAAAGAATACTAGCTGTTTGAGCTGGAAAGTCAAAGGCACCAGGCATAGCAGTGTGCCACAAGATACAGATGTGCCATGCTGTGAAGAGATGAGTGAAATTCTTAAAATCAGGAGACTCTGTATCCTGTTCTCCAATATATTAAGAAAAGTCAAGTATTTATTTTTCTGCAAGAATATTTTTATCCTTTTTCAAAGTGCCACAAATATTAGGCTACTAAAGTATTTACGGATTTGCACCCACATTCAATTGCTAGAGTCATCTTGTCACCCATACATAAAATACTGTTTATGAATGAAAGGAAATATTCTAAAAATAATGGGAAAAATAGAGGAAATATTCTTAAAATCTCGTCTGAATTACTTGGCACTGTGCAGAAATCATGCTTTACAGCATTCTGCACGGGGCCCCATCAGCAAACCTGTTTCTCCTGGAAGCTAGAACATAGGAGTTAATGCAACAGTGATGACACTAATTGCTGGGAAAAGTAAACATCTGCTCTTCTGATGATTGAGAAACACTTGTTAGAGGCTGTAATAGTTCTGCTTAGTCAAAGATAGTCCAAGTATGAAATTAGTTACTGGTAAGTGCTCTTTATTTTTTTTTTTCTTCTATGCAGATTTGGTACAAACTCTTGCTGCTTGGGATCTACAAAGATCAAGGAAAGTGTAATGAGAGCAGGCATAAGCACTGCTGCATGACAGAGAGGGACAGACAATTGCAGTTAAGGCAACATTTATACATCATCACTGCCTGCAACTCTGGGACTCTTGAATAAATGGCTTGATCTTTAGAGTAAGCGTATCTTTGATACAAGAAGGATCGCTGAGCAGCAACCAGAGATCTCCAGATTATGATAAGTAGATTGTTCCAGTAAGATCCATACCAATCCCAGTAAGAACCAATTAAACTCATGGTCTTCTTGTGATTTCTTCCTGACAATTTGCAGGTCTCATGCAATATCATTTATCTGTCAGCATTCCTCAACCCCACTGATTTGTGGGTCTTTCTTAGAATTCTGTTCCAAGTTTTCAGTATTGTAAATTTGACTCATATGAGTTAACTCTTTAAAGACATGTTTTCTTTCACTTGTTCACAGACTGGAATTTATAACATCAAATCTTCTGTATGGAAGCTGTATCTCACGAAGCCTATTGTGCTTACAAAGGTTATGCTGTGATTTTTTTTTGGTGAACGTTCCCGCTCATATGTTATGTTGTCTAGAATACGTATAGAAGGCAAGTGCGAGAGGCACCAATATGGGTAAAATATATTCTACTCAACAATCAAGTAGAGAGTGGCAAAAGACATTTGTTTGAAGTCTGCTCTGCTGCATGTGTGATTCCTGAAGCATGTTGTACTTCTTTCCAGTCAAGTCACTACATTGGTTAAATCACTTACAAGTTTTAATTATTTCCCTTATTACAGATGTACTTAATAATCTCGCCTGTCCAGGTATGCCCCTGGTTAGAACTGTATCAATGACACTGCCATGTGCTGTTTGAACAGCCTGGAAGCACACTGAGGCATTTCTTTATGTGGCATTTGTAATATATTATACAGATAGACCAAAGTGGCAAAGGTTTTAGCCTAATCAAGTAACCCTCAAGTTATAGTATAACTACATGGCCTCCATCAGGCATAATTCTTTGGGCTAAAAGACAAAAAAGCCCACAATTCCAAATATTAATTCTCCAGTCTATTGCTGTAGAGTTCAAGGAAATCCAGGAAATACTTTTCTGAACCAAAGGAGCCACAAACAAGATATATCAAGAAGTCTTTTTTTAATGTGAAAATATATTTTATCTCTCAATTTCAACTAATATTATTCCCTTAAAAACCTCTGCTTTAGAAAGAGATCCAGGATGTCAGATATTTGTTGCTTCCATATATCAGTTCTACAAGGGAAGAAAATTAAGTGCATGAGCTAGCGCAAAAAGCAGTGTTTGTCACTTCTGTGAGACCAGATCCTTTTATCATTTACACTTGCGTATAGATGCCCTAGTTCTAAAGAAGCACAAACTTAGTGAAACTAAGTATGATACAGTAAATTTCACTATGAAAATACAACCATCTTTGCCTAGAACACTATTGTGATGCCACTTCATTTTCAGGATTTTGTAGTGGGATGGCTTTGACTGTACATAATAACTCTTGACATCAAAAAGCATTCTGACTTTGGTCTTCAGTAATTGTAGCTCCATTGACTTCATTTTCAGCACTCAGTTCACTAACTTTCCTCTGTAAAACGAATGGATGTTTTTATTTGGGTTGGTTTTGTCTGCAGATGTAAACAATCAGTTTCTTATGCCCCTATGGATAAAATCAAAGTCTTGTCTGGTCACAGAGAGGGTGGTTAGGTCTTTGAGCATAAAGATAAAGCTTATTACAGCAGACATGAAATCTGTTCCCAGTAACAATTGTAGAATCTTCTCAAGCAGTTACAACACTTCATAGGTGTTCATCTCGTCTGCTGGCAGGGACTGAAGCCAAATGTAGATCAGATATTTTTCTGCTATTTAAGACTTCAAAAATTAAGCAATTAGCATTCTAATTACTATCAACTTAATGGCACTGGAACAGCCTATTAAGTCTATACAAAAAATGTTTATATAGAAAATAAATCTAGCAGTTTTCCTTCAAAAATATTTAACAAAATTAAACTGTACAATTGTCAAACATGACTCATATCCAAAGGTCAGTAAAGATCCTGGTTCTGCCTCTGGTCCTGTACCACATTAGCAATGTGTTCAGGCAGCTCTGTTCTAGGAAGGCTGTTCAATAGTTACCCTTCTGCAGATTTGCTTTGGTAGCCTTCAAAAAACATCTATGTTCTTACGTGTTTCAAAAAGTATTTTTAAAAATATCTGAGTGGAGACAGACTAAAAAAATATGCAGGAAAACTCTCCTTGGTAGCACCTTTCTCTCAGAGCTCGAAGAACATGTACAGTTATAATTCCACATGTAGCTACAGAAAGCTAATGACTGAGACCCATTCAGCCTGTATTTCAAAAGTACCTAGAGTGGGAAGAAAATCCAAAAAGACAAAAAATTTGAGAATGAACTACCTATCACACAAGCACATCTCAGAAAGCAGCCAAGTAACATTTACTTTTGAATGGTCAAATGGTACGAATTCACAGCCAGCCAGCAATTCATTCAGTTACCTGCAGAAGTAGTTGTAATGTAGAGAGCTACATGCTGTCCCAGAGAACTGAGAGTGACTCAACTATACTTCTAATTAAGTTTTTCATTCTCTAACTGCAGAAAATATGATAAAAACCAATGACGTCCGGATTACTGACCTCACAAAAAAGAACATCTATGTAGTAGCATCATTAAAAAACACCTATCAACGTCTATTGATCCCTAATCCCTTCCAATTTTCTAGCTGTTCAGGTTGCACAGGATAGTCTGTTACACACACCCTGTACAGTCACTGTATGACTCAGCAATATCTGTCGTAACACCCCTATTTTTAAACTACGTTCCAACAACTGTAATCATTCAGTCACCCCTACACTGTGCTGATATAAATCAAGATTTACAGGTCTTATTCTCCATTTCCGAATATGCTTCTGAGCATATTCTGATATCCTCATATCACTTAAAGATGTTTTTTTTACACTGTACACATGTTAACGTATTATGAAAGAAATAATTAGCATATCAAGTGCTGGAGATCAATTAGCTGCAGACACGTCAGTCTAGACACAAGAGCCTGACACTTGTAACAAAATCAAAGCCAAGCTGCCCAAACACTGCTGCTACCTCAGTACGGATTCTCAGAACAGAAGCAGTAAATGTTCATTCATTACCCTCTGTACCAACAGTGTAGAAGCTCATTATCTACTTCTATTTAATTCTATTTTTCAGCCAGATCCTAAATGAGTTCACAGATTCAGTGACTATTCTTTTATTGTCTATGACTATTGACTGTGGTTTTAATCCACAATTGCCACTTAGTTGCAGTAACTCCTGCTCTTCTTGTTGAGCTCTCTTCAGAAATGGTTCAGGAGCTGTCTACTTCTCCAGACCTCCCCATGCTGAACAAAGGAAAACTCCAGAAGAGAGTGAAGGATGCACTTCTGGTGCACAATACAGTTTGGCTGCTAACATTCTGCTGTGTCAAGACTCTTTGGGGCATTCTGAAGGAGCCTGAGGAGGATGTAACTCATGATGATGGAATAAGGCCAGAACATTGCACTGCACAAAGTGGAGATCAAATACATTCACCCTCAAAAGAAGCACAAGAAACTGTGAAAGCTGCAATGGCTTCGTGAGTTGAGAATGAACAGCCTGAGGCTATACACATCCAGAGAGCAGCCAATACAGCAAAACAGCAGCTAAGCACCTCATTCTGCAGTCTATGACCAATTTCTCATGAGATTGTCCTATACCTAAAAAAGACGAGAGTCTTATTCTTTAAAGGAAAAATAATGAAATAAGAGATCACATCTCTGCTCTGAATTCACCACACACTTGTACATGACACAGAATCATTGGAATTGGAAGGGACTTCAGGAGATGGTAAAGTCCAACCTTCCGGCAGCTAAGATGCTAAATTCATCACTGAATCTTTGCCTTCTTTGAAAATGTCCTGCATTTTTGCCATAATCACATTTCCAGTGATAAAGATGGCTAGAATATACCCATTTACTTCCATGGGACCATAATCTTTAATGTGTCATTATCAAATTTCTACCTGCAGATAGTATTTAATACAGTCATGTTGTATGATCGTGCATTTGGGAAGTGTGGCTGTCTCTGACTGAAATTTCATCCAGAAATTGTGTTAAAGCAGAGACAATTCAGGAAAGGAACTGCAGACAGTTGATTTAGCAACAGATTTATTCACACTGAAAAGGAAAAAGCATGCAAAAGCTGTATCTGGGTATGACTTCATTACTTTGTGACTCTCACAAAATATTCTCCAACACGCAGTATTTTTCACTTACCTGTTGTCACTTCTTCCAAAGAATAAACAGCAGTTCAGCACAGAAACTTATAATTGGGTGCATAGGCTTTGTTTGGAACAGTCTCTCAACAGGATGCTGACAGATAGGAAATACTAGTTTCTAGTCCTCAACTGGAGTCCTCAACTTTCCTTTCTGAAAATACTAGTCATACAAACTGACTACTTTGGGGGAAATTATTCTGTTTTCACCCTCTATTAAAAAGTGCAATGCCCATATTTTCATGTTTGTAGATGCAGACCCCCTACCATCCTCTACTCCCTGAATGCCCCATACATATATCCAGTAATATGCATTTATACCACTACTATGAAATATAAAGACAAGTTACTTTTGCCCTTAACATATGCACAGAAGGTACATACATTGCAGCAGCTGCCAAGATAATCTAAGGTGACTCAGTCTTTGCTCCTAAGATTCCAGTTTGTGGCTTTCTGATTGGCATTTCCTTTTTCACTGTTAGTGTTTGTCTCGTATGTGGTAGCTGGAACCTTATGAAGATTCAAACCGTGATTTTCCAAGGAAAAGCTAATTTAAACTTTTGTGCCTAAGACATGCTGACATGAACATTACACATGAAGGAAGTCACACTGGAGGGGATAAAGGACTCCTAAAGAAACAGAAGTTAGTGCCACAGCATGTCTTCAGCAATTTATGTGGTTAAAAATGTTGGGGGGAGGGAGGTGGAGGGAAGGGATTAATTTTGATAAAGCTTACTGTTGTCATTAGCATGGATTTAATGCAATAATCATAACTCGGGCAAGATAATTTTACAAGCATTATCCTAGTATGAGACCATGTAAATCTATACATAATTTAGAGATTTTGAACAAAATCATCTATTACTTGTCAAGAACTGAGAACCTCCTAAACATCTGCACTGAGCTCATACAGAACAACACAAATTGGTAAGAATTCCCTCAATATTCATTTGTTTGTGTTTAATTTGCAGCATATGATGCTTTATGCCAGCAATTATACAAAATCAACAGTTATGAACACAGATAAAGATCTTCCCAGAGCCTTGCAGAAAGCATAGTACTGTATAACAACAGAATCCATTTGAAAGCAAAAAAAACATCTGGCAGCATTTCAAAAACGTAAAGTGCTCTGCTCTGTGCAGCTGGAAGAAGCATTTATTATTTATACTCTGGAGGCTTTTCATTCACATCTACCAACATGTTTACCCTTTGGAATGAAGATTAATTAGCAAGGCAACAGGCAAAGTTGATTTTTTCCCCTCCATTAAACTTCAAATCCAGTAATGTTTGGGATACCCATTCACATTCCTCCTCTCCAGTGACAGAGAAAGCTATGAGAGGCTTATCAAGAGATGCTTGGATCAAAGTTATAGATGTTACATTACACTACAATTTCTGTATTTGGATTTATATCTGAGGTTAAATGCCAAAAATGTATTTAAGTTTGCCATGGCAGGATGGTGTTAAGAAACCACCATAAAGCATTGTATATCTTTTCATTTAACCACTACTCCAATACAGAGAGCACGGATTTTTTACACAAGAACTTGTCTGGATTTTTGTCTGTGGACACATGGCTGGTAGTTGTTCAGAGCACCATTCTAAGTCAACAAAATAAAAAGTTAGCAAACTTACAGAAATCTACACAGCTGTTTTAAAATCTGCCTGCATTATTTGCATTATGTTATCATTTTATGACACAATAAAAACACACTGTAGCTATGGGTAGATGTACTCAGATGCACTGAAAATAACAAGTTGTTGAGAACCATTCAGCTGTCTCTCAGTGGAGATAATGGCTGCTGAAAAACACTTGTTCATCTCAACTAGTCAGCCTTCACCATATTTCACACTATAAAAATGCAAATTCTCCTGTTACCCTTAAGACAGTACTGGAGTACCACAACCTCTATAAAAAAGTTTATACCATTTGGAAGAGTTTCTGCATAAACACCTCACACTACAACCAAACCAGCCTGGCCACAGTTGCCTCCCAACTGGTGATGAGCCTGTACTTGCCAGGTACTTTACTTTGGAACTTAAAGTGAAAAACATTTTTGATCTGAACACTTAGAGATTCTCCTCTGCACATAGCTTGAATTATTCACTCTGAGGAGTTCTAAAATGTAGTTTGCTGAGGAATCTAATCTCAGGATATGTTCAAGACATTCTATGGCCAGGATAATACAGAGTTGGTATTCTTTTCTTGTAAAATATAGGTAATAAGTTGATCATTGTACTTTAGTAAGAGCCTTGAGATCAGAAAACTCTTCTAAGTAGTGGAAGATTCAATATCCTCATTAGCCTCAAAGGCTCTAAATTGCATCTCCCACCACAGCAGGAAAAGTTCCCAGGCTGTGTCTACTGCTCTGAAGAACTGACGGCCTCCTCCTTTCCTGTACAGCAATCACTCTGCTATACAGAAAGGATACAGAATTCACAGTTAAAAGTGAAAAAGCAAGCATAATGGTATCAGTTAGATAAATTATTGAATAGAAATCTAAAACTATTTTACCATTAGCTATTTATAATGCACAGCCCAACCATGTATCACTATCTGCTGGAGGAACAAAGCAACTATCTCACAACTAATAACACTACTGGAGCCAATACTTAGTCACAGCTTTAGCTAATGCTGCGTGATCAAATTCCTGTCAATAGGTACTAATGAAGAGATCCTACTAATGGTGTTGAAGCTTCTATCTTGACAGCAATCTGCCTCCACAAAACCAAAATGCATACACAAAACACACTGAGTGGGTATGAGAAACTATCTGTTTACTGATTACTACTGAATAAATTAAAAAAAAATAATTACCCTGTCGTGTTCTAGTTTTGATGTACTTCAGAAAAAACATTTCAACCTTCAGGCAGTGAGAAAATCCACCCATTTTTCCTGTATCTAAAGCTGGTGGACCTTGATCCTAGCAGCAGCACGCTGTTACCAGCAAACCAGCTACAATGAAGGACTAACCTTAACACTGGATAGGCCCTTAGCAGATTGGTTTGTTCTGCATAAAACAGATAACTAGCAGAAAACTGCAACTGTGAGGGACACGTTTGCATCTTTAACCTGTTTCTGGCAAACCTGTGCACTGCATCAGCTTCAGAGCTGATGAGGCCAGACAGTTCTTGGAATGGTCTTAGTGACACCACTGATTGTACTCCCCTCCACACACATGGACTTTCCTCTTCACACTGTGTCCATGCATATAAAAACATAGATTTTCATTCACAGGAACAGAGAAGCCTAAAGCCTCATGTGCTGCACCTCAGATAAAAACAATTCAGTTCAGTTAACTGAAAAAAAAGGCTCTCTGTGGTTCTCTTCACATCTCACATCACACCAGGGTAAGGCAGTTCACAACATTAAGGTTTTGGCTTTATGTACCTAATCCTAGCCAACAGCAAACTGTTACCAAAAAACTCTGCATTCTAGGGCTGGCAACAACTGCACATGTTTCAAACTTTGGCTTTAAACATTCTTGACAATCCAGAAGTACTGATACATAACATAGGGTTTCTTCCTCTTCTCCAGAGTTTTTTTTACCTTTGACCATAAAAATGCACTCAGAGAATGAAGATTATTGCAACATTAACATCCAACATTAGTATTTAGAATGTGTTGAATGATAAATATCCAAATTCATTCAAAAGAACGGGCACAACTCACACTGCTCTGAGAGCCCACTTGAATACCTGCTTTGCTGCCTTGCCAAAAAGTCTCACGACGGTTATGGCAGCTCCTAAGATGATGGGACAAGATCCAATTACCTGAGTACTATTAGCCAACCCACCTGCCCATCCCCCCCCCAATAATTCTTTCCTAGTCAAACCTACAAATGCTAAATCCAATTCAGTTCTCCCTACTGTTGCAGATTGTCATCAGGAGAGAGTTTCTTAGACATGTCTCAAGACATTTTTTTTTCATTTATTCAATTTCAGAAAACAGATATACTGCCCTCAGAATGGATCTATCTTAGAAAAATCCATAAGACTAAAAGCATTTCATTGATTTGTCAATACTTCATAAGAGTAAATAGTGTGACCTATACTGCTTCGAGTCATCCATTGCAATATCGATTTCAAGGTAAATCATGTAATATCTGATTAAAGATTACTACTTACTTTTCAAGGATTAATTGTATTTTATTATACTCAACAGGTTTTGGGGGAAGATAAGCCTCATCAGATCAAATACTCCCACTGACAATTGACAAAATCTGTTAACAACATATTTCTGAGTATCTTTTAAGTTTGGAACCCAATACCACACAAGTTTCTGATTCTGAGAGACAGGAATACTCAGAAATTATATGGCAATGTATGAAATTGGAAAATACTTCCTCAATACTACATTTCTTAATAAGTACTTATCAATTTAGGGTAAAAATCTACCTAGAGGACTCAGCCCGTGACACAATGTATTCTTCTACTACAAATACAGAATTAAAGCTGATAATACAGCTTCCTTGGCAAAGTAGATGCAAAGAGTTCTGCTCAACAGTAAAAGGCTGACAAATTACACGCTGTAATCCCCAACTCCAAAGAATTGTCAACAGCAAGTATCTGAACCAATTCACAAGGTGAACCAATAGCTGAGATTTATGATCTGCGATTTTGTAGAGGAGCATATTGGATGGTCATTATTCTAAATGGTACTACTTGTAAAATCGCTAAGTAATAAGTGTTACAGAAATCATTTATGCTGAGTTTCCCCAATGTAATCTTATATGACATCAATCATAATGCTGCTGCCATTATTGATGGATTTGTAAATTTGAGTTCATTCTTTCATGCTTTTGCAATTGGAACATTGATACCTGGAGCATATCAGGGACAAAAATCTATTGTTGACAGCTACAGGCTTGTCAAATTTCTCACATTTGATTTAAAACAAAGCTGCAATGGGTTTGATCAATGATGTACTATGCTGATTCTGAACACAATTACTAACAACATCACTAGCATTTATATAAATTAACTTTCAAAATTTCCAAGTAAAATTACAAACTTAGAGGAACCAAGTCAATGTCAGCTTACTTCACTGTGTTTTATGGCTACACAGAGCTCATATATCACACCTCTTCGTATATACTCTGTTGGCCTTGATGCAGTGTGGCTTTTTGTAGTACAAAAATAAAACCATTTTAACCATCACAATGAGAAGTACAGAAAAACAATACTATTCATGAAACCTTCCCTAACTAATTTTTTACATAGTTGGGTCTTTTATACCCACTAAAGTACAACATAAAAGCTAAGCATAACTCCTTCAGTTACTACATTTTAAGATTAACAAAGCAGAAAACTTGTTGCAGAACTTGTACCAGATTGAAGAAAGGACAAATAGCTATTTTCTGACACATTTATGGCATAAACAGAAAGAAGCACAAACTAAAAGACCAAGGTCTGCAATTTGCAATTGTAGAACAGGGTCATATTGAATAATTAGGGAGGAAAAAGCACTTTCAGCCCTTGAAGACTGTGGCTTGGAAGTATGTTTCTGGTAATATCTAGTATCATAATTGATATTTGGAACAATGATACAAAGCAAGTCTGCTCTTTTTCCTGGACACAGGATACCCTGTACAGTGGTAATGTTTAAAAACCGATCAGAGTATTCTTGTCTTCCACTCTAGGAGAACACTAAAGGGATTTGTTTGCCTTCGACAGCATCTCCAGTTTTTTTAATTTTGCTTACTGAGCAATGCCAGAGGCGATACATAACATCCACTCATTTATGAGGGGTAAACGTTTGTCTTTGTAACGAAGGAGCACACACAATGTGCCAGTGACAGCATTTTCCCAGGGACACCACTTCTACCCAATTTCACCTCATCCTCTTCTCAGATTCTATGTTCTCAGGATCAAAGGCAAATGATGACTATTTGCTGCACAGAACACAAATATGTTCATTTAGGACATTGCTGAGGGCTACGAAAGAGCACCTTTGCTAAGTGGAAAAAGAAACAAGCTTTTCAGTTCCTTTCTTCTCTCTGTAACTAGATTGTAATGGTTAATTTTGTTAAGAATTGATTTCTATAGTGGTGTTATTGCTGTCATGTAGGCAAAGATCGTGCATGGAGTGAGCAGGAGGACACTGTCACTAATGCTCAGACTACTCACTGCTGTTAGAAAAGGAAGTAATAACTGAGCGATGCTTTGCACAGAGCAAAATGTACTTCCAACAGCTGGAATCACTGAAGTTGTGCAGCATGTTTCACTTATCCACTTGGGCTGCAGGAGGTAAGAAATACTTCTACTAACTTCTATAAATAACTTAAAAGCTGAGTTCACAGCAAAAGGTTTTAAGAGAAGGGTTCCACAGCACATTTTGTGCTGACACCAACAACAAATGCTTAAATCCCATCAAGTTCCAGAAAACCCTACAGTATTTCTTTAATTTGAGTGGTTTAAGAGGCATGTAAAAAGTACTGTTGCAGTTCAAAAATTATCAAATTTTCACATGTTAATTTTGGTGTTTCTATGCCAAAAACCATTTTACTTTGAAACTGGGGGGAGCTTTCCCAGCGGACCCCTGGGTCAGGGTTCTGACCCTAAAGGTGATTGGTGGACAGAGTCTATAAAAGGGAATGTACTTCCTGTTTTCTCTTCTTCTTCTCCAGCACATCTTGTAAGACAAAGAGCTCCTGTGCATGAGACCCTCCCCTGCCCCCCCACCCCCACCCCAGGGCAGAAGGGACAAGCAAAGGCTCTTGGTCTACATGCCACTGAAAGATGGAACACAAAAGAAAAAAAAAAAAAAGAAGCCTAGCCTGCAGTTCTGCTGCAGGAGCAACTATGGCCCTCTTTTGCCTGAGAGCTCAAATGCAGCTCCTACACACTGCCTCTCCAGCCTGATTATCTTTGAAAATACCAGACAGCAGTGAGCTCTTAACCCTCTCCCTCTCTTGGAGCCTTAACCACAGGGGAGAATAAAAGAGAGGAGAAGACCTTGAAGCAGGCCTATTTACTGCAACAGGTGCAGACCCATGTGACCAGCGCCATGTTGCCTTTGTCGCCACCCAGTTGCTGTACACTCTGCCACTGAGAGACTGCGAGAAGCCTCTGATAAGAGAGAGAGATCATAAGTACCAATCTCCTGAGGCTTTGGCAAACAGAAAGAGACTGGGAATCTGTTACATTCATATATCTGATGCTGTTATAGCCTCAAAGAAGAGCTACCAAGCATGAGGAGCTAGAAGCAAGCCTAAGATGTCAGGAAGGGCTGATGTCTGCAAGAGGACTGGAAAAGGAACTTTTCCACAAGCATCAAATATATATTCTATGCTGTATTTCTGCCACCATCCCACCCCACCCCTTTCCCTTCTGGAAGTGGGGTGCAATTGTGTGTGTGTGTAATTGTGTGTGTGCGCGTGTGTCTGTGGTAGCTTTATGGTTATGACTGTTGGTGTACGCTCTCTTTTCCCAGGGCGCTTATCTAAAGCCAAAAACCGTTGTGTTAGCTGTTTCACATTTCTCTCAGAGTGTGTGTAATGGCATTGTGATACAGTTTCTGGTTTACCTTTTTTATTCTTTTACTTATGTGGGGATTTTTTTCCTTTTCTTATTGATGATGGGTTCAATAAATCATTTTCTTTTTAGCAAAGTTGCTTCATTGCCTGTTGAATGCTCGGTGAGAGCTGGTTGCTGTGCTTTGTATTGCAGGCACCAACCCAAACCGATTTAGACCCTCACTCTAACCCATTACAAGTATATAGGAGGAGATTCTTAAATCGTTCCCTGGCAAAGGAATTATTTTCAGCTCAGGAGTGAAAACTAAATTCCAGAATAGATATAACTATAGATTGAACATGAAAGTTTAACCTCAAAAAGAAACCATTTTCAATCTGTGAAAAGGAAAATGTATCCAATTCAATTACAGAAAAAAAAGAGGACAATAAGCAATCCAAAGTTTAAAAAGATGAAATTATCACAAGAACCATTTGTCCAAGGGTATTCTCATGCATCAAGAAGCAATACTTTCAAGTAGGTAAATAGGAATAGGCCAAGGTGTTATTAGGACATGAACTCCTAGCAATAAAATTATAGAATGGTATCCTGTAACACTTCTATTTTTGCCAGTATCAGTTGGGAACTTCAAGCAGCTTTGTACTGCTACCTTTACTTTCACTTAGTAAACGAAAGCACAGATAATGAGGTGACATGTCAAACCACTCAGGAAAGGCAACACTAGTAACCTCTGCTTTACTTTAGTAACCAAACCCTTAATTACACTGCCTTCCAACAATTCCTACAGAGCAGTAACAAAGGGCTGTAAGAGGCTTCTGATATTCAGTCTCTCTGAACAGAGTTCATTAACACAACAGCTTTTCTTTGAGAAATATGAACATCTCCTAATAGGCTTCATAATCCAAAGTATCTCACTAAATTTCTAGGGGGGCTTTCATACACTGGTAACCAGTTCTAACACTGATACTGGATAACATTCTTCCTCTACACATTACCTTTTCCTTCTATTTTTCCACTTCATCAGCAGCACAAATATGTACCATATTTTTAGAAAGCATTGACTCCAAAACCAAAAAGAGTTTCCACATTATACCTGATAAAAAGTCCCTAGGGACTGAATAAAAATTTTTTTTTTTAAATTCTACAGTAAATATAGTATGGAACAATTTTATTCCTAAAAACAATAACCCTAAAAGGTTTCCTCAAGATTATTTTTTTTTAAAGATTGGAATCTTAACCCTAAGATTCAGTAATTAGATTCTGTTCATTTGATTATTTTGATTAATAAGGAAACTGCAACCTATGAAAATACTAATCTCATTAAGAAAAAAATAAAGGAAAAAGAAAACCTGTATGGCATTAATCTCATTAAGAGATTCTAAATTATACATTTTATTATCCTACAGAGATTTATATTCCCATTATCCCTTACACCCACATAAGATAAAGTAAGTGTAAATCTGTCTTTCTCCATGCAAGGAATTGCTTAATGCTGTATTAGAGAGGTGATAATTCTATCCTCACATTTCATGACACTCTTTGCTTAACAACCAGAAGCACTCTCATTTAATATTAAGACAGATGTTTTGACTGAGAATGACTGTGAATATGTGCTGAAACTAAAAATGAAAAACCACATGAATAAATATTGAAGTGTACATTAATCCTTATTCTGAGGTTGATGTTTCACCACCAAGTAAGATGCTTGGCCAAGATTTTCTCTATTTGCAGCAGCTGAAGGGATTACATTTTTATGCAACTCTCATGCATTACATTTACTCAAATTGCAAAACATCCAACTCTTCTGTTAATTGTGCATGGGGTAGGGCCATCACATCTGTGTTATTTACACTCACATAAACAACAGAGGTACTGACTGATGGCAGCTACATTGAGGAGCCATTCTGAACAGTGCAAATAGTATGAGATTTTGGTGAATATGTCAGATTTGTGTTTGATAGATTTTCCTCTATCATCCCACAATGTGACATACATCATCAACTCAGCTGTGATTGGCTGCTGACTGAGAAGTTAACTGCCACCCATTTGCATACATTAACTGCTTGTTCAAGCTATTAAAGAATTTCAGCTGTCACAGTGTTCCCTGGAGAACACTGTGGTGTCTCAGGTAGATAAAGTCAAGGCTTCTGGGTTATTATAGATTAAAATTGTTCTGCAGCTTAGAGATTTAATGAGTAAGCCAGTTTAATCACTAGAAAATAATAATTCAAAAAATTCTTCATTGGTACTTAAAATAGTAGGAGGAATATCACAATAAACCAGCAACATCCATAATTTGAAAGGCCCAGGTTTCTTTCAATAGCTCTAAAAGGTCATTCTTTGTTCTGTAACACTTGTTAAGTTCACAAACTGCATAGAAACTGAGATGTAATTAATGGGGATGTACTGCAACATGGTTATTCCTGCCATTTTATAAATGGATATTACAGGTTTTTATATGAACTAACATTTTCATGCAAGAGAGTAGAGTTTAATGAATTGCAAACCTGTATGCTTGAAGCAGCAGTAACACACCTTAGAGAATACTTGCTTTTTGATGCTTGAGAAGGTTTGCATACAAAACAGTACTCCTCAAAAGGAAAACATAATACCCTGGCTTCTCAAGTAAAAATTCTAATTCACAGATTGAATTTTTCATTGAGCTGAGATGTATCCCACAGAGTTAAGAGAAGAGGGGGCACATTCACTCCTCTACCTGCTAACATGACAGCCATTTCAGGCCCATTGCAATAAAGGCCAGCTTTAGGGATATCCGGCAATACTCTATCAAAACGCTTTTCAACACCTCTCCAATTAGGTAATCCCCTATTCTAGTTCTATGTCTCCCCAGAATAGTCTTCCACAGGGAAATCCCCAACCATCTGGTTAGTTCAGCTTTCAACTAGCTTTGATCCAACAAAGTGGCTCAAAGCAGTAAGAAAAAAAAAAGCGCCTCTCGTTATTTTGCATATATTGAACTGAATTCTAATCCTGGTTTTGATTTATGTAAATCCAGAACAACTTCACTGAGGACAGGGATACAGGACAGGGAACATTATTTTGCTGGTCTGGCCAATATTAAGCAGAGATGTTATTTAAGCAAACAAAGAAACCACCACTGATGTGTAAAAATTACTCAGCTCCTATAAATCAGCCCAGCTTCACTGAAGTCAACTGAGTTATGAAAATTTACATCAGCTACAGATTTTCTCCTGTATGTAATGAATAGTGTTTGCTCCCCTGCGTCTCAGCTCAGACTCTGTATGAATACAACTGGAATGTTTTTCCAAAATGTGTATCAACACAATTTCTCTTGAGTCACATATTTGTAGCCTCTATATACTGCACATTGCCAGGATGACTAAAAGCTCTAAAAAGTAATTAAATGTTTTATCAATAAAATAATTCAATGGAAATGTTTTCTTCCAGAACTTAGAAAACCAACCACATTTTACTGCCATTTATTGTACCAGAATGCTAAAAAAGCAATTTGCTGTAGAAAATAGATCTCATGATAATTTACAGGACTGAATAATGTGAAAAAGTAAGCTTTGAAAGAGAGCAAACAGCACTTCCAGGAAGGCTACATGAAATGATACTGATTTTAGCCAGGAATTATAAGGAACAAGATACCAATAAAGTTATGATGAAAAACTTGAGAAGTCTGGACACGTGACTAACTCTGATCTTGGAAACAAAACTGTTCTTACATTGTTTTTATGGAATTAAATTTATGTACAAATATTTCAATTTTTGAAGAGAGAACAAAAATTTCCTGTATTAGCAAGGGGAACACACTATGTTACAGAGTCCTGAAGCTGGAAGCCTGATTCATAAAGGCAGTAAAGGTCATATCAGGATGCTAAAAAACTTCATACTATGATGTTTCCAAGGTAAAAAATAACATTGACATTTTCAAAGCATACACAATGTAAAATCTGCAAATTCTAGGGGGAAATGTACATTTTAACAAAACCAGCCGATTCTGTGCGTAGTATTGCAACGTCTCACAAGAAAAGCACTTCTAAGGAGACGAAGAAAGGCACCTATTCCATTTCAGATGGTGTACATGGAGCCTGTTTTAAAAAGCATTACTGACTTGTAAAGTCAAGGTTGCATAAGTTAGGAAGCATCAGAATTAGATCTGCTTGTCTCTATTCAACTTAACAAATCCTTGTGGAGGTGCAGAAGCACTGGGTTTACACATGATCTCTTCTTCTACACAAGAGCCATTCCACATTGCTGGGCTTGCTGCAATAATACAAAGGGTATCCTTTTAATGAAATGTTTGATTCTTAAAGGCTTATTTCTGCTGTATTAAAGCCATCATTGAAATGTCAGTCAAATCCAGTGGGATCATGATTAGTCATGTTAAATCCTGCTTGAAAATCTACAGATCCTTGTGGCTTGATAACAGTGCTCACAACAACCGTGTGCAAGTGCAGAGGGACAACCTTACTTTATTCCTAGCAAAGTCATCTGCCAGCCAACTAACACGTGTTACTCATGAGTCACAGAAGGACATAGCTAACAAGTCTCAGCAGACCTGGAGACTTGAGACTAGCTAAAATAAAAAGTTACCAGCTCCACTGGATAGTGAACATGCTTTGTTTCCATCAGAAAGTATCAAATACAAAAGGAGCTTTTGTTAATATTGTAGCAAGAACAGCATTGTCCTGAGGAAACAGACCTTGTGAAGCTACAAATTATAATGGCACTTCTTGGAATTTGCCAAGGAGCTGGATACCATTCACAGAAATAAACTGAACAGTTTCATGGCAAAAATTGTAAGAAAATTCAGGTTTTCTTTTCTTTTTCTTCTTTCCTTTTTTAATAACTTAAATGTGAATAAGAATTTAAATGTAAAGCCTTCCTTCTAATTTTGCTATCAGAGACTAGTGGTGGACAGCTTAATGTCCAGATGGAGACTGGTGTCAAGTGGTGTCCCTCATGGGTCCATACTGGAACCAGTGTTTTCCAACATTATTCACCACTGATAAAGACCACAAGTTTACAGATTACACCAAGCTGAGTGGTGCAGTCAACTATCCAAATGGACAGGATGTCATCCAGAGAGACCTGGGACACAAACCTTTTGGACTGAGTCCAGAGGAGGGTCACAAAAATGGCCCATAGGGCTGGAACACCTGCCCTGTGAGGACAGGGTGCAAGAAGTTGGGTTGTTCAGCCTGGAGAAAAGGCAGCTAAGAAGACCTTACTGCAGCATTTCAGCATTTAAAGGGAGTCTACAAGAAAGGTGGAGAGGAACATTTTAGCAAGGCCTGTTGTGACAGGACAAGGAATGATGGTTTTAAAATAAAAGAGAAGGGATTTAGAAGAGATCTAAGAAAGAAGGTTTTTACAATGGGGGTGGTAAAACACTAGAACAGGTTGTCCAGAGAGGTGGTGAAGGCCCCATCCCTCGGACATTCACGGCCAGACCAGGTGAGGCTCCAAGCAACCTGATCTAGTTGGAGATGTCCCTGATCACTGCAGGGGGTTGTATTAGGTGACTGTTAAAGGTCCATTCCAACACAATATCTTCTATAATTCTATAATTCTGTGAATATTTACAATGGAATGGGACTGCAAGATCTTCAAAGAGACATTCTCACGTACTTAATTTGCATTTAAGTTTCTTGAGACATTTCTGACCTATAATCATGGAGGTTATTTTAAAAGCACATGGAACAGGGAACTGGAAAATACCTGCTGACACAGAGATGTTTGCTTGGACTGAATGAACTCCTCATCTTCACAAGGAACAAGAAGTCTCTTCCTTTTGAGGGGCTGGAGATAGCAATTAGGCCTAGTTATGAAAGAATATATGATTAATCTCTGAATGTCTTTGTGAAGGTTTTTCATGCAGGGTGAATTTCATCTTACTTCTTTCCCCAAATGGAGTTTGTTTTGGTTTTGCCTGTAATTTATAAGTGGGTTTAAAAACCCTCCTATATTTTGGGTTTTGTTTTGGCCCCTTAGCACATTAACGAAATTAACTGGTTAATTTTGTCTCAGGATAAACCCTTGACAGCTGCTCAAGCTTTTTAAGCACCCAGTAACCTGTAGCAACAGAATAGTCACAAGCAGTTCTGTATCTACTGAGATGCATCAAATCTGAAAATAAAAGAACGTTCCCTTCATCAACAGGGTCAGAAAAATATATTTAACTCTTAATGATTTGGCAGTTGTTGCAAAATAATTATTAATTTGTGAGATTATGAGATAAAACAAAAAAAAACAAACCCAGAATCCTGTTCAATACTCAATTTGCAGTGGTTAGTTTCAAAAAATATAATGTCACGTATTTTCTGTTATGTACTGCCATCACACCTGAAATAAATACAACCTTACCAATATACTCCTTCTGAGTTTGAAAAAGTTCTGAATCTGCCTTGAGCCACTCCTGCTACTTAATTTGTAGGCTCTAGCTCTGAAGAAATTTAGAACATCATAGAATCATTTAGGTTGGAAAAGACCTTTAGGTTTAATAATTGAGTCCAATCATTAACCAAACTCTGCCAAGCCCACTGCTAAACCATGTCCCTGAGCACTACAGGACTTCTAAACACATCCAGAGACGGCGATTCAACCACCAGCATGGGCAGCCTGTTTCAATGCTTAATGACCCTTACAATGAAGGTGTAACCATCATGGATTTCAGCTCCATTATTACAATTTTGAATACTGCATAGAGTATCTTCAGAGAAATATCAACCACAAAAAGTATTTTAAGCTTACTGCAATTACTTAAGACCCAGGAAGTCAGGCTTGTAACTACTCATCAGAACAAAACAGGGAGAAGATAAGGTCAGAAACATCCCATTAGGATTTGGAAGAGATTATGAGATCATTTGAGTAGATGGATTGACATTATTGAGCATCGTATATCAGGATTATTTATGTTGTGTAATTTTTACTTGGAATTCCAATTATAAATGCTGCTGTTGATATTTAAAATCTAGGCAGAAAGTTACAGACTGGTTTTGGCACAGAACCACCAAACCTGGAACACTCTCTGACCCATATTGTGGGGTTTTTTCTCTAGTATGAAGCCCAACCCCACAATTTTGCACAAAATTCATTTGGATTAAAGGCCAAAGTCGTGATAGCTGACGGCAGTTAAGTCTTCTTATTGCACTTGTTAAAAATAGGGCTGAATGATATCTCTTCTCACAACTAACAGTTGCCATTTTGACATAACACATTTTGTGAGTGAAAGCACTCACAGAGCTAGGCAACACTTCATCTTTAATACGTACACAATCAAGAGATACTTTAATTCTTCTTTAAAAGGATATAAATTTTAAAGTATTTCTAAAAAGCACTAAGAAATAATGTTATTCTCTTTTAAAAGTGCTTTCAGAGAGGGTGTTAGCAGCTGATTTATTTTATTCCTCCTACATTCGTCTGTTTGTCTTCATCATGATACTTCAAGGAAAAGCTGTTTCACTGTTTTAACTTGTGGGTTGTGTTTTTTTAGACTGACTACTGTTGTCACATCCAGTTTCTCTGCAAATCACTCCATAAGGCTCTGCACCTTTTATGGGTTTTACTTCTGTAACTGTTATCTGCAAAGTCTGTATCAGAACAACTATTCTGCTTGTCTCATTTAACCTGTTGTACCATCTGTTGGTGAAATGGTTCCAAAATACTTCCTAAGCTGTGTGTTTCAATGCTTACCTTTCACATGTGTTTATTCACAGCAGCAGTTGCTACAAGAATGACTGTTGGGTTAGGCCAGCCTTGGACTGTTGGGTTGGATCACCTTTGGACAGAAGTGCCAGGGACACACGTGGATTTCCTATTTTCTTGCTAGGAAATCTGCTGTCTCTTGTACCACCCATCAGCAGGTAAGTCGAGCAGTTGCAAAACATCCATTTCCATATCTTCCTGCCTTCTGCTGCAGGGGATTGTCTCCACAAGGAAGCATTACTAGCCCTCCATTAGGTAAAAGAAAACAGTGAGGAATTGAGGAAAGAGATTTTTGCCTGGAAAAGCAAATATTCGAGTGGCAAAGCCCACAGCAACAAATCAAGGTAAAGGAAACATCTGAATGTGGTAAATGTTACAAGTGCAGTGGTATGGCTGTGAAGATCATCCTACTTAAAATGCAGGTTTTAACTTGACTCAATTTTTCTTTTGAATTAAGACAACATTGTCTACGTGGACTTCTATTACAAATATGCCAATGATTTTACTGTCACTAAATATTTTCGAAAAACTGCTTTCTAAGCGGGAAGGAAGACAATATCAAGAATTAATAGGTTTTATTCACTTCCTCGATACAACATAAAACCTGTGCTATATGTAAGTGACACATCTTCTCTTTGCCTTAGCTTTCCAGCTGTGAAAGAAACAAGAAGTTTCTGCACTTACCACATGGCACCACTATATGACTTTATTAATTCACACCTTGTTTCATTCCTTACAGTAAGTACCATTTCTACAACTAGTCCCATTAATTCTAGTGAAAATTCTCAGGTGGACTTGTATTTCTCTTTGTGCAGAACATGGGAAATGTTTTTATTAACAGCAGTTGCTTTCCCCCCTTCAATGCTTTTTGTGATTAGGAACTTGAGATCACAGAAATGAAATTATGTTCTTCACAAGCTGTATTTCCTACCTGCCCTTCTTAAAGAGGAGGGGGAAAAAAAGCACCTTACTACTAAGTTAGTTGAAGCCCTAGCAGCAGAAAAAGTTCCTTTCTGCACTATACTGTGAAACATATATAAGTTCCCTTTTCTTCTTGCTTTAGCCTCAGGCTTCCAGTATGTAGAAACTTGCTGCCTAAAATGAAACGTTTACATTTAATAAGAATTCAAGGCTATCTGAAGAGAATTGGCTCTTTTATTAACTACATAAGTCTGAAACTCAGTTAGACACTGTTCAGAGTTCTGTAAATATAAGTCTATATTTCACCATGGACATGTTCAGTGACTTAACAGCAATATAAGCAGGGTAATTCCCAAATGAACATGGTATCTTGTTCTTGGTGCAATCATATCCATCTCATTTACTGGGTACTTTACTTTGCTATACTTGGTTTCTTACAGTGTTCTAGCAGGGGGTTTGGGGTGGTTTTGTTGGGGTATTTTAATGGGGAAAGAAATTTGCAAAGAATAAGGAATAAGCAGCATGTGAGTAGAAAAGCTATTGCTCACGTTGTTATACAACACCCAAAACTACAATCGCTATATACGCCACATTGGTACAACCCCTTGCTTTTGCTATGAATAGAGCTACATTTCAATAAAACAAAACTGAAAGGGACTGAAGAGGGAATTCCTTCCTTGACAACATTGTGGTACTCTAATGGCTTCATAGCAGGACATCATGCAGATGCCACATCCTATTAGAGCACTCCCTGCTTCATGTAAAAAAAAAATCCTCTGAAAAACACCAAAATGAGAAACTTCTTAAGCCTAAAGCTTCAGGCAGCTATTGCCATGGGCAGATATTTTTTTGTGTATGAATGTTGAACACTTCTTAAATATAAAAAAAACCACCTCATAAGGTTCTCTTCAGAACTCAAGAAAAAATTATGTATATTTTCTACACACACTGAACTTGCTGTACTTCCCCACAGAAAGGCTCTGAATCTGTCTGAATCTGCAAAAGATGCAACACCTTGACCTACAGCTAGAGGTGGTGTGTAAGGACAACCAATGCAATGCATTGGAAAGATGAACAGGCAACCACTGGCATGAGCACTCTACCAGGCTCATGATATGTCTGCAGCCTCCATGGAGAACATCTCGTTGGGCAGTCTTGAAAATCCATTAATTTCCAATTGCAATGTTGATGGCAAGCAACACTTGCCAGTTCCAGGTATTCACATCTATGCCAGAATGAGACTAGAGATATCAAGAAGAGGAAACAAATGTCATATTAATTTACCTCTCATTATTTGAGCAGACACAAAAATTCTGTTCATGAATTGTGAAGGCAGAAAGGATGCAACATGAGCTCTATGCAGCAAATAAAAAAGGCATAAACAGGGACCAGACAACATAGAAATATTTGTGATCCATAAGACTCCAATGTTGAATGACACAGACAGTAGAAACTACAAAACCATGTGTTTCCTACCGAACATGTGCAAATAACTGCAACACACACACTAGCCTAAAGAGCAATATTGAAGGAATTAAATTAAAGACAGGAAGGATTTATTGCTTCCATAATTTTACAGTTATCAAAGACAATGTATAAGGACTGAAATTATAAAACATTTTAACACTTCTGAAAACAAATAGTGAGGAAATCTCTTTCTCACAGATAGTATTAAAACACAGAATCACAGAATTATTGAGGCTGGAAAACACCTGTAAGATCATCAAGACCAGCCTATGACCTGATATCACCATATCAGCTCAACCAGGGCACTAAGCTTCATGTCCAGACTTTTCTTAAACACCTCCAGGGATGGCAACTGCACCACCTCCCTGAGCAGTCCATTCCAATGTCCAATTACCCTTTCCATGAGGAAGTGCTTCCTTATATCCAACATAAAGTTCCCCTGATGCAGCTGCAGGCCATGCCCTCTAATCCTATCACTAGTCACCTGGGAGAAGAGCCTCACTCCCACCTGTCTACAGCTTCCCTTCAGGTGTTAAGGATCACCTTGAGTCTACTCCAGGCTGAACAACCCCAGCTACCTCAGCCTCTCCACATAAGACTTTCCCTCTAGTCCCTTCACCAGCCTTGTTGCTCTTCTCTGGACCCGCCCAAGTACCTCAATATCTTTCTTGAAGCGAGGGGCCCAGAACTCCCCCAATCTTGAGGGGAGGCCTCACCAATGCCCAGTGCAGGGGGGAAATGATGTCCCTAGTCCTGCTGGCCACACTTCCTGGTACAAGCCAGGATGCCATTGGCCTTTTGTGCTACCCGGGCACACTGCTGCCATGGCAAACATGTAGGATCCTGCACTTGGCCTTGATAAACCTCATCCCCTTGGCCTCTGCCCATTGACCCAGCCTGTTTGGATCTTTCTGCGGTGTCTTCATGCCCTCCAGGAGGTCAACAATTCCATACACACCCCCACAGCCCCCACCCCCCTGAGCAGTCTATATGAATACTGCATTGCAAAGCAAGCTGTTCATGGGTTACTTGGGAATGAATGACAGATTTAGCTGTATTGGTGAAACAAAGAACAAACATAAAACTGAAAAGGCAACCAAAGTCATTGAAGATGGTATCAAAATCTTACTTTAAAAAACTGTTCCAAATTTTTTCAAATATCCAGAGGCAACCAAATATAGCAACTGAACTTACTCATTATAAAGCTCTGGAACTACAGCCAAAATTAACTGCAGTGACTAAGCAAAGTTCTGCCAGCAAGAAAAAAAAAAAAAGAAGGGACATCCTCTATCCATGACAATTTAAGAATCATTATTACTAACACAGAACTCAAATGATCCATGTAGTCCCTGTAAAATACAGAATTTTTCACGTTAACAGGTGGTAAGCATTTGACAAGGTGAGCAATCTCACTGGAGCCCTAGTATAAAGATACTGAAAGGGATTATTTCACACTCAAATTACAAGGACAACATGAGGACTGCTGAAGGGCTGTAGAGAGCACAAGTTCCTCTCAAGACTTTTACACAGTAGGACTAAAGCAACAGACAAAACGTCAGTTATGTTGGAATCATCAACAAACACAAAAGCAGGTTAAAATGTCTTCAGCAAGCAGCAAATCAATGAATTCCCAAGCCTGCATGAGTTAATGGTCACATGATCAAGGGTGCTAGCATCCTTGTTTAAAGCATTGGGAGTTGGGAATACATTGTGGCAAGAGAACAAGAGATGTTTTGGCCTTCTACTTTAAACCCATCATCACTGAACTGGGATTGTTTTCCTCCTCAGTTTAATTAATTTCTTATGTATAGATGAAATATATCCTGTTTCTTTATATGGTTTAAAAACAAAAATAAGAATAAGCCTACACAATTTGAAAATGTTTTACTTACAGTCAATGATTTTGTGAGGACTCCCTTGCTTTTGCCTGAGCCTGGCAGTACTACTCTCAGACCTTTCACTAGTGCTTTAAAACACTACCAGGATAAGCACTGTGCTTTACCCAGCAATATTGCGTAAGATGGAAAAACTGAGCCAGCAGTTGAACTCTTTGCTTAATGCCCGAAAAGAGTTATAGCTCCTGCTCTTGTTTTTGCAAACCAAGGACTGAAATTTTTTCTCAACCAGATCTCTATAGAAGGTTAGAAATTTCTTTCTGAAAGTATGCATTTGTACACGTATTTTTTTAAACAGCCATGATTTATTTCATTGTAGAAATATCAAAACCTCTTCCTACCTTTCAGAGTTGTAACTTTTGCAAGATGATGCTTAAAAGTACTGTTGTTACTTCTATTAATTATCTCTGCTCCCTTTCATTATCTGTTAATGAATCATGTCAGCAGCATAGCTTGTTCCCACTCTACTTACGAATTGGAAATCTCTTCTTTTACCCTGTTTTTTTTTATTTTGAGGGTTCTACCAAAAGAGAGTACTTTTTAAAATCACATTGTTTGTCATTGGCAGCATAACATAGAGAGGATTTTGCATAGAGAATCTTTGAAGACCCAAAGACAACCCAAACTGGGTTTTTCTATTGTGTAAAATCACCGCAGGTTTAATACCATTCATTCCTGATATAAGGATCTTTTAACTTCCTTCATCACAGCTTTTTTCCCCTCCACTCTATTATCACTGTGCTGTCAGCTTTGCTTTAATTTCTTTCTGTGTTTGATGTTAGTAGATTTCACATGTTAAATATGAAAGGAGGTAACAAATGATGGACAATAGTATAGGATTTCCCATACCTAGCACTTTTTAGGTTTACCATGATTTTCATATAAACAAGCAATAGGAAGGAGAAAACAGAGAAGATATCTATAACTTACACACAGACAAGAAGTCTAAGGGAATACGTAGGCATCTGTTTGGTTTATATTGTTTTAAAAAAAACAAGTTTATACTGTTTCATTATTCATGATTGCCTGAGTGAATTTTCCAATTCTACAATTTTTACTCCATTTTACAGATATTTTTAAAAGCTGTAAAGAGACAAATTGCAAATAACTATGTATACTATGCATACGTATGTGTAATAGCAAAATTTACTGTTAAAATCTGAAGAAACATTCCAGTCCAGTCAAATCTGTCTTTTGTTTCACTAGAATACCCTTTCCTCATTATATAAATACCTAACACAGCAAGCAGCAGCAGGCATCATAAATGAGGTACCACAAGGCTAAACAGTAAATCTCTTTGCATTGGTGTTTTTTTTTAAGATAAGATCATTCTGCAGGGAAGATTTTAAATGGATTTGCCTTTGCTCTCCAGAGGAGCTACACTATATAGTAGTAGAAAAAAGACTTAGGGTTAAAACTGCAGCTATTTAGCTGTGAGCACTCCTTACGCCAGACACTTGACAGCAGCCATAATATAAAGATTACATCAGAATTTTCATTAGAACATACAGATCACTGAATCCTGCAGGTGACACCCTGTGCTCACCATCTGTAGTAGATCACTCATCTGGATCAAAATCTTACTGTGAAACAGCCTGTTGCTATAACTAGCTACCATAACTGAAAACCGCAAGTATTGTTTCCAGAACAGACCTGTACTGGTTCTGTTATGACCATCTGTGCACTTAAAAGCTTTAAGTCTTGAAAGTCTCTAGACCAAAAGGTCTGATGTCACTCTGTCCTCGCTGAAGCCAAGAACAGAGTCCATGTCTAAAAGAAGAGGACTCCCCTAATTTCACAGGTCTTGTGTTAGAACAATGAGTTTTGGGAAAATCCATTACTTTAATATAGTTGGGATTTTAATGTTTTTATTTTGGGGAGAAAAAAAAACAAAACAAAAATTTACATTAACATCTGAACTTTTACACCTACAAATGAGATACCAGCTTACAATTGTAATTTACAACTGCCCACTGTTAATAAAACCTCTATGTTTGCACCAAGCCACTCAAATCTGGCATGAAACAGTTTATAGAGTCACCATAGCCAACAATCAGGGACCAAGAAGTGCAAGAATACAGCCCATACAATTACAAATATCTATGACTTTATTAAGCTTCTTACTATAATTTTTACTTACACAATCCAAACATCATTTCTCAAAAAATCTAATATCATATCATGCACTTCTCTTAAGGACTAACTTAGAACTGTGCAGACTGAAGTGATTTATATTTTAATTCACATGCACTCATCTAAATTGAACTTAATCTGACATCTTATTACTGAGCTGTATTACATTCTCCTGGAGCTCTTAGTAATTTCTTCTAGTATTGCCTGAATTAAATAAATTTATGGCATTACCATGTATTGACATCCCTCTTGTCCATTACTCTAGGCAGATAACTTAGTAATGTATCGGTTGGCATACAAAGCCCCAAATAACCCCAGTGCTTGACTCCTATGTAGTCCTTCTCAGTCACACGACTGCTCTTTGTGTTTCCTACCTCTTCACATAATTTGCATGATTGGCAAAACTTTCTCTCTGATTTAGTTGCACAAACATTCCTTAATAATTTTGTACAAGTTCCTTTAACAAAAACCTGGTAGATGTCTAAATAAATCACAGCTCTCAGTTCTCTTTTATTCCATGTTTCATCAAATCCTTCAAGAACTTGTAGCAATTGAAAAGATGTCATTTAACTTTATCAGAAAGACATGGATTTGTCCTTTGAATTACTTTATATAATATCACTCACAAATACATACATAACGGGTTTGTTATCTTTTATGATCTTCTCAACTGCTTTCCTACTTCTGAACAACAATTCCTTATGTTCTAAGATAAATAGCTATTTTTTAAAAGGATGACTACAAACCAGAGCACTCATCAATCTCTGGCACAGATGCAACTGGTAAAACAAACCTATGGTCTTGCTATAGCAGTAACTCTGAAAAGTCCTTTAAGATTTCTACCCAAGCTTTCGCTACAAAGTTATCACAATACGAATTTGAAGACTAATTGCTTTTTCCCACCTTTATCTTTTCTCAGTTTTACTCCCAGCAGAGTATTTGATTCTCCTGAGTTGAATCAAATGAATGAAATGTTATCTAACATCTCTGTAATGTCTTGAAGAACATCTTTTTTCTCTTTAACACATCTCTTTCATACTTGCTACATGTTGATGAGAAACGGTCTTCATATCATGACTGAGGTCAGCCTCGACTACTTTTTAAATAGACACAGAATTATATAAGCATGTTCAGGTGCTTTATTTAAACAACTAAACCCCGTGAAGTTACTCTAAAATCTCACTGTTAAAGTGAGAACAAACTGCCTTCTACTGCCATTTTTAATTAACCTATCTTAAAGTTACCTTGTAAATGACAGATTTTGCTTAGCTAGAATGCAACTCAGGTCAGCATTATATTAAGAAGAATCTACAAGCATATCTGTTGTACAGTTACAACTGTAGTTATTGGTTAACACTTTAAGGAACAGAATAATGCTGCTACAGAGCTTTAAAGATTAAATATAACTTCATTTACAGAATATTGAGGCAATAGATACACAGATCTGTAAAAAATCTTATTTAAAGATTATCTACCTGAGAAGGATAAAAATAACAGCATTTTAGAGACTGAAATAGGTAATACCATATGCAAAATACTGTTTTAATCTGCTAGACACTGGATGGCTTGATGAAAGCCAAAGATTGCAGGTTAGTCAATGAAAAATCATGGTAGTACAGAAGGATAGCAATGCAAAACATATGCAGCTTCTTCTAATCTATACACTACAAAAGAGTTTTCTTTTTCATTAGTAACTGTGAAGGTTTTAATCATTGCTAAACACAAGTGATGATCCCACACAAATAGAATAAATTATAGAAGATCACAAACTTATAAGTTCCTTTTCTTGTTCTTGACTTTGCAGTAAAGTTCAAAACAGGCTTTAAAGATGCAATCTTCACAAAGTCCTTGAGAGGCCTAAAAAATGTTTCAACTGAAAACATCAGCATTTGTAGGTCAGAGATACTACAGGAGTGTAAAGAATCACTTCACTGTTTCTATCAGTGATAATGGAGTGTTTCTGAATTAATACAAATAAATGGATTGGGAACAAAGCTATCCTACAATACTGTAAGAGAGAACAACAATTTCTTACCTAAACCACTTAAAACTTTTAATGAATTACAGTACACTCTCACCAGCAGTGAGAACAGTTTCAGGCCAGAAAGGTCACTGTTGACATGGCAACACATTGTCATCAATGAAAACATAAAATAGTCATCAAATAAATCCCACAACATCATGAAGGATCATGCTGATGTTTTTAAAGCTTTAAATTAATTTGCAAATGAATATGGAAAGGCAAAACACTATCTTCCCAGAAAACAGTGTGTCTGCAGTACAGATAATATTATTCCGTAATACAGGACAGATGCCTACACACAGGTCAGCACTGGAAAGCACAATCATTTGGTCTTCAACAATATAAAAGCCTGCTAAAGGAATGATTCCTCAGAACAAAAATATGGCAGATGCTACACTCTTTATTCTAGGACTGGGTAAGTATAAAATAGAAAATGATGCTGTTCTACAAAACAGGCTACAATAAAGGAGAAAGGATGCAGCAAAGGACTCAGGATCATAAAGCCTAAGCACAGCTAGCTTTTGGGGTGACCTGTGTCCTATATAAAAATAGCATGTAGGTCTACTGTATGCTAAGCAGAGAGAGATTTTAAATCAACACTTGAAGCAATTGCCTAGACCAAAACATTTGGATTCGTAAGGATGGGTGCAATCCCTGTTTAAATATGGGTGATACAAAATGCTACAGCAGCAACCATGCATGCAAGAGGAACACACCATTACACTGTATTAAAAAATTGGTACAGATGTTATAGATACTGAGGTATTCCTCTCATGCTTTCAAAGAAATGCAATCACCTAAATGCTGCTGGGTTTCCTTCAAAAAACAAACAAACAAAAAAAAAACTAAATTAAAGGTTGCTCCATTTTCAGTTTTAGAGCTCTTGCCCAGCAGAACCAGGTTCAAGTCCTCTCCTGGTGTGTAGCAATTCAAAGCTACAGTGGACATCCCTCATGAGGAAATTATGGTCAATTAGAGTACCAATCCTTTCTGTATTTCATGTAAAACAGTTTCAGGATAAGCACTAATAAACATAAAATATGTAGAAACAGCTCTAACAATAAGGTCTACATTTGCAGGTTCTTCACTCACTTCAGGAATACCAGAGTATTACAATCTAGTTCACCACATCCTTATGCTCACTAAGGATCTCAAATATCTTTAATGGGCAAGTAGCACTTGGGACCAAAAGAACTGCAACTTCAGATGTCCTAATGTTGAGGCCTCTGAAAGTTTTAAGATCACAGTTTTAGATAGGAGAGCCTATGCTACAACATTTACTTTGCTAGGAATATTTTTTGAATCTGACATTACATTACTGAATAACTGAAATGCATTAACTGTTATTTTATAACATATTCAAAGTCAATATCATATCTAAACTTATCATTTGAAACTAGATTCCTCAATGTTAGGTGAAGTTGTCCCACAGCCACACTAAAAGACAGCTGGTAAATGGGGCTGAAAATGCACTTACTTGTCTCCCCTCCTTTCCCTTCTTGAAAATATTCAAGGTCAGTGGCAACACTTGGGCTTATTGTAAAGAAGACCAATATCTCTGTAGACAAGTGATCCCCTGGAGTTTTAAAAAGTCTGCTATAAAGAAAATAACAATGAACATTATTTGAATATAAATTGAAAAATATATTTCAGTTCTATACGTTAATCAGACTTAAATCTCCATGGGAAATTTGCAGCACTGTTCTCAGTTTAAATGCTTTCCTACAATTTACAACTTCATTTTGCAAACTTTTCCCCAAACCAAACTCCCCTGAATTTACACTACCTAGAAGGCTATTCATACAACAGCTGCACAAAGCATGTGAAGAAGAGGTTTAATATGTTGAAGACAAATAGTGCAGGAAAAAGCAGTAGCAATTCCTGAAGAAATAGAAGATAATATACTATTACAGTAAAAATATTCTGTGACACCTAAGCTCCAGTACCAACCTAGTCACCTCTGAAAAGCAGTGCTGAGCCCAGGTAAAGCTCTGAGCAGAAAGCGACCTTGAGCCAACCAGTGGGAAAGAGAATAGCACCAATATTCAGGTGGGATCAGACCATCTCTTTCACCTAGAAAGAAGCCACACAGTAGGTATTTACTCTGCTATTTTCCTGCACTATAGAAGATGCTACCTCACCCTCAAATACCAAACTGAAATGCAGTAATGCAGCTCTACTTCCTGCACTTCAGTTAACCATTGGGATTTCAACCTTCCTTCACATCTCTCTGTCACAAGAAATGTTAATGAGCATTAGGTTTCTCTAACCTAAAGCCCATAATTTTCATCAAGGTGAGAAAAGTATTAGGGAGGGGGACAGATGGAGTGATGCAAAAGCTACTTAAAAGATGCACAAAACTTATTAGTTTCTCACACTGTGCAGATCTGCTAAATTGATTCGAGCTGTGAAACTGTTGTAGCATAGAATCTGTTCCAAATCCCTCTTACATGGAGACTAGGTAAAGACCAAGTGTGAATTAACAATATACTACAGCTTAATATATTTTACATTTTCCTCTCTGAGCCAAAGCACGACAATGTGTGATGTTGTAGTAAATGACCATACCATTAGCTACAAGACATTTGACTTGTGAAGTACATGGGGCTTCATGATCACTGTAGGAAGGCACTGCTGCCAGCAGACCAGTGAGTTGTGATGACCTTTGACCTCCCCAAGAAGTAGAGACGGAGCCAGTATATGCTGAACTTTATTATCAGGCCCCAAAGAAAATTTAATTCTAAAAGCTGAGTTTTGCACTCGGATACTGTTTCAGTCCTCTAAAAAACCAAACTCTTCATGCTGGATGAACACAGTGAAGGCAGTGGGTGCATGCACCATGAAGTCCCCACAGACACCACATGGCTGGAAAGAATGTTTCTCCTCCTCTTCACATCCCTCTCTCACACACAGTGAGTGTTCCATTCCAAGCCCAATAGAATTGCTATATAAACAAGTACAAAAAGAAAGGGATACAGCAGGAGTCATGAAAATGGATGAATATGGTCCTTGAAGTGTATTTTGTGTTCAGTGATTCCTTATTTGAATATAATCCGAATACACACACACACAGAGTTTGCAATAAATAAGAGAATTTCAGCTGTATTTTCACTAGAGATTTTGAATAAAATGAGTTAAAATGCCTGTTTCCATAGTGAAACAAGAAAAAAAAGGCAAAAATTAAGAAAAAACCTCAGGAACTGATAGTTCTGTTCCAAGCCAAACAGAACTGTACCCAGCAAAAGATTTTTGATGTAACATAAAATGTTTTGAAACATTTAGTTCAAATTTTCTCTCATTTTAAAATGAGAAATCCAATTGATTTAAATGAAGGAATCCAAACATAAAAAGATTTTTCTTCACTGTAATAAATGTCATTTGAGCAACTAGTCAACCAAAACCAGCATTTGTTTTTTTTCCAAAACTAAACCATTTTATGTAAAAGTTCTATTTCAATTAATTAGCCTTTCAATTAGCCTTTCTAGCAAAACAATACAAAACCAACAATAAAAAAAAAAACAAACAAACACCCCCCACCCCCACAAAACTCAGAAAAGGAATTAACTGTTCCAGCTCTCAGTCGCTTATACACAAACAGCAGTTATTTGATGGCTTTCTTGGCTAGAACACTGGGAACTTCATCTATATCCACTAGTGGCTGTCAGAGGCAGCTCTTCTGGAACTGTATTTTCATCCTAGTTCCTGCAACAAAAGACTGAATTCTATTACTTGCATCATCTCTGGTTTCATTTGGTTATTATTCTTACTTTACAGTAACTGTATTTAAGCTGAACTAACTTGCCTTCCACAGGAGCAACTTCTGCCACAAGTCAGTCTATAGATTAAATTCTTGTCTCATATTAAAAACCCTGTGTGACAGCACAGGATCTGTAACTGCAGTGCAAAAGTCTGCATTTCTACAGTACTACCATCATCACACTAACCTCCGATGATGATGACTACTTTTAATTAAGTTAGCCCTTTTTAACCTTCTGGTCTTGCTTAAGAATATGACCAAATAGGAAACAACTGTTAATTAGTATTCCATTTAATGGAGACAGAGGCCAAACCATTCTGACTGAAAGAATCCTGCACAGGGCACCCTGACGAGGATCCCACACTTATGACATTAAGCTATATGTAACTGCATCAGATGGAATACGTAGCAAATTTTACTTGAGCATTTTATGTGTTAATATTTCGCTTAATTATTTCCTCTAGAGAGCAAGTGGTGTACTATCATTCTGATGCATGGGGAGTTATATGAATAGATCTTCAGGCACCAGGATAGAATCAGATACCCAAGAGCCTCACTTAAGTCAATAAAAGCAGGAGGAAGGAGTGGGAGGGATGTGCTTCTGGCCTATTTCACATCACTGTATGTACAGTAGCTACTCAAATCATGCTGGACATCTAGCTGACTTAACTGAATAAAAATGTAGCTCAGATTTTCACACTTTCATAAAAAAATAAAGAGCTACCTATCTGTGTTACTTTCTCATTTAAAATATATCTGATAGCCCTCTTTCTTCATGACAGTCACATCCTAAGGACTTTGAGCTGCTGAGGTCACATTATATTTCTACAAGATCACTACCACCTCAGAAAATAGGTGAGAATGAATCACAGGAAATTGTGAATAGGGCATAAACAAGAAACTTCACTAACGATTCCCTGCAGATAAATAAATTAATGTGTCACTACTCTCCAACACATAACATCACTGATTCAAATAAACCAGCTCCTCTCCAAAACACTTTCCATACTGTGGCCTTTTTTTTACAGTTGAATTTGATAGGGGAAATATTACATTTCTGATCAATATATGCAGAGAGAAAAGAGCCATAAAATGACAAAGAAAGGCAAGAAGTGGTGGAACAATATATTAGAGATCACAGAATCACAGAATTATTGAGGCTGGAAAAGACCATCAAGCCCAGCCTATGACCTAACATCACCACAATAAACTAGACCATGGCACTAAGTGCCACATCCAGTCTTTTCTTAAGCACCTCCAGGGATGTCGACTCCACACCTCCCTGAGCAGTCCATTCCAATGTCCGATTACCTTTTCCATAAGGAAGTGCTTCCTTATATCCACCTAAACCTCCCCTGAATCAGCTTCAGGCCATGCCCTCTCGCCCTATCACTGGTTGCCTGGGAGCCTGACCCCCATCCATCTACAGCTCCCCTTCAGGTAGTTATAGAGAGTGTTAAGGCTCCCCCTGAGTCTCTTCTTCTCCAGGCTAAACAACTCCAGCTACCTCAGCCTCTCTACATAAGACTTTTCCTCTAGTCCCTTCATCAGCTTCCTTGCTCTCCTCTGGACCTGCACCAGTACCTCAATATCTTTCTTGAAACGAGGGTCCCAGAACTGCCCCCAGTACTCATGGGAAGGCTTCACCAGTGCCCAGTGCAGGGGGTTGAATGACATCCCTAGTCCTTCTGGCCACACTATTCCTGTTACAAACTGGGATGCCATTGGCCTTTTGTGCCACCTGGGCACACTGTTGGTTCATGCCAGCTGTTGACAAGATCTGAAAAGGGAGAACAGGTCTTCTGCTAATTTGTGTATATGCAGGGATTTTATACAGTATTTTCATTATATCAGCAAATAGGACTCGCAGGTGTGGCACAGGAAACGTAAGGAAATAACAAAAGACTGATGCAACATCACCTAAGAAAAAGAAGCTCAGAATTTGAAGTGTACCTGATCCCAGCTGCACCTGACACTACAGGCTGGATGGTAGCCAGGAAGCTCCTTCTTGAGACCTCAAACTCAGTGGCAACTGTGGTAAGATCTAGACCATGCTGTGAGTCAGACTAGCATTAAAGTCAAACAGCATTCAAGCCGCAGGATTGTCCTCACTCATATGTTGCTATCCACCTTCTCTGTGGACTGTGCTGAAAGGTGAGCCTAACTTAGAAGCAGAAACAAATTTCTACTCTTGTTTTGCTAAGGAATATGAACAGACTGGACACTAGAGAAAAGTTTATATTAAGCTGCTGTGGTAGTGTCCACTATCAAGGGATTCTTCCTACATAAATAGAATTCTTATGTAGCCTCTCTTTCAACTACTTCAGCTGCTGCCAAAACAAGAGTAATTGGCTTGACCCATGTTGTCCAGAAAGTAAGAGCTAACTATATTTATATTTGTACCTTGACCCATCAACATTACCCAAACAGCATAAACTGTTGGCTGTACTTATTGAGCTCAGTATTTCTGAGTATTTTTGGAAAAACATCCAGCTGCTAGCTGGTGAATCACCATAACAAAATGTTCATTTCTCTAAAAAGATATCCATCAGTGTAATCAATGTGTGGTTTTGAACTCCCAATTACACAGCCCATTTGACATGGTTGTTTTGAGACTGGTATTCTAGAGGTGATGTTATGCAGTCACCACAGTTTTCCTGAAGTCCTAGAAAATTCCCAACTGTGAAAGAAAATAAAAATAAACCGACTCCTTGCCTGCAGTTATTCCTGTAATGAAATTCATTGTTGCTAATGAAGGTGTTCAAGATCTCTCTGTCCATTAGCCTCAACACTGCCTATCTCTCACTTTGTGCTCCATGAGTACAGATTTTGATCCTTGACTGTCAAGGATGTTTTTATTAGTCTTGTAGGCACTATTCCACTATGAATACACAGCCAACCAAACTAAACCCAGACTTCAGTCAGCCCATAGCAGTCCTTGTAAGGTTGTTGCACTGTTACAGCTCTTATCTTTTCTGCCTATAGATATGGGATACAGAGAAACCTACACTGGTCACAGCCCCCACAGCTTTTGCAGAGAAGTAGTTTTGTACAGTATAAAGTTTGAGAAAAAGCTGGTGTAGGTACTCTCACTGCACATGGCCCTGCAGTGCTGAAGAAGTACCACTTGTATTGATATTTTCAGCAGCAGTATTAGTTCTACACACCACACCACCCCTTAGAAACCTCAAGAAAACCAAAATCAACAGACCAGGTTAATACTCGAAGCATTAGACACCAAGTTCAGAATTAGACTGGAGTGGAGACACAGGACTTTGTGAAAGAAAGACTTCTCCCAAGTTCCTCACAGTGTAGATTTTGAAAGATTCAGAAATTGTACAAGATAATGAACCATCTGTTCTGTCAACTGGGGGAGGAAAGGGACTTAGTATACCAATCTGGAATAAACTCCTAGTAAAATATCGCATCTTCCCTAGTTATTCCAGAAAAGGATACAAACATAATTCTTTTTTTAAATTCATTACTATGGATGGTAATACTTCTGTTTCACCCTTGTGTCTTGATTTATAAATCCTAGGCACAGAACATCCAAAAGCAGAGCCAGGTCACTCTGGTGACTTTTCACACAGTATAAAACCAATGCCAGATCTTTGAATTTCTGGAAACTGCAGGTCAAAACCGATAGCTGAATTTTAAAACTCAGTCCCTTCTCTCTTGTTCTTAAGAGGGAGATTTTGTGGTTTTTCATTGTTTTTCTTTCAATTTAGTTGGTAAGCAGAATTGGAATAATAACTACACAGGCAGAGAGATAAAATTTTATATATGGCTTTGGTCACAATGTCTATTCCCTGATACTAATGAAAAACAGCTTTACAAAGAAATTCCATCTCCATACACAGCACAAACGATTGATGAAGCACAGGCAATAAAAACACAGCATGCACTACAGCTATCTCCTGATATTTTGAGAGTCAGAGGAGGAAATAGTATTCAATGATGTTTCACGAGTTCTATCAGTGTAAGAGTTGCTGAGGAACTGTTTTCACCCCTAAAAGTTCACATTACTCAAAGTTTAACACAAATCAAGCGAATAAAACTGAAAGCTGAGCTTCACTGAAATAAATTGAAACCTCCCACTGATTCTAGTTCACCAAAAATCTCATCCTAAATTTAACAGAGACATGAATTTCATAGACAAGTTCGGTCAAAGGAAGTATTACTATACGCCTTATGTATAGTTGGGACAAGCAGTGTTGTACAGGCTTTGTATATGAAAAAGAGCTTCAAAACAGACTATCATCCATTTATAAACTCATTAAGTTAATAAGAATCTCAATATTTGATTCAGTTAACTGTAGGCTGCTGTGATAAAAATAAGCAGCATAGAAGTCCATTTATTTCATGCACCCAGACACAAAGTTCTCTGGTTCCAGGACAGAATTAGTTCTAAAACAACCCCAGGAATCCCCAAAACTGGAACTATAGTCCGAAAAAAGGACAAAAAAAAAAAAAAGAAGTAAAAGTTCAGCTTCCCACAGAAGCTGAACAACTGAGCAGCTGCAATGTCTGTATTATAGCACAACAAAAATAATTCTTACCCAATTAAGCTATCAATAACTCTAATAATCCACAGGCTTAATATCATGCAATAATTACTCCTTAGAACTCCACTGAAAGTTACTGGCCCACTGCAGTTATGAGTAACAAAATGCTTTCTCCTTGCTTCCTCAGGTGAGAACAACAAATAAGCTCCACATTTCACACTTAGATCCCATCCCACTCCCCTGAGTATCTCAGACTCAACGCATCTTCCTTTACATTCAGGGTCTGTTTTGCTGCTAATTTACCTTTAAAGGTAAGTCTGAGCTGCACCCTCAAAAAACTCATTGCAAGGACCGACCTTAAAGGTCAAACACATACAGCCACATTGGCCTTAGCTGCCCCCACTCAGCACACTGCTGTAGTGGAGCTCAATCCACCATCAGACTCTCACATCTCCAGGGCATGCACATACACCACTTAAGGACAAAATCGTTTCTTACAAAGACAAGCCTCAACACAGCCCTCAGATTAGTTCAGACACTTTGAACTGAAAAACACAAACCAAAGCAATACTTAAGGGTTTACAGCCCTCTGGATGGAGTCCAGAGGTGACCCAAACAAGTGCTAGTCAGCATGGATGCAGTCAGAGCTTTAGAGCAAAACCAAGCACCAGGTGGATTTCTTCCATTCCACACTACATTGCCTTGAGGCTAGGAAACAATCCTTGTGATATCAGCCAGAGTTTTTATTTTTAAATGAGAAAGCTGAGAGGAAATGATGAATGTCAAGGAAATTCTTTGAGCAAATCCGTAGAAATGTTACTGATTTGTGCTCTTGTGTCCAAGAGGGCCAACAGCATCCTGGGGGGGATCAGAAGGGGGTTGGTTAGCAGATCAAGAGAGGTTCCTCTCCCCCTCTACTCTACACTACTGAGATCATATCTAGAGTATTGTGTCCAGTTCTGGGCACCGCAGTTCAAGAAGGACACAGGGCTGCTGGAGAGCAGTGTGGAGCAACAAAGATGATGAAGGAAGTAGAGCACCTCCCTTATGAGGAAAGGCTGAGGGAGCTGGCTCCCTTTAGCTTAGAGGAAAGGAGACTGAGGGGTAATCTCATTCATATCTACAAATATGTGAGGGGTGGGTGTCAGGAGGATGGAGCCAGGCTCTTCTCAAGGTCATCTAGTGATAGAACAAGGGGCAATGGGTGCAAGTTGGAACAGAGGAGGTTCCATATCAATATCAGCAGGAACTTCTTCTCAGGGAGGGTAACAGAGCATTGGAACAGGCTGCCCAGAGAAGTTGTGGAGTCTCCTTCTCTGGAGATGTTCAAGTCCCACCTGGACATGTGAAACTTGGTTTAGGTGATCCTGCTGTAGCAGGAGGATTGGACTAGATGATCTTTTGAGCTGCCTTATGATTCTGTGATTCAATAAATACAGTTAATCAGGAGCTAGAAAGTCATGCATGATCACTCTACCTTTCCTAAACATGCTGTTTTCACAATGTCAATGTGGCTGGAAGTGAGGTGGTTTGACCCCAGGGATACAACCTTTCAGACAACCCATTAATCACCAAAATCTTCAAGGTTGCCTTTGCCAGTCTAATCAACATCTTCCCAACTTTGCAGAACAGCTCACTGCCTCCAACCACCTCCCTTACCAGGCAGTTTGCAAAGCAGATGCAAGTTCACAAGTATAGATGGTAACTGCCATCATCAGCTCTGGAGCCATGCTCAGTGCACCCCATCAGGCTGCACACATGCTTGTGATAGGCACAATTATAAATGTCCATCACAGGCTGTGCTGCTTGGTCACAAGCATTAGGTTGCTGAGTGTTAACTATCACTACCCATACATTTCTAGACACTGGTGTCGCCACTTGCTAGTGCATGCCTAGAAGCAGGAATTGGACAGGCACATCGTCATTATATTCCTTTTCAACAGCTTCATGGAACAGCAACCAAATATGAGATGAGAAGGCAGGATCCCAAGAAGTCCATACAATGGAACTTTAGTATGGTTCAAGCAAAAAAAAAAAAAAAATCATCTATGTGTTTGGAATCATCACAGCTTTGTTACCAAAATAAAATATATAAAGTTGGTATCAGTACACCCCAAAAATGTCCAACTAAAGTATGTTCCAGGAAGAACACAATGGTATTTTCTTTGAATCATTTATTATGAGCAAAATCTTCCCTGAACATCTTCTTAGCAATTCCCTATTAGAATAAGGCTGAGTAAAAAGAGGGGTTAATGAGCTACAAGCTTCTTTTCAATATGGAAGTGTAGTTCTAGGATTTTTGCCATGGTTAAGGTACAATCAAATTCCCAGTAATAGGGACCTTTTCTATCTTTTTATAGCTGTGAAAATAAAAACACTACAGGTGAGGACAGCATCAAATTTATGTTTCAGTTCTCTGAAAATGCTCACAGAAATGCTCCTTTACACTTGGTGCCTATTTGGCTCACAACCTAGCAACAGCATCACAATGCAGATGGGGTCTTCTTCTACCATATAACTATCACTTATAATTCCTACGTTCCTACTCTGGCTGCAATACACAACCTATTGATGTTACTAAGATCAACAATATGCAGCTGCCGTGTTTAGCTGCCCCACTCTACGCTTAGCCTCAGGCAAAACTACTATATCCATGTGGAACAGAGTACACCTGTTGTTAGTTAATCCCCAGCTGACAAACTACAAAAGGAAGAATTACAAATATGTAGATATTCTAAATACTGTGTTTTTGGCATGAATCACCTCATAAAACCCTGGAACCTAAATGGATTAGAAGTTTATAACAAGAGTTTCACCAGGATGTTGGCTTGAAGCTACATGTGTGCTGACTTCCAAAACAAAGTTACAGATCCCAAGGCAAATTTAAATTTCAATAACACGAACACTCTAACAACACTTACGCTCTTGAGAAAATTCCAAGGCTGTGTATGAGCAATATAAAGGCTGTTCCATTTGCTCACCACTAATATCTGTCCTGTTACATTACACAGCGCTTAGAAAAAACCTTGAGCAAAGATTATGCCGGTTTATTTCGCTCCACCGCGCATAGCTTGCTTGCCACCTAGTGGCCGCAGCGTACGAACTACAGTAAGTTTACTTCAGTAAATGACTCACCAGTCCGAGGTAAACACTGCAATTTTCAGCAGGAAAATACTAACATCGCTAACAGTACTGTTTGCTAAGTTCCCCTGAATACCCAGTTTTGACAAAATTCTAGAGCATCTCAAAATTAACCTTTAAAAAAAATACATTCTTCTATTCCATACATTCTTTCCAGTCTGAAAAATTGAACCGCAATGAAGAAAACAGACTATAATCCACCTTATTTGTTGCCCCAATACTTTGCAGCATGAGACAACTGGCACACAAAATACAAGCATCCAGAGCACTCCTCTCCAAGACATAACTACCATCCCATTTTTAGTCTGGAGAAAGAAGAGTTCATAGAAAGTGTTTTGCACCTGTTTGATTTCCGTCACACTCACCACCACCTGGTCTCCATAAAGTATAGTCAAATAATAAAATTATTAATAGAAACGTGATTAACTGTCGTATTGAATTGACCAGTAGAACTAAGTTACAGCTCATTTGCTCTGAATGAAGTTCAGGACAATGAACAGCAGAGAATGAAATTATTTGGGGCTTGATTGTAGCAGCTTAAACATGAGGTAAATCCATTGAACAAACCAGATCTGAATCAAACCTACAGATTCACCAAGTCTTCAAAAGTTTTATATTCTTCTTTCAAATGACACCTCAAGTGAGCATGAGTGTTGGTTTGTGTTGTCAGTTTGAAGAGGATTAAAATACTTGAAATATCCCTTCTAAGTGTCAACAGAGGACAAATAATGTGCATCTGGTTGAGTCACTAATTTTCGGCTCTGATAATTTTATTCTGAGTCTGAATTATGTTTGATATCACTAAATAATACACTGGGTCCTTTTTTTTCTTTGAGTTAAACATCTGCTAGTGACCACAGGGAATGAAACAAGAAACAGGTGTCTATACCATCTACGCATACACAATTGCTGCTTAGCCACAATTTCTGTAATTAGTTACAGTCATATTAAGCTATTTAGAACACGCAGTAAAGATCTAATGATGAGCTGACATTAATGGGTCATTACAGCATCCTTAGATCATTTCCAACAAATATCTGAATATGCCACCAACTTGGAAATAGGTCACTTCCAGAAACCAATCCTATACAAAACATGACTGGTTTTAAAGAAACTGATCTGCTCAAAGTAAAGTTTATGAGCAGGTACATTTGCAATAGACATCATTTTCAGCAATATCATTTTCTCTTTAAAATTTGAATTCTCTAAGGTTGTCAGTGCACATAGAACGATTTTGTGGTTGCTACTCATGTTTTAAACTTAAATACTACAAAAGGCAACTGGCCTTCTGTAAGGAATAAAGATAAGCACTTTTTTGAAGCTGGTGCCTCAACAGCAGTCTTCCTAGCAAATGTGAGTGGTTCAGCATTTGGCCTGCATGGAATCACCTGCTGGATTTTAGCTGAGAGCACCTCACAGGCTGGTTCAGATCCAAATGGCCTCGGGCTCTAGGCCAGACTCTGTGCCTAGTTGACCCTGTTAGCCAAGCACCTATGAAAGCCAGAAGCATCTTAACTATTATGGCCTAGATCAAGAGATGCTTAAGTTCAAGTTGTCTCCTTTAAACTGCCAGTGTCACACATGTCTGCTGGAGATCATTGACAGGCCTACTAATATTTCTGACATCAGGGAAGTTTAATGTGAGGCAGAACGACAGGCAGTGAGGAAGGACATTTATTTTCATAGTGAGCAACACATTACAGTCTAGTATCAACACTCTAGCTGCAACCTGGTTGTAACTTCACACTAGTTGGATGGGTAACATATCTCAGAGATACTCACCAAACATAATGAGTAGTGTCTTCCAGCACTGTAGAGGGTTTTATTTACCTCCTGAGTTATGAGTTGTTTCAAGGAGAACTATTTCAATCCTGTTCCTCAACTTTTGCCACCTGGAGACTTTTGAATTTCATCTGTTCTGCAAGCTATTAAGTATTCCATCCCAATCACACAAAACACATTGGTATGTTACTAGAGGACTACTGCACTCACAGTTAAACATAAAATATCTATAAATAGCTTGCAAATATGAGATCTCATGCAATCTTTCTACATTTATGTTATTTGCAGACAGCAAGATTAACTCCAGCTAAGTCATTAAGGTAACACTAAACACAATGCAGGATCAAAAATCCCGTTAAGAGAACAAAACTTTTGCATTAGAAGCTCAAGCAGACTTTTTTTCTGAATAAACTTGAACCTTTGTGATTTATGTAAAAGGTCTGGATACCTGTAAATTAAGAACTGGATCTGCCCAACAAGTTGAGTTTTTTCCTCCACTTCACAATTCTATTACCAATTTTAATCTTTATTTTCCTTTTTTTAATAGTTTACATCATGAAAAACTTAAAAAAGATTACATAAAACCTCTAAGAATCACAGAATCACCTAGACTGGAAAACACCTTCAAGACCATGAGTGCAACCATTAACACAACCATATCTTTAAGCCCTATATATCTACAAGACTCTTAAATACCTCCAGGGAGGAGGACTCCACCACTGCCCTGGGCAACCCATTCCAATGCCTGATAACCCCTTCACTAAAGAAATTCTTCCTAATACCCCATTTAAAGCTCTCTTGGCATGACTGGAAGCCATAGCACTTGTATGCACAAGATGACAGCAGAAACTACTACTAAAGGACAAGAAGAAAACAAAATACTAAGTTGAATAGACCTGGAAAATATCTGCATCTGCTTGCAATGTTAAGAGACTTAGAAAATATATTTTGAATGGTTGATTATTCCCCAAGTACTTTAAATATCAGAACAGTTTTAAATAATTCTGCCTTCATTAATTATCCATATTTTTTCTTTCTGATAAGCATATTGCATTAATGCTTACATTGCCATTGAATACAACTGAATGTAGCATGCCAGCTGCAAACAAACACACCAAATCCTGGGTGAGCTCCCAGACCTCCATAACATTCAGGGGAAATCAGACAAGTGTTTTGTCTCTAACAGGAAGACAACATTCCCTGCTATACAGCATAGTCCCAGCTCCTCTAGCAAGAGTAAGGAAAGGAACAGTCCTTTTCTACACTTTCCTTTGGGTACCTGCTCCCTCAAATTTGAATGTCAGCTTGTTAGGGAGGGACATCCTTTTCATGAATCGACATATGGTAACACAAAAGCAGTAGTACTCAGGCACAGTCTGTTTCCACAATCATAAAAACCTTTTCAGACAAAAGATTTGGGAATAAACAGTGTGAGTCTTCATCCCATGCTCAGGCAAGCAGCCACATGACACTCATTGTTTTTGTAAGCAAACACTGCTTAGTGGGACATAAATTGTAGAATTGGACCCAAAACAATTCGCTATACCTACAGGATAACACTATAGATTGGATTATTACAGAAAGGCAATTAAAACCATGAACACCACAAACCTGCAAAGATTTCACCTGGGAGTGTGAAGTCTCAAACTCTCTCTCTGCCCAGCATTTTATCCATATTCAAGATAACAGTCTAAGTGCCCACCTTTTTCCCAGAAAGCAAATTGTAGTTCTAAAGGTATAAACACCTCACCATGCTTGAATTTTTACAGCTCTCAAAACCTGATAACAACCTGCATCAGAGTCCAACATTTAGGGTTCTGTTCCAAGTCCAGTTTTTGCTGCATGCTTGCCATTATTTCATTGCTGCAATAAAGTGGAGTAAACAGAGGGTCAGGCAGCAACCACAGGATGTCCAGTGTGTAGGAATGTTGCTTATGTCTCACACACTCAACACTGTATCTGAGCTTTAATTATGGGAGATTATATTCCCACTACGTCCTTCATGATAATGTTAGTATTACATTATCAGAAAGATATTCCAATGAGCATACTTTACATTAATCTCACAATCTCTGGTCGATTTATAGTCCACAAAAATTTACAGCTTACCCCAGCCTTACCCCATGAAGGCCTCAAGAGTCATTTCACAGGGACAGATGACTGAGGGCTCTGGTTTACAGGTTTTGACAAGGAAAGGAAAACGTGAGCGAGCACGAAACTGATGAGGTGGAGCAGTAGCTCAGCAGAAAGGCGGTTATGTCCTTGGGTGAGGGACTTTAGGAAACTCCCAGCCTCTCCCTAGGTAAGGGCAACCTTAATGCAAGCACGACTAGGACTCCCCTAATTAATGCTGACAACTAACTAATTCACTCTTACAGAACCCTCAGTCCAGTTGCTGAGACGAAGAGTTTATCTCTGACTTCACTGGGTACCCGCAGCGGGACTGCTCCCCAGCGACCTCCACACGGCCCTAACTGCGAGGCAGCACCGGGGGGAGGAGAAGAAACAAAAGGAGGCGGAGGGAGAAGAGGCAGAAGGAGGAGGCACCCGCTCAGGTAAATTCGGCGGAGCAGCTCCCCCCTCCCACTGAGTCGCTCCCGGCCCGCCCAGCCAGTCCCTCCGCGTCAGGCAGCCGCGGCCCCGCAGGCCCCGCCCCGGCCCGGCCGGTTCTGCAAGTTTTTGACAGTTTCTTTAGCGGCGGAGGGAGGGAGCAGCCGGGTCCGGCGGCGCTGGACTGGGGCCGAGGCGTGCTGCGGGGGACGGAGCTGATCTCGGCGCCGGCACCATGTCCCGGGACCCCGAGGAGGTGAACAGGCTGACCGAGAGCACCTACAGAGTGAGTGCGGCCTCGCGGCCACCTTTGCCCGGAACCGGGCGGGAGTTGTCGGCTGCCTGCCCGCGGCGAGGAGGCGGGAGGGCTCGGGCAGCTGCGGCTGTTCCCAAAGGGAATAAACTTCTTTATTATTTTCTTTTTTTCCTGGCCCTTCCCATCCCCCCATTCTGTCCCCCGTCCCGGTAGGTAAGAGCGCTCGCTGCTCCCGGGGGACCCACAGGATTCCCGCCCTTACCCACTGCCGCCGCCTCGCCCCTCCGTTCAGGGAGCGACCGCGCCGGGACAAGGGTGGCTTTGAACCGAGATTGTCCGTTCGGGCAGGCGCAGCTCCCCAGCAGCCGCAATTCCCGCGGCGGGTGCTAGCGATAAGGTGGTTTGGAGCTCCTGGTGCCTGTGGTCCTTCTCTGCTGAAACCGTTTGTTCCACGGGCCAGACTCTGGAAAGCGCTTAGCGCCGGGTTCAGCTGCTTGTCTGCGTCCCGAGCTGCTAATCTGCTTTATGGTGGTTTAGCCTAGTGCTGCCCCGAAGCACCGACTGGCGAGGGAGGTCCGGTTCATGTCGGGAGACGTTGAAACTTTCCAAAACGCCTTGTTATTTGTAGAAGTAATAATATTTTGCATGTGAGCAATAGGCACTTAGCCTTTTATCCATAATAAACTCAGTCCTTTCAAAACGCACCAATCCTAGCCAGGCAAAATTCCCTTAAAAGCCATATTTTGGCTTAAGCAGCAATGGCAGTGTTGGATCAGTGATCCTGTACAGTGTGTTGTAGTAGAAAAGCACTTGAATTTGCACATGCATTTAATCATGCAAAGAAACCAGCTGTACCGAGCCCAGAGGAAAAGCTTTCTGGGGGACTGTTCTCTCTTACTCTTTATTAAATGTTCCTGGTTTACTATTGAATGTTTCCATATTTCTGAATGCTGTTATCATCTCTAAAAGGTCTCTTAAAAACATTCACTGGGGCATTTTGCTGTTACTTTTGTTGTTCTCCAGTACACTTAAGACAACTCTACTCCTTCAAGTAGTGCATTACTTTGGTGTCATGTTGTATTTACTGTTTGCTTTCTTTGCACTTAGATATCAAATGCATGTGAATCTACTGAAAAAAATGAGATGACGTGGCTATAAATTTTGTCCTCTAGAATTTCTAGAGGACAGGTCATCTTAAACGGTCTGGTGCATTTTGGTATCAGTTACGCTTATGGCAAGGCCATGAGCAAACATAAATTGTTTTTCCTCAGAAGAGCGGCCTGTAAGTGCAGGCTTACAGGAGAGAAACCTGGGAAGTTGACTGTGCTGGGCTGTGCCAGCGGAGGAATGTCCTACCCTGTCTGTTGACTTCCAGAATGTAGCTGTAACAGTTTTACAGAGTAGAGAGAAGAAAACTTCTTCTGTGTTTGAATTCATATATTAAAAGTAGGTTCTAAAAATATGTCAGACCTCTAAATAGTCCTTCCCTGTTATTCACCACTTATTTACTAGGGAAGCATACTCTTTTGTTTTTAAAACTAATTCAGAGGGACACTTATGACTTAAAACAACCAGCAAAAGCACAGTAATACAAAGTTAATATTGTCAGTGATGAAAAGTCTTCTCTGGGTATTTTGAGAGGTCTGGTATGCTGCATCACATAGCTGGTACTCACAGGCCTGGAAACCTTCCTGCCCTGCCCTCATTAAAAATTGAAACTGTATCTAGATAAGGTGTAAAGGCTGCTTCAGATAGAGAATGGAGCCAGGCTCTACCTTAAAGTAGTTATTTCTGTGTCAAAGTTAAAATCTCCAAAGTAGTTCTTTGCTCCTTAAAGGGCAGAGAGCACTAGCCTGTGTATTCAGTGCTTCCTGCCACTGCAATCACAACTCCCTCATCTAAAACAAACCAGCACCTCTTTGTGCTGAGCTTTAGTCTTCACCATGAGCACATTCCCCTTTGTTTAACCATGCTGGTCTAACTTCTGCCCTTGCTATGTGTTGTCCTAGCCATGCAGCAAGCGGCTAGACCACCCTGTTGATATTGACAAAATGATGAGCAGTGTTTGTGTTTCTCCTACCAAGAAGAGGAAAGCAGGTTCAATTTAGTGGTGTAGAGATGGCATCTGTGTGCTGCAGGACGAAACACACAAAAAGCTCACTTTTCAGTGACCTGAAAAAATAAATAGAAAATGCTGCTGAATCCCTTGTTTGAATCCCTTTTGTTGTTTTTTTTTTTTTTTCTTTTCTTGCCTTGGTAATCCATCGGCTTTACTAAATACATAGTAACCTGTGTTATGCAAAGCTTCAAAATATACTTACAGAAGTCATCAGGTGGCTAAGTTATGTCCTTGTATTTTTATGTTATTCATCCTTTCTGTTGGCAGCTATATTGGAAAGTGAGCACCTCAACATTTTTTAGCCTCCCTGACTACATAAACAACATAATGCATAAATACGTGTGTGTGTGCACACAAAAATGAAGGCTGACATTTACTCTTTATGTAATACCTGAAGAATCACTTCAATGCATGACAGGAATGGCACGTGCAAAATGAAGCCCAAGGGTGTGGAAGCCTATGACTAAAGTGGGCCACAGCCTCCCTCTGCCAAGAGAGGTTCATTGGTATGACACTGCCCTGCCCTTTATCTCACTGCAGGGATTTACTGTGAGATTCTTGTGACCCCTCACACACCGGCTGTGTCCACTGGGAAAGTTGTTACATGCTGCTGTGTCACCACAGCTCATACAATTCCTTTTTATCTGCTGTATATGGGGGAAAATGATTTGGCACCCAGCTGTGCTACACTGAGTACGGGGGAAAGGGGACAAAACAGGAAAGTGCTGAGGTACAGACTTGTCATTCTGTCAGTATGGTCTGAAAGCTGGGCAGGCAGCTCACGTGTTTTTCCTGTGGTTTGAGGTTTCCAGAGATCTTGATGGTGGTGTGATAGCAGTAATTCATTGGTGTTGGTAATCTTGGATTTTAAAGATATGCTTCTTTGTGTTCAAGTAATTCTTGCCCTGAAATTTTGATTATCAACCAAAGTGTAATTTTAAAGAGCCCAACCGCCTAGTCCCTCTGCACTTTCAGTGGAGTGCCATATTCTCCTGGGGAACATGTGTTCTCTACAGGGCATAGAGAGTTGTTTTGGTAGGCTATATTGCTTTACCATGGAAATAATCTGATACATTCAGTTCAAAGCTCTAAATTCTACGTTTCCATATTTTAAAGACTTGTAAGTAGATTCATAGAATCGCTAAGGTTGGAAGATCCTCAAAGATCATCTACTCCAATCTCCCTGCCATGACTCCAACCACCTTGTCATGATTAAACTAAGAGGCTTATTTACCAACATTAAAATTCACCATGGTCCTAGCATAGGCTAGTCTGTAAGGCTGTTTGTTGTTTTGCATCACTGGCATAAGTCTAACTTGAGTGAAGAGGAGCCTGTGGGAGTTTGTGTGTGCAGAGAATCGAGCTCTGTGCTGATGCTAATGATCTCCTGTGACCTTAGCTAGAGTGATGCCTACCCAGACTGTGTCCTGGCTCCTGTGTTCATAACCTGAAAGAGTCTGTATTTGAAACACATCGATGGATCATGTATTTGTGTGTTTCTTTGAAACAAGAGGTGTTCCATCAAGCTGACTAATAATTAGTCCTGAGAATTAGCCTTTTTGACTCAACACTGGCATCCCGATTTCTTTTTTTCTCCATTCTGTTGAACCTGTTTTAAAACAGCATTAAGCTAACTTACAGCCAATATGGCTTAGCATGATGTGTTGAGACCTTAAATGTGCTCTCTGAAAACGTTATTGTGGATTTCAAAAGCTAAAGCAGGAGAAGAAATGCAATAATGTACAAAATGCTTCAAGCGCAGAAGAGCACAGCAGAATTTACTTTCTGCTTGGCTTTTTGAATATTCTCAAGTGGGTCCTCAGACAATGTAGCAACACTAAGGACTTTTTCCTAAAACCTTATTTTACTGTTTTCCAAAATAAGGATAAGCAACTTAAACCAAATTATTAGTAGCTATGGAAAGGGAGCTATGAATAGCTATAGTGATGATAATGAGTAACATTAGGCAGCAAGGTCTCTTTTTCTGTGCTAGTTCTATAGTTTGAGATTTCTACCCAAATACATTGTTACCCACTTGCCAAAGTGCCTGCAGGATGTAAACTTGAAACAACAGGGAGCCTATGCATTGTTTAGTTACATTCATACCTGCTGAGCTATTGTTCTGCGAGGTGTGTCTTTAAGTCAAAAGCTAAGCTGAGCATTTACAGGAAGGCACTTTTACAATGGCTGTCATTTGTTTTGAAGATTAACGTTGTTTATGATTATCAGGAACTGAGGAAGATATAATACCTATACACAACAAGTGGAAATAAAAGGCTTGTTCCTCTTCAGTCAGCTCCTTGCTGCCAGGCGGGTTATCTCACATGGGTTACATGAGGTGATGGACACATAGCAGCTCTCATACTAGGTTATATGAGGGTCTAATGACTTGAATTAAAGTCATAGGTTTCTCTTATGCTTTTTCCTGGAAGGTCGCTTTTGCTAAGCTGTAAAATTCTCTGCATAAAAAGATGTTTCCAGTTCCTTGTTTTGAAAGTTTTTCCCTGTATTTCCATTCATCCTAAATAATAGAAAGCTGTAGGATCTGATCATGTGCCTCCCCTTCTCCTCTAGTTAATTATTCTGCTCATGTGTCACTAGAATATAGGCCACCAGATAGACAATTAGGAAAGTGAGTTTGTGTCCCTCACTGTACAGGCAAATGTTTTGTTGTGAACTCCTAGTTTTTTTTCTTACTTTGTGATATCTGTTTGGATTAAGGCAAACATTTTATTTCTAGTCTTTGTACAGCATGGAGATATCAAGATTGGGTATTTTCTGAGACTCTTGACAGTTGTGAATGCATGGTTCTCTTCCTCAGAAATTCTTTGTTCCTCTGTCTCTACTTAGGCATTTTGTGATCAGGCTTTAATCTGACTTGCACGTTTGCACGTGTGTTTGGTCGCCTTCATTTTTATTCTCTTTTCCTTACACTGCAAGCAAGAGAAGCTATAAACCTTCGTAAGAAAAAAAAAAAAGTGGCCTTTTTCCCCTTAACTTTTGAAGCTAAACAAAACAATACAGTACTTTTAACTGATCTGAAATGTTTTGGCAATATCACATTTATAGCTGATCCCAAAGCGGGTGTTGCCACTGACAGTTTTCCTTTTTGGAAAATTGCTCTAGATATTTCTTCCTGGACGGCACTTCAAAGACAGCCACAGTGCTTAACTGTATAAAAAGAGCGGTAGAAGTACAGCCAGGTTTGTATTTACTCTGAGGATCTAGTCTTCAGTAGAAAGGAAAAAATATGTTATGCTTCTTCCTAATGTTAAAGATATTTATTATTTCATTGGATTGTTTTGAAGGCCCAGCGAGGTTTGGGGGGAAGCTAAGTCTTGCTATCAAACACAAACCCTTAGAGAAAAGTAGATGAGCCTTGCACAGTGTTGTGAGGATCAGCTAACCATACCCTGTGTTAAACCAAGCAGACTCCAAAGGGGAATTTCCATTGCGAAGGTTTGTGTTGCTTCTTGGGCGTTCACATCTAGGGACTGATGCAGACACTTCTGCTAACAATCAACCACTGTGGCAGTGTAAAGACTGAAAAACAGCCAGAGTCTGCCTGGTCTAATGGAGAAAAGATCCTTTATAGTTGTAAGCCTTCCAGCTACAGAACACACTGAGCTATAAATTGCTTCTTCATCTTTCCCAGCAGTTTTACATACAAGTTGAGCAGATGTGATGTACTGGAGCTGTTTATTCAGAGTTCTGTGTGTTTTAGTGGAGCTGTTGTTTCCACAGCATAGTCTGTATCTGCTGTACATGAATATCTGATACATATCAGGACAGCTAGAAGAAATAAAGAGCTGCTCAGAGGGGAGCTGCTGAGGGCACCTTCGTAAGATTCTGTTCACTTCCTCCTAAACTTTCTCCTACAACAGAAAGTGACACAGGTGCAATCACTGTTTCCTGTTTGAAATCTCAGTAACAGAAAACTGGAATCTAAACCCGAGTCCTTAAGAAAGCAATTTAAAAAAAAATCAGTATTTTTAGGTCAGTAACTGCTGTGTTACTATTAGAATTTTGGGATAGGTGGCAGTAAAGGGGTTACTCTGTAATTTCCTGGTGTGAGGAGCAGGATAAGCAGAGACAAGATCTGTCTTTCAAGGAAGCTATTTTCAGTACAGGGTGGAAACTCAAGGTGGCTTTGGGATTCTTGCCTGCCACTAAGATCATGTACAACACTCTTCTCCCCAGTACCCTTGGGATACGAGACTCTATATCCTAACATGACCCTCTAATTTACCCATTTTGTTCTTTGATTCCCTGACTATCTATGTCAAAAGATATCATGTTTAGTACACTGCTGGGGAGAAATGGCTAAAAGTTGGACTAGGAAGCGAGAATTTACCCCTTGGAACAAAAATTTCCTTGTCACATTGCCTCAGATTAATTTACAGTAGTACATTAAATTGCTGGGACAGGATAAGGGATGTTCCCAGACACTAGAGCTTGAAAATCCATATTGTTAAGTTGTTAGAATAGCCCTTGGCGCTGTTGGCCCAACCTGAAACACACTTTCCCAAATGATTTCTGGATGTGGTTTGTGAGTTAACACAAATCAAGTGCCTGAGGACAATAGGTAGTTTGTTTGCAGTGATCCTGTTTGAGTGGGTAAGAGTTTAATGGTATAGACCAGAAAACAATCCCAGCTGCATTTAATTTGAATAAGGCAAATATAGGCAGTGGGGCTAGGTGATGGTGCTCTGTGTCTGCTTTGGATACCATATACACTATTTCAGTCAAACCTAATAGTTTTATTATTATTTTGTAATTATTTTTTTTTACCCACTGAAGTTAATCCTTTTCTTCATATTTGAAAGTGACTGAAGTTCAGGTAGAGCACTGTACTTGAAAAATTATAATAAAGGGCTGTCTGAATGACCTTGCCTGAAAATAAGACAAATGCACTGGTAGTCATGTTCTTTCTGGGCTCACATATGTACTAACTGTAAATATTTTCATTCTGTTAGTAGTGTAACAGAAAAAAATCTTCATACTATTTCACTTGTGTTGTGTCTTGTAAACAGAAAATGTCTGTTTTGCATTCCTTGAACTTGAAAGTTCTGCTGTGTGAACAGTATCTAGAAAGATGTGAGCTGTGTCATATCAATACTGTCATAAAAACAGCAACAATATCAGCATGGTGTCCTCAGGTATCTCATGATCTTCCTTTCATGACAATAACATTTGAGAGAGTAATGTCACAGTAACAGTTTCATAAAGAATATTCTGGGAAAAGGACTAGGATCTACACAAATTTTTTCATATTCTCCTCTATAGAAATATAGGGCATCTATTATTTATTTATTTTTCTTTTAAAAACTCGTTACTTTGACCAGGAAGGGGGAAGCTGAAGCTTTCGTAAGAGTAGGAAAAACTCAAAACTTGTGGGGACGTTTTTCCTTTTCAGAGTGGGCAAAAGCTGCTTTCTTCCTCACCCCACTCAACTTTGGGCAAGACCAAATTTGGATTCATATTTCCTGACTTATTTCCTGCTTTTTGCAAAGGAATGTAATATTTCTATTCAGTGATGCCACTGTTTTCTTGCACAATAAAACTGCCAGTCATAATTTTTGCTACATCAGTCTGTAGAATGTTCAGGTTTTGAGATAATTCATGCTTGAAGCTTCTGGACTTCAGATTCTGGTCGGTTTAGCCAATACTAGAATTTAAGAGCCAAGGCAGATGCCCTTAAAAAAATTAACTGATAAACTGCAGCATTTTTTAAAAAGCAAACTCACAGTAAATAAACCCCAAACACCTTATTTCCCTAACCCTATCTGTAACTTAGAAAAGATTAATACAACCCTTAACCAGGTACCTGGAGAATTTTCATTCTTTTTTCTGTTTTTCCGGCATTATCTTTTTTTCAGCATCCTAAGTGCAGGGGAAAAACTCAAACCTTGAACCATTGTCAGAAAGTTATTCTTGTCAGATTTTGCAAAACAATTAGTGGATAGAAGTTTTTGTGTTATTCATATTTCACCATCACCTACAATTAAATAAGGACCTGTGCAACTTTGATCACCTACTTGACATCCTTTTTCATATAGCCAGATTCCTTTTTTTACTCTTCTTGAAACAGTTTCCCTTTTCTTGCTTGTTGCTCTTTCTTCTCCCTTGCCTTTCCTTCTACTCCTAAGTCTTACTTTTCATCCACCCACAGGCTTTTCAGATGTAAGCTGGACATATGAACCATAAAGCTAGACCTAAGTGAGGCAAATACCTTCATCCACTGTGGATTCACCTTCATTATAACTCAAGTTTTGTTTTCTGTTTGCTAGAATGTTATGGAACAGTTCAACCCAGGACTGAGGAATTTGATAAACCTGGGGAAGAATTATGAAAAAGCTGTTAATGGTAAGTCTTCTAGCGCTGACTTTATAAAGAATGTTTCCTTTTAGTTTAAATATACAGACTGGGTTATGGGGATTGTATATAGGCTTAATTTCCAAGGTGAACTGTGGCTGCATTTAATTAGGAAAAAACCCCACCTAACAAAAAAGCACAGGAACCCAAACATCACTCATGTACCTTGTGTCCCTTTTGTTTTTTCTGAAGGAAACACGTAGGTACAGAGCATGCAAAATGAAGGGAACATAAAGGGTAAATAATGCCCATTAGAATAATAACATAAATGGAAAAAAACAAAGTTATGTAAATTAGGTACCTTTCCCCCCACCCCCCGAAATAGCTTCCAATGATATTGCACATCACTGCCTAAGAAACCCTGTGAACACAACTTGGACTCATAACTGTTTGCAGGAGCGGATGTTTTTTCCCTTGTCCATGCTACTCCTGACGGGATCTTTTTAATGGAACCAAACTTGGAACAAATAAATTTGAATCTAAGGACTCAGCCTCTCAAACCTTTTATAACTTAGTCCTGTTATTGACTTCCATTACTGTATTCTCAGTGGTTGTTTTAGTTCCATACTTAACTTCACAGAATCTAGCTGTCTAAGAATGGGTTTCCAAGACTGGTCTCTGCATTCCCAAAGCTTGTATTGTAGGACCTGTTAGAGCTTGCTCCATTTCACCTATGCAGACTTGTTCAGCTGCTTGATACCATATAAAAGCAATGTAAAATCTCTCTAGTTTTGCCTCTTTCACGCCTGTGGCATATCTTTCCCCTGCATGTAATCTAGTACTCTGAGAAATGTGATACTGCAGAAGTAGTGCATAGCCAAGTAGACACTGAAATCTCTCTTCATGCAAATTTTAGACCAGGCCTGAGAAAAAGATAAAACCAAAGCCTGCTGGAGAGGAAAACAGGGAAGCATTGACTTATTTGCAGTAATGCCTAACCTCATGGATTAACATTCTAGTTACCTAATATGTTACATTAGGCATTATAGGTAGTACCAGAAGTAGTAAAAAGTGTTTTCGTGTTTAGGGGAAAAATGTTTGTCCCACATTCTGAGGGTTCTGCTTTTCTCATACTTCACTGTTGATACATTATGCTGAGCATTTTTTATTCAGTTTGTCATCAGTAATTCACTGCACAGCCATACTGGAGGGCTTGCACACAAGTACTGTGTTCTAGACAGTTTGCCTGGTAAGACCAGCTGATAGAGCATGTCAGGCATGAACACTTTATTTCAAATCAATAAATGCTTATGATGTTGCAACAACTGTTGAGAAACTACATTCAAGTCATCTTTGGACTCTCATAAATTGTTAATCTTTTCTCTACCAGTTCTCACGACCACAGTGATATAAATACATTTGCACCAAGGAGTAAATACTCTGTTAAACAAATACTTTGCAGTTTTCCCAACCAGTTACACACAAAAGAAATCACACATTTTCATCATTTTCTGGTGCCTGCAATAGGATAAAAGATTGACTTGGGGCTATCTTGAGGATCATACTAGATAGGAAGTCAAAGTCAGCTTAGACAGAAATTTCTTCTCTAATGCAAAAGAGCCTCAAAAAGAATCTTTGTTTCATTTGGAAGAGTTCCAGGCTTCTCTGCTACCCCTGTTAGGTAACCAGAGATGTCACCTTTGCTGGTAAAAGCTATAAAATACAAACCTAAAATACTAGAATTATCAATTGCCAATTATATTCCTCTAAAAAGAGTATTCTAAAGTGAACAGTGAGTCTGCTTGGCTTCTCCTGTAGCTTAAAAATGTACTACTACATGAAATTATGAAGACATACTTCAATAACTGTTTCTCAGTGCCTTTTACAATAAACCCATGACAGTGTGTCGTCGTTATTTCTTTTGTTCATTGTGTGCAGATCAGCTCTAGATGCTGTGAAGGTGCAAGGCAACTACTGTAGATCTACTGCGCATAGAAAATATTTCTGCTTACTGGCATCTCTGCAGTTTGAGTCTTGATGTTTTCTGTGTTCATTCTAGCAAAGCTGGCTTTACTGTTTAAATCGGCTATAACGAGGAAATGATTAACTCCGAATAACTGAAACCTCAGTGATATTTATTAAGAGATTATTAGTTCCTGCAACAGTGGGATTGAACTATAAACAATAAAAGGAGGGAAACTGTCCTGGGGGTTAAAAAAAAGATGAGCATTACAGTCTTAACTAGGCTCTGCCTTTTTTTGGTTGGGAATGTTAAACCTCTGGGTTTCTTCTTAAACTGGGGCTGTGCCTGTTGCCTGAGGTTTTTAAGAAAGTACTTGGAATGCAGATTTCTCTGCCACCCTGAGTTCAGTGACTTTCCTGGAGTGTCAGAATAAGTTCATGCAGTTGTTGTATATATCAATGCTCATTTTCCATGTCTGCCCAAGAATCCACAGACCCTCCAGCATTTAAGCTCAGCGAGCTGCTGAACAATGTCATTTAGAATAATCTTAGGAACATTGTCAGTTTGTTGAAAATTGAGAACAAGCCAGGTGGGTTATCTCCACATCCTGAACATCATATTTAAAGACTTGATTTTTTTAACTTTTAGCTTTTAAGGCCTAAAATTAAAATGGAAAATCTCCTTACTGAACACTGATTGCTCCTGGACACGCATGAAATTCACCGCAAAATAACAGGCTGAAATTTCATTAATATATTATAATGTTCTGGTTTTGTCACCTGGTTTCACAAATCAGCAGGTAGCACAGGGACTTATCTAGCTTTCTCTCATAGCAGGATTTCCTTGTTGCAATATTCCCCTCTCTCACTATGTGCCCTGCATTACAATATTTCATAGGATCACAGAATAATGAAAATGGAAAATATTTTCATTTATTTTCATTTTTTAAGCATCTTTTTTTACTCCCCTCCCAAGCTATGGTAGTGGCTGGAAGAGCATATTATGATAGCCTTGCAAAGATCGGGGATATATCAGCTGATTCTCCAGTTTCTAAGGAATTGGGTAAGTGTTATCTCAAGTTTTAAATTTCTCCAAAATACAAACTTTCTTATTGTTTTCATTGCTGGCAGTTAACAGAACTAATATGAAGTAGAGAAGAACAGGGAAAGAGTGTTTTATTCGTAATAATGCAGATGTAGGGGATCAGACACAGTGTTTTAGGTAAGATCAATCTATTTTCTTACATGACTATTTCTACGTATGCATTCAAGAGCAGGTGTTGGTAATTTTTTAACTCCACAAAATCAAATAATACATAGGGAAAATGTGTATATTGATTTTCAGTAGAGATGACTGGTGAAATATTGAATATTTCTGCAGCAGGGTGTCGGTCTGAGGAGTCCTGGTGTATGACAACTGGTTTAAACCAAAACTTTTCTGAATGAGATCCATTGTGAAGAGTTTAGCTCTACTTCACTATTCTTGAACAAGTACATCACTAGAAGTTCTTAGATTAATTATATTAATTTTATAGTTGATCTTTTGAAAGGGAAGCTGTAGACTCAAAGGTGTATATTTACATTAATGAGGATGTAGTATATTTACATCGATGTGAAATTAATCAAAATTCTGTACTTTCCTGAAAATAATTTCTGAACCTTTGAAAGATGGGCATCAACACTTCCTTTTGTACTGCTCTAGCAGTGTTGAAATGATACTACTCAGTCTGCAGGAGTGAAGTTGTCATCAAAGTATCGGTAATATGTCTGACTAAAGATTCTAACTTGCCTAAAAAAAAAAAAGAAGCAGGAACTGTACTGAAAAGAGAAAACATTTGTTTAAGGCTGTCATTTATTTTTTGACAAAAATAGCCTGATAAGATGTCACATGTCTTTAAGTTTTGATTGTGGACAGTGCAGGACTCCTGCAGTGACATAACACGCAGCTGCCTCTGTAACTTGTGTTAATTCAGCTGATTAGAAACAATGGTTTTAGCAAATGGTTTTTCAGTGATTGTGCTAAGGTAAAACTGAATGGTGGCCACTGCTTTCTATGTGCCTGCATACACTTTTATGATCTTCTCTGAAACCACTTTTGAGTGAGTGTTAACATTCTGTGTGGAAGCTGGGAGTGGCAGAACAGCAAACAGTACAAAGCAAACAGCGCTGATGTAGCTGCTTTCTGTATTTGCTTTGCAGGTTGTTTGCAGAAAGCAGGGTTGCTGGTTTTGAACCATAGAAGAAGTGTGAGAAAGTTAAAAGTTGTAACCATGCAGAATCTTCTAAAAATATCAATAATTTTTGCAATCAAGCAGTTGATCAAATGCATAGATGTAATCTATTTATTGAACCTCGCATGACTGTGAGATATTGTCATCTTACTTGAAAATAGTTTTCCTTATTATTTGAGACAATACAGACACGTGATTGAAGATATATTTTCTGTTGTAACTATGAGTTCCTACCTCTTTCTAGATAAGCTGTATTGAGAGAAAACAGCCTTCCTCAGGTGCAAACCTCTAACACTGATTTCTTTTCACCTACCCAAACGGTTAGTGTAGAAAAATCTTTTCTTAAGAAAAGAGCAGCTGTGGGTTCCTCCCAGCATACTCTGTGATAGAACGTTTCATTCAGAGATAAGGGAAGTCCCTGAGTGTTGGAAAAGGCAAGATAATGTTGTTAGAGTCTGTGAGAGATCATTTGCACTTTCTTGAAAAAGTCTTAACAGCTCCGAAGCTAGGCTACAATAGTGAACTATTTAGGAAGGCAACATGATACATCCCACAGGCTCTAAAAGTATCTTTGCTTAGAAAGAAAATCTTTGCTGTGATATGCTCATTTGTGGGTCCTGTTAACTCCAATGGAGCTACTGTAGACGCAGCCCTCTGGAATTGCCTCTTGTGTGTGTTCCTTTAGACTTACCAAAAGACATGTTACTAACCACTAACAAACTCTATAATGTGTGATATCTCTTCGTTTAAAAAAAAAAAAAAAGGTCAGCAGTAATCAGATAAGTTTTGTGCTATGCCTGTGAACTGCGTTTCTGGAATGTATTCCCTTGAGCATCAAGCGAGAGGGCACACTGGCTTGTTTTAGAAGAGCAGCAGTCTAGAGTTGACTAGCAAAGGAGGAGAGAGGAATAATTGCCATGATTTTATGTCAGTGTTATCAGGAATAAGTTAGTAGCTTACCACTTTTCTCTTGTTTAAAATTATACAGCTTCTTCCTGTATCCTGTAACAATGGAAATCCATAGGAGCATTCCCACAGATGTCAGTAGGATATCCTATTTTTTTAACACTTAAGACAGTATCCTGGCTCCTGACAGTGAAGTAGATAAACTGCCAATGATTGAGTTCTAAAGTGTTTTGGAATGTTTTAGCACAGATTGAGGCACTGTAGTCTAGGTTTCTAGTGTTTACGTCTTTGGACAACCAGAAAACGTAAATGTTTTCAGCTGGGGAATAAAAATGGAATTTTTCCCATTTAAGTAAATACTGAAACTATGCTTGGAACAAATCTGTTTAAAAGCAAACAAACCCGCTCCTCCATGGCTTACCAGTTTAACCACCGTCAGGACAATTATGTTATGGAAGCCAAGACTTAATATTAGCCAGAAATGCAGAGTGTTGGTTGCCCGCATCATTGTATCTACAGCAGAAATGAAGAGACAGCATAGCTGCTCCCTGTTAATTATCACTGACTCATCTCAATTGCATGTGCCTCCTCCTTTAGCCTTGTGTTTTCCCCATTAGCTACTCAGTACTTTATGGCTGTAAAATAGTTAGAATGTGATTTCCCCCTTCCCCATCTCCTGTTTCTCCAACAGTTAGTTATCAAACTGTCACTTCTGCAGATACAGCCTGTGTTAAAATCCATTTTTTGAATAATGAACAAGAGAATGTGGCAAGAACCAAGTTTTCGGGTCATTCCTGTAGCACCTTCACCTTTGGTAGTGACAGCTGAAAAATCCTGGGCTATTCTAAACTCAGTCTAAAAGACTATAAGACTCAGGTGCCTAAAACACAATATTCTTTACAATTTATGGAAAATGTTTATTGAAGTGTTGTACTGAGTCATTTCACAGTTCAAACCCAAACCTGCTGGGTGACCTAGAGCATATTTACTGCCAAGTGTGATGTAAAGATTTATATCAAAACCAGCCAATCTTTGCTTCTCATAAGGAAAAGCAGAACACGGTCTTCCTGTAATCAGACAGTAGAATGGATACTAGCCTTGCAGCAGAGGAGAAACAGAAATGGAAAAGAAATAAGGAAGAAAATGTTTTGAAGTAGAGTGTACAATGCATAGGGAGCAGAGAAATAGTAAAGCAAATAATCAAAAATGTCAGGAAGTGCTTTGTGCTTGCAAAAGAGATTGGAGTAGAATAGGGAAATGAGAATGAAATGAAAATCCGGACATTCCAGCTGATTTAGCTTTCGTACTAAATATCTGTAGCTTTCAAGTGTGGTTGAAGCTCTATGAATTATTTTAATACAGAATAATATGAGTAAATTCAGGAAGTAGAAGTATTTAATGCATTCATAAGACAATCCTTATGAATATGGGATACGTTGATTTAGGGTAACATTCTTTCTAATTTTTTATTTTCCTAAATTTTGAAGCTTTTAGTCCCTCAGACTTGGCTATAAGCAGTTAGAAACATAACCTGAATGTATGTGGTTCACGTTATTCTGCAATATGGAATTTGCATACCTTTCTTTCCTAGGCACCTTTTGGAAACCCCACCAGGAAGAAAAAATAGGAAACAAGAAACTACACGTTTAAGAATGTTCTGATTTCATAGTATTCAAATTTTGAGTTTCAATAATACACTGAAAATAATTTCTTGCAGACACTCTATGACGGACAGGGCTAGAACAGTAACATCCATGATGCACTGCTCATTTTTTTCATCTTGTCCAACATACAGGTACACAAGGACTTCTCTTACTGATTTTAGGTGCTTATAATTTTAGCAAACTCTGCCTTCTAGAAGCATAGCTTGGTTTTGTAGCCTTCATTTGCTCACGGAACCAGGAAGTTCATTCCTGCTCACTTACTGGATCCTACTTATTGCACCTTCCTAGCTGTGCTCTTTAGCACCTGCCTACAGTTCATTTATTATATTATGGGTGTAAAGTCACAATTTGTTGCATGGCAACTGCATCTACAGCAGTCACCCACTGCTGGGTCTGCACTGAAAGCTTATTTATCAAGAACTAATAAATATAAATTATTAATTGCTTGTCAACTATAAAAAGCCAAATTTTAAGCAAAATCTTACATTGCATGGTCTTAACCAGTAGAACTAAATTGCAGAAGTTCAGTATGTTGAAAAAAGGAAAATTAGAGGAGACAAAATCTCTTCCCTAATCTAATCAGGGCTGATAATTTATTTAAAGATTAGTCTGTGCTATAGATTTTTGTCATGAGTCATCCTGTTAAAACTTACCTGGAAACAGGTATCCAAAAGCTTATGCTCATCAACCTCCTGAAATGTAAGAAGCTAGAAATATTTGGGTTCTTTACAGGAGGAATGTTCTGGTTAACAACCACTTCAGATAATCTAGAAAAGCCAATCTTGGACTAAAAGATTGCTCAGTATTATTCTGGGAGTCACAAGGTAGGGAGAAATGGGGAGAAAAAAAACACCCCAAGCTTCTCATGGTGCACAGAGCGAGTGGAATTCTTGCCTGAGGATGAGCCCTGAACTTCATATTTCTTTCATGCACAAAAGAAATGTTCTTTGGGTCTAAAAGACAGTATTTTAACATAGCCACAAACTCAGATCATTTGAAGCTAAGAAACCCCCTGTACTTTTCTCTCTTCTCATTTCTATTCGCAGAAATGGGATTTTCTGTATCAGGAACTGTGAACTTTAAGTGGACAAAGAAACTCTTTTTTCACAAAGAAAAAGAGTTTTGTCACTGATGACTCTTATTTTGCTAATGGGAAAAATTTTTTTGCTGAAAAATTTCAAGAGTGACTTTAGTGGAAGGCAATGCCATCTTTTCAAAACACTTTCTTGTGAGCATTTTTATTCCAAACTGTCTGTTTCATTGATTAATAAGCAAAATTTCACTTCAGTGCGTGCTTGTCAGAGCTGTAGTGCTCTATGATAGTGCACAAAGTATCACTGTCACTATTGAGAAAGCCAAGCTAAAAGGATGAATGTAGCCTGCTGCACCTGAATTGAAAGGGAAAAAAAAGAAAGGAAGTTGTGCGGTGTAGTGTTATACTTTAGCATATAAATTGACCCTTTTGGGCAGAATCCTATTTCACTTGTCTTAGGTGACACCTAGTGCCTTCCCCTCACCACCTCATTTAAACTGAATAGATCTGTCTTGTCCCATCAATGTTGTCTCCTTTGTAGTGTAAACGTTCTGCTTTTGCAATAAATTATTTTTGAGAGAAAGGCAAGTGAAGAGTACCAGCAACTACAGAACCCTTTTAGCACCTCATTGAGTGGCACCTTCTGGGAAACCAGCTTAGATGCTGCAGTTTAGTATCAGGCCAGCTTTTCCTATGTCACATTAACAAAACACTCTTCACTATATGTATAATGAAATTGCATTGGAAGAGGACACTCCATTCTTGCTTTATGAAAGGAAAGTTCACAGAAAGCTGTCTTGAGAAGGAAATACGAAGTCATTGTATGGGTTTATTTTTCAGAAGTGATGGGTTTATCTTCTAATTTTACAGTAATATTCCAGTTTGTGCCATACAGACCTCTAACCTGCTGTAAGAAAGACCAAAGACCCAGACTTTCTAGATACATTTCCACTGATGAAAACAGTAACTGAACTACAGATATTCATAAGCATGTGCCCTGCCATTGGCTTGGCAAAAGCTCCTGCGAGTCAAATGTTTTTGAGCACTGGAGAATACTTGGCACTGTGCTTTTAATAAACCACAAGGAAAAGCAAAAGAAACCTGTGACCATGCTACATCCAGAGCCATAAGTAACAAACATGAAAATCACAAAGCAATAAATGATCAGTAAAGACATTTTTTGCAAAACTTTTCCTGGCAATGAGTGATCAGGGGGCATCACACAAGCTGAAGAGTCAGAAGAGAAGATCTTTTGGTGGTGGTTGTTTATAGTTCTGTAATCTTTCCCTGCTAAAGTGAAAAACAGAAATGATCCTTCCAAGGAACAAGAGAAGGGTTTGTTATTAAACATAAGAAATGTAAATGCTTAAAGAAAAAGCTTCAGAGAAAATACTCAGAATACTTCAGTGAGAGAAAATGGAACGTAAATGACAACACTGGGAAGAAAATTACATCTTGTGTAACTAGCTTGTAGACCTTCGGTTAAAGAATTTATCTGTAATTTTATGTACAGAGAGATTGCTCTGATGAATTATTCCTAAACAAAACCAAATTTGTCAGTTGTAGATGTTATTAAAGTTATGGGGTAGGGGACACATCAAACCCAGTTGTCTTGGACTTCTGAGAAAAAGACTTTTCAGTTCAATTTGGGTGTGGATTTTTTATTTTATTTTATTTTGGACACTTGGTGGCAGTTCTGCAGTGCTGTAAAAAAATATGTAATAAAGATTGCAGTTATTCCTTTGCACTTTCTTGAATTTCATTTAAAATTTATAATGATAACTTCAATATTTATTCTCTCTAGTACCGGAAACCCATAAAGAGCATCAGTTTTTTGCTGAAAAAAAACAGAGATTAACACACTTGTATGATCTTCCCTAACTAATCTGCCTAAAACCAGCAGGGCTTTGTACAGGCAAGTTCAGGCTTGTAGCTGTATTGTAACTTACTTTCTTTGCACCCGACTTGTGTAAGGATTACTAGTGCAGCCCAAGTATGAAAACCTCATGTGTATGAGGTTTTCAAGGCCCTATGAAAGATCTGTCTGTGACATACCTACCTTACCATGTTTGGGTAAAAAAGTAATAATGCTTGCAGCAGTCTTTGTGTATATTACATAGTTATGGAGTAACAGGTGGAAAAACAAGTTTGCCATTTTCCATGCATTATTTATGTGGCATATGCTTTTCCTTTCCTTTTTTTAACATGAAAATGCAGTTACTGCGCTTACCAAGCAACTGAAATGAGATGAGTGTTTCATGTTAATTAACATCTGTTCAATGATACAGTAGGTTTAAAAAAATTCTAATGTCTGAATTTTTCTTGACTGAGAGATCAAAACAGCTTGGGAGAAAAAAGGGAATTAGACTACCAGACTGAACTTTGCTAGAACTGTGTTAAAGTCACACTCCTCTTCAAAAATAGAATGTGAGCTAATATTTTTGTTTGGTTTGAAATTGGAAAATGGGAGCATCAGACCAAGAAAAAACTCAATTGCTGGAAATGGTCTTGATAATCTCTGAAATGTGCACTCTTGTAAAGTCTTGTAAGGGAATAGCTAATTTAGGAGCCGTTCACTGCCCACTTTATAGTATGCAGTGCATGGCATGAATTTTGTAGTATGTTTTAAAATCACTTGTGCCAAGCTTGAAAGTATTTGACATTAATTTTAGACTCAGTAAAGCAGATTTTAAAGCAAGCTGATCGTTTTGTTTAAGTGAACATGGCTTTTCTTATAGTCAGTCATAGGCATTCTCAAGAGCTGAGTTCTTTGCATCTTGTAATATGTAAACATTCCAAAGTTTTACAGAAAAAATAATTATTTTAATTCTTTTAAGAATTTCCCCATACAAAAGAATTATTCATTCTTGAGCTATTTTCTTTCACATGAACGTCAATAAAGTTGCAGGAAAAGTTTACGACATAATTTTGATCCCAAACTACAAAAGAAAGTGCTACCATAAACAAAAGGTGCTAGGCTACTACAGTGGGAATGAACTGTGCTCTCTCCCTTCGCCATTTAATTATGGAATGGGAAAAGGATTTTTGAATAGCAGGATTCTTTGACTGTAATTCCTCATGCTGAGAGCAATGTGTAATCTAACGACAGGGGAAGTGTTAAAGGGAGTTTTGCCCAGTACTTGTTCTAGCAAATTTTATTCTGAATAAGACACAGCCATGCTGCTGAGAATTGGTGGTTAGGCTTTTTGGTTTTCCCTTTAGAGATATAAATTCATTTTGGATAAAATCCCAGCCATCATCTTATAACTCATTCTGGGCACCCTTTTCCATACAGTTCCACAACATAATGACCTGTGACTAGAAGACAGAGGTCCATGAGAAGATTGTACCTGTCACCACCAGTGCAGTATATCCAGTTGGAAGTTTGCTCTTAACTGGGTGCAGGAGGCTTGTTAGGAGAGGGGAGAAAGAGAAAATAGCAGTGGCAGCCTGCTACCAACCACCTTTATTCTCTGTTTTCGCCCCTGATATCATTAAGCTTTGTCTCAGAGGGACCAGGTTGTCAGTGAGATACAGACACACATATGTACACATCAAAATAAAGCAAATATTTTGGGAAGCACAGAACTTAGCATTTGCTGTTAAAGTGTAGAAGGTCCTTTTTTTTTCCAGCAGAAGTATGTTATGCCTAGAAAGTAGCATATGAGGATTAAAACCGTTGAGGAACACGGGCAGTGAAACCCTGTGAGAAGTAGAAAGTAGAGCACTAGGACTAAATCACCACCTAAAAACATACACACTCAACTAACAAATTTAGCAACAGTGTCTCATACAATCCTATTTACTACAAGTTCAGTCTGGATGATGAGGCAAAATTTGGGCATCTTCCAGAGACTTACAAACTTTGGGAGACTATCTTTTTTGTATCGATGGGACCGTAAAATACCTAAAAAGATAGCAAGTGTTGAGAAGTAATGGAACTTGTGATAAAATAGTGACAAAAGGGAGCTACAGAAAAACTGCAACTTCTTAACTCTGAGCATTAAATCAGTTTCAGATCATTACTTGAAATACTGTGAGCTAAATTTAGATGAGAAATGATGCTTTGAAACAACTCCATATAAAACACGTAGCTAAAAGGGAGCTGAAAATACGAGATTATTTGTACGTTAAATGAATAATGGCTGCAGCTCATTTTGTGTGGGAGACTAATGTAAACAACTTTGACAGTGCATGCTGTTCACAGGACTACATTTTATCTATCTTTAACTCTATAGTACTTCAAATTTTATTTTTACATGCCCAATGATAACATAACGTTCACAGTCAGTATCACTTGGGATTTTATGAGACTGGCCTAGTACATAAACAGATTGCAGCTGTTATGTTGTGGAGAGTTTTCATTTGCTAAACTTATTTTTCATCTGTTTTAAATTTTGTGATATAACAGAAAGGTTAATAATTTAAACATACCTGTTTTTCATAGCCCTAGTGAAAATTCTGCATATTTTAAAATAAAAATTGACCTGAGAATGCCATTTAGAATATTAGGTTCTCTGCTTCTATTTTTGTTTTGTTACAGATTTTATTTATTGCTGTTCTTGCAAAACATAACTATCTGTTTGGAGGTGCTGCTTGAGGGCACAACATCTACATGTATAGTGGACTTAAAGTACTTATTGTCGTAGTCCAAAATCTCTTTCCCTTTTCTCTTTCAGAGGTTTTATTCCTGTTCACCTTCTGTAGTCACCTTCAGAAAAAGGCATTGAATGGTCATGTGTCATTGCCACTTTATAAAATGAACTACAGAGGACTAACTCCTTGCTTCCTATTTCATGTTCGTTCATGCAGCAAGGAAAGGCAGACTTGACCTAGTCCTCTTGATTGATGTGTACATTACTATTAATTTCACAGATTAGGGGACTTTTTTAAGCATTCTTGACAAATCAGATTAAAAGTAAAATATGGTTAGAGCCTGGGAAATTTTACATTACTGTGTCCTTCTTTGTGATTGTATTCTTTCACATTAAAGTCCATTTAGGCTTTTTGCTGCCTTTAAAGCATCTGTTGCACAATTAAATCCTTCTGCAATAAATCCTGCCGATGACACAATGATAAATTTAACACATTTGGAGCTTAACAGATATTTAGTTCACTCATTGCTTACACTGTCTTCCTTGGAAACTTTTTATTTTACTACTTTCACGGCTACTAGCATCAAAGGACTTGCCCGTGTCCTAAGTGTCTTTCTCCTGGGCAAAGGGTAACTTGGTAGAAAGAGAAGCGTCCTTGACAGAAATGGCATCTAATAATACCCTTGAACTGTATTGTCTGCATGTGTAGCTTTGACTCAGCCTTTCATTCTCCTGTTTAATGTAAATAATTATGTGGTTTCATCTCTAAAACATGAAGTTACTAGACTTGCCCTGAATGTAAAACAGAGCAGCATGAGATAAATGAACGATATGTAATTAAGTACTTTGTCTGTTCCCAGACATCTAAGAAAATTTCTGTATTAAGACACTTGAAGTTTTCAAGAGCAACTTCCTCTAAATAAAACAAGAGTGTTTCAAGTAAGGTGATGCAATTAATACTTTAATTGGTTCTAATACAGAGTTTGGAAAAGTTCAAGTGATATTGTTGGTAGCTGTTAATTTTTTCTAAGACAGAACTCTATTGATAGAGTTCCATTTTCGTTTCTAACTTGAACTAATTCTTCTACTCTCTTATCCATAAGAACAGTCAAACATCAGCTAAAAAGATAAATAGCTAGTACCATCACCTAGTGTTAACAGTGAGGTTGAAGTGTAACTGCTGTGGAAGTTCTGTATTCTGGCCTTACATTCAGTATTTCTGTTAGGAATTGCTTTCCTTGATTTTCATCTACTGTGAACACAGTCTTTTAAGGATGTTTTCTTGATCATGGGATGCTGGCTATGGAGAAATAACTCACACACTTGGGCTATTCATCGTTTTCTTTGGTTACACAACCAACATCATTAATAGAATTCTAGTCTGCCTTATTTTCTCAATAGAAAAATTAGATACAGCCAACAGTCTTGGTTAAGCCTAAAATATTCCACAAATTCCTGAAGTTTCAGCTTAGAAAAACTTTCTACCTATTTGAAACTAAAACAAATGTACCATGGAACTTGGCATTACTGTTCATGGTTAGATTTCAGATTACAGCTATCAGGCAGCATGGTTTCAAGAACCTGAAAGTACTGAAAGCAAGTATTTAGAGGTTGGGGTTATCATCAAGACCAGTATTAATTCATTGCATAGTAAAATGCCTACAGCTGATTTAAGTTTACAGTATGTCTGCTACAAACTGGACTTCAGTGGTCTGTTATCATGCACATTGTTATGCTTGATAGGTTTGGGGTTTACTGGTGGAAGATGACAAGTTTGGTATTTGGTTATTGTGTATTAGAAGCTCTCATACATAAAACCTGATTGTGAGTAGCTTTAATGCATAGCAAAATATTTTTATGTGATGTAAAAAATAGGTATTTGTCTTCATCTTAAATAGTTTTTTGTGCCTTATTTACAAGATGAATAATTGTGGGCATTAAGAGTGTGGCCATAGGTTATGCTGTTATTAATCCAGAGTAACCCATTGTCATTATTAAAGCTATTCTATGATTCACAATCATGTTTAAAATTCAAATATTATATTGAATTCAATTTCCATTCTACTTGCATACAGTTGTATGTAGGCTAGGGGTTGCTTCTCCTTTCCTAAATTAGTTTTCTACAAAAACTTGTCTCCTCGCAAACATCTACGTTGGGAGGGCCATCAAAATGTGGCTAATTCATTATCTTAAACTAGCAATAAAAAGCCATGGTACATATTCACTGTGAAAATGTTCTCTGTTTCTTCAAAGTGTAGAACCTGACCTGTAATTTAAATCATTATTTAAATCGTAATAGTTAGGATTGTGCTTAATATGAGGTCTTTACAAAATGTTGATTCAAAACATGAAAGAGGAAATTAAATGGGTGGGCCAGTACACACAGTGCCTGTGGATGGATCACCAGTGGCAGAGATTCCAATATAAAATGACTTTTGCCTGATGCACAGCATACAGGGAGCCTTTGGTTAAGAGAAGAAGAAAATGCAGTTAGTCACTGATTCTTAAAAATACTGTTTAAAATGCTCTAGAACACTCTAAAATAAACTCATAAAATAATCCAGCACAAGCCATTGAGAAGGAAGTGTAGTTTTTAAAGTTCTCTTAATTTCAGAACATGTTAGGGTGGAATACTTTATTATAAAGATGAAGAAAACCTCTTTCTAACCCAGCACTCAGGGCCCAAGGTCTTGCACGCTGCAGTCAGTTCAAGTGCTGGGTGAGACAGAAATAACAACCTCTGAGCGTCAGGTTTTCCATTCTTGACGCACCAGGTGAATAGGTTGTTTTATTGAGAGTTTACACTGTGGTAGCAGGGCAGGCCAGAGGAAGGGAGTGTGGAAGAGCAATGCAAGAGCAGAGTCAATACTCAACGTTGTTGGATGTCTGTCAGTACTTGGAACACTGGGCTGGCTGCGTTAGCATTGCCAAGTATTAGCTAAGTGTGCTGCTCTGGCAACAGATTCCCAGAACGTACCTTTTACAAGGAGGGAGAATAAATTCATTTCTAAAAGAACAAAAATCTATAAGCGAAATGATTTTGAGGGCCATTTCAACACTCGCCCTGAATATCTATAACTTCCCAAATAACCTTCCTAGGCTGCATATTTAAAACCAAACAAACTGTCATTTTGTGTTTCTTTACAATTTTCCCCTGATTTAAGACTATTTTCCCTTCTAAGTGCAGATAAACATTTGGAAAAGTTACCATTTTAAAAGCCTGTTGCAGTATAAAATGTACCCTTTTCAGAGTTCAGTGAGAACAGAAGCTCTATGAACTAAAATGCATAACAAGGTGTCTCACTCATGTCTGTTACTTCAAGTGTTTGTGTAACTACCTTGTGTTTATTTTTCTATTGCATATGAGCTACTAATTACTGCAGCACCTTTCACTTCTCAAGAGCATTTATATCTCTATAGTCATCAGCAACTTAAAATACAGACCAAAGAAGCAGAGCACTCTGTAGGCTGAACAGGACTCAGAAAACCAGTATTGTAATAGATTTTTTATATATACCCCTCTGTCTCCCCCACTACTGTCCTGAGTGCAGATACCTTTTTCCCACTAATCAAGGGGTTGGCTGTTCTCATTGTGTTCTGATTCCTCCATCCAAAACTCCAGCCAGTTGTGCAGAGAGACATAGTGGCAGTGACAAAAGTCAGGAGATGACAAATAGGAGGGAACACCAAGCAGTCATACAGCTACTCCAGTACAATGTAAGCAGAATTACAGAACTGGGTGCAGCTCTGCAAGGCCCTGCCTATAGGTTAGGACAGCACTATTGCAGGCTTTAATGCTGCAATCACCTGTACGGCAGATACTTCACAGTGGGATAGCCATAAGGTTCACTGAGCACTGGAGAAGGCCAGCAAACCCACTGTGGCACTGAACCTACTGTTGCTGCTGTGGAAATTAAGTGACAGTATAACACATCTCTATTTGAGACTTTCAGATGTGATACAGTTTGGGAATGTGCCTGTGGCCCCAGCACTTTGTACTGGTCCTGGTTGGTTCTGGTAACTGTCTGCAGGTGTTATTTTGGGTTAAGTCAAACTGGGCACTTTAGGACACTTCCAGCTACTCTTCCCAGCAGTACACTGCAATCTCCCAGACAAGACTGGCACACACTCAGTGTGTCAGCGCCAGCACAAAGGGAGCACAGATGATGTGGCCATCTGTATCCAGAGGAGGATGATGTGGCTGTCTGCAAAGACGGCAGGACTGTGGCAAGCACAGTTTACATTGGTTTGCACATACAGCCACACCCAAAAATTGAGGTATTTTTCCTCTATATCCTCCTAAAGGAAAACGAAACAGTCCAGCTTTTAACTGCCCTCAGTTAAAAGTACACTGTGTATCTTAGTGTTGGAAGGTAGCAGAGCATAACAGGCATATTTAGGATCTGTTGAGAGATGCTGAGCTGTCTGCTGCTTCTTGACTGTTAGTTAATGCCATACATGCAGGCAGGAATCACTGATAAAATACTATGGGAAATAAATCAGCATATGGATCAGATCTGTTTTAGCAAGTGTGCTGTGAGTCAATGGCAGAGGTGACTTCTTTAAATCTGAAGGTACGGTTAGTTAATAATCAGTAAGGCTAAATTTTCAGGCTAAAAACAGTGATTTGGATTTAGGTTTTGTGTGCTATTCTCTGACTTGGCAAGAAAGGAGGCTGTTACTAAATCAGTACAAGCTATTCTGAGTATTTATTTTGTCTGGCACTCCATGTCCCTCTTGCATAATGATGTGCAATTCGTTATTCTTCTCACTTAGTAGCTTCTTGGTTTGTCTGTGGCCAGATCTAGTTACCTATTTAGACTGCTGTGATGAACGCTGGCAAGAAATTTCCCATCCCTTTTAAAAAGATTCCAGTGAATAAATATATTAGTTAAATGCATTATATTACTGCTCTTTTAACTAACTTGAGACCTCTGTGCAAAAAACGTCTGGTTTTATGTTTATCAACAGGCCAAGTTCTTGTAGAAATTTCAAGAACGCACAAGAAACTTAATGACAGTCTAGAGGAGAGTGTAAGTTAAACAATTCCTTCTTTTAATTGGTTTTCCTTTTTAAATTATAAATTGCCTTTTCCTGTTTTTAATAACCCTTTGTTCATTTACTTTTAAAGTTCAAAAAATTTCACAAAGAAATTATATCTGAACTGGAGAAGAAAACGGACCTGGATGTAAAATACATGAACGTAAGTGCATTCAATTCTACAAGGTTTTTTTATTTATCTATTGCTAATCAGTGAATTTTTCAGAAACTGTTTCCTAACAGCTAATGTTAGAATTTAGCTGTAGGTGCATAAACACAGCTTGAGTTAAAAGGGCACTTAATGGCACATTTAAACTGAAGCTGAGGAAAGCTTCAGTTAGTTAGTTGCCTAACTCACCTGGATGTGTTAGTGGTATGGTGTGGATTGTAGCAGTGCTTTGTTTTAGTCACTTGTCCTGTTTACATACATGGCTGAGCATACCACAAGATGTTTTAAATGCTCTGATTGCAGGCAACTTTAAAGAGGTACCAAACTGAACACAGAAGCAAATTAGATTCTTTAGAGAAGTCCCAGGCTGAGCTGAAAAAAATCAGAAGGAAAAGCCAAGGCGCACGAAATGTAATGAAATATGAGCATAAAGAAATGGAGGTCAGTGCATTGTCTCTTGTTTGTTTCTTTCTTTGTATGATAACTGGTTCACAGAAAATATTCAACTCTTCCAGGTCACATCTGAGTCTGTTTTAAAACTTCTGAAGCTTCTTACAATGTTGTATACGCAGAGTTACGAGTTAATACGTATAATTCCTCTCTAAGTTGGCAACTACCATTTTGAAGAACGTGCATTTTCAGTTCCTGAAAGCTGGTTTACGTTAAAGGCAGTCACAGAGTGTATGTTCTGGCTCTGCAATCTTCTGCTGTACATGTCCAGAAGCTTCTGCTTCAGTTTTTAGGTTTCATTTCTTGACCACTACTTCATTTATTTAAAGTACCTCTGTACCGACACCTTTATGCAGTGCTTTATAGGGGCAGTCAGCTATGCAGTGCAAATTCTGTAGTCATTTACTATAAATTAATGTAGTGAAGCAAGAAAAAGCCAGCTTTCTGTTATCTCTGATTACCTTTCCTACTGCTTTTAAGCCAGCATTGCCATCTTGAGGCAAAGTAAGAAATGGCCAGGGCCTTGAAGAGAAACTTTTAATACTAAGTCATACTGGGGTTGTCACGTATTTCTTACAAAATACTTGCCGTTGGTATTTCTGCAGTACTTTTATTTCACACTAGCTATTTTTTCTCCATAATTTATTAATCTTCTTTTCAAACAAGTCCGTTTATGTCAAAGTACAGTAAACATCAATAGCATGAGCTCCTGTTTCTTACTGCTGGCCTTTGAACCTGTGTTCATAACAGTTCTCTTTGTTAAGGTGTTGCATAAAGAATTCAGTGATTCAGATTTAATCACAGTGTAGCCATGAGTCCTCATAATGTCAGAGAAACACAGTTTAGTCTTTCTGGGACTTGTTCCTTTTTTGAAATGAACATAGCTATAGAACATGTGTTTAAAAGTCATGTAGACATGGAACTTAAGGACATGGTTTAGAGGGAGGCTTGGTAGACTATATTAATGGTTGGACTCAATGATCTTTAGAAGTCTAACTGAAACAATGCTATGATATTAAGGTGATAAGACCATAGGTGTTCTAATTGTACTAAAAATAGCTCAGCAGACTTGCAGCTGTGATGGCATCATCTCAGTTACTGCAGCATTTTATTTAGAGAGTGAAAGACACTTTCTTGGTTTGTTTCCCTCCTTATCACCTCCTAAATAGGTTATTGATTGCCTGTAGTAAGAATATGCCCTGCCTTGGTGAGACAAGTGAAGTTTGGTGTCTGATTCAAGAAAGAATGATGTGGAAGCTGAGTCACCCAGTCCCACCCACTTTTCCAAAAAACTCTATTTCCAAACACTCCATTTGGAGTTTGCTTTAGTAACTGGGTGTAGTATCTAACAAAACTTACTGTACGTTATTTTTTTCCTTAGTATTTGGAAACTGTGACCTCTCGACAGAGTGATATCCAGAGATTTATTGCAGAAGGCTGCAGAGAAGCTCTCCTTGAAGAAAAGAGAAGATTCTGTTTTCTGGTTGATAAGCACTGCAGCTTTACCCAGCACATGCACTTCTATCACATCCAGGTCAGTGTCATGAGGGTAAGCAGAAATGAAACCACTGAAATCTTGACATACAGGAGACCAGCTGCCTCAAGTAGCTAAGATGGCACTGATTAACACTGTGGTACCAGGCAAGTGTTATGATCATGATGTTCAGATAAATGTTTTCAGTTAAATACTCTTTCAAATGTATTGTAGCAACTATAAAGGATTCCTCTGACCTTTTAAAAACCTTACATTAAGAAAAATATATGAAATGATGAGGTATTTCCTGAATCTGACCCTGAAAAAGGACAGTCTGTTCCTACAACATGCTTGTTTCAAAGAGGTATTACTTTAAAAACTCTCTGAAAAGACTTCCATTTGCTGGTGTGACTATATTTGTATAATAGAAACTAACAAGTAGGTGTGTGCAGTGTTATGAATAAGCATACCTTTGACAAGTGCCTTTTAAACCCAAATGCAGTGTGCAGACTTCCTAAAATCCAAGCTGCCTGGGTGGCAGGAAATTTGTAGTGATGCCACCAAAGTGCCAGAAAAAGTCAGAATGATGATAGATGAGATAAGGACACCGGGTTCCACTCCAGTATCAGGAACTCCACAGCCTTCACCAATGATAGAGCGAAATACCATGGTATGTTGTTCTTCAATGTCTAAAGGTTTTCTCTTGTATGGGCTTCACTGGCTTCTTTTAAATCTAAACATCTGGGATAAACGTCTGTGATGTACCTCAGCTGGGATATACTGGGATATGAAAGCAAACTCACTGAGCTGAAACTGTGCTACTAAAAAGCAGTACACAGTACAAGTGGCAGAACATGTGCCCAGCCTCAGCACTACTTTAATTCTAACCATTCTTTCCTGTTATTACTAGTAATTACATTCTCAGTAATTCAATTTAAACTTATACCAAATTATTTTCTTTCCTTCTCTGCACGATTCTTATTTTAGTTCATGTTAAATTCTAAATGCTACCTATTTGTATGTTGTGTCACCATTAGTTGCAGAATTTCTAAATTATATTAGTAAATTTACAAAAACATCGGGTGTATTTGTGGAAAATAAAAGGCTATTGTGGCTTTCCCACTTATAAATATTTATCAAGGGACAGAAGCCTCTTACAATCAGCAATTTCATAGGAACATGAGGACTTTCTCAGGGGTCTAACTATATACCATTTTGGACTGTTTAAGCATTGCTTTCCAGCACTGAATGTTGCAAATATGTTGTCACTGTCTCCTCAGCATTGTGATTCTGTCGGTTTTGTGACTCTAGATTGGAAACGATTTTTATCCTCATCATGAAAATGCATCAAAGGTGCCCCCTGCACCTACCAATAGGGCATACACTAGTCCACTGGTTGATATGTTTAACAATCCTGCAGCAGTTCCTAAGTCATCTTCTGAAAAACAAAGTAATTCAGTGGGTGAGTGTCACATTTGCATACTATGTCAGCATAAAACTACAGTGTTTGACATTAACTTAGGACTTCTTTACTACTATGATGATGTGAGTTCCAGGATGCACAGAAGAGTAGAAAATGTTATTTATAAAACAGTTATACAAGTTACTGAACAGGAGAACTCATAGAATCATTAGGGATTAGAAGGGACCTCAAAAGATCATCTAGTCCAATACATATTGTAAGGAGAGAAGAATTGTTTACAGTGACATACAGGTCAAGATCGGTAGATTCTATTTTAATTACTTTCTGTGTGTCTCTGATTAACCCAGGTTAACTGCTCTAATGATTTCCTATCTTGTCAGCACAATACATCCTGTAATTCTGAATGAGATACAACCAAGAGATTATTTCAGTGGAAAACCAATGTACTATTCCAGTCTCCTTTGTTTTCTTGTAGAGGCATGTAGCAGTTAGAGAAAAATACACAAAGGACACAGTGAGCACAGTCTTGTACTTCTGTCCTCACATGTAAAATTGTATTAGGATTTTTTTTTCCATGTTTCTAAAATACTGGTTTTTACTTGCTTTGCTATAGGGAATGAAGGGAAAGAACTAAGCTTAAATCCCAATATAATGTGATGATAGCAATTCCAGCATTTCTTCCTTAAAAATGCCTTTACAATAGATTGTACTGGGCAAATAACACAGAATTTTGAAATCCTCTTTAAGCTGTCTTCTGGTAAACATCTGGTGTCTGCAAAGAGCCAAGTATCTGCAGCAGTCATTGATGCCGTTCAAGTGGAGTGCTAAGCACATCTGAAAATGAAATCTTGGACTTGGTATACAGCCTTTTTTATATTTTTAATGGAAATTTTTCAAAGGCCTTTCAGGGCTGTGAATGTTTAGTATTTTTCATGACAAAAGAGGAAAGGAGCAAGTTAAAAGTCACATAAATTTTTATATCTGTAGGTTCAACTTTTTTGTGATGGTGGGGGGCTGTATGTAAATGCACATGCTAAATTCATGGTGGTAAAAAACACAGGCAGATAATTGTGTCTAAGTTGAAACCAAAGCAGTACAAAGTCTCAGAAATTAATCTGCACTTCGGTATTCCTTCATCTGCTCCTAGCACTGTGATCACTGCTAATTGTATTTAACTTTGCTAGCATGTGGCTAATTTGACTTTCTGCTTTGTTTTAATGTTTTTGACAGAGAATTCAGATGATGCCAGTTTATCACGTTCCACTTCTGTTGCCACGGGACTAAATATAATGAAAAGGCAAAAAGTAAAGACAATCTTCCCCCATACTGCTGGAAGTAACAAGACGTTACTTAGCTTTGCACAGGGGGATATCATCACACTTCTTGTAGCTGAAGAAAAGGATGGCTGGCTTTACGGGGAACATGACTCAACCAAAGTGTAAGATAATCAATCTATTACCCAATTTGAACATGAAGGAAAAGCCTCACCAGATATTGTTAGCAAGTCTTAGTAAATGGTTTTCCACATCTTTGCTGGCTGTCATTGACTGGGGACTTAAGAGTATTTCAAGGCAAATCATTGCGCTTCTTTTAGGGAGATGTTCTACACTAATCATGTATCAGCAGACATCAGGTCTTTAAAAGTTAAATCTTGTCAGTTGAGTCTACTGTTTTGTCCACCTTTATCTTTTGAAAGATCTTTTTATTTGAAATAACAAATTGAAAAACTTTCCCATTACAGAAAAGGATGGTTTCCATCATCATATACTAGACCACTAGAAGAAAAAGTGGAAGAAAAAGCTTTTGCCCCAGTGCCAAGGTAATATTTGGGTTAGATTTCCAGAAACACCCAGATCTTTTCAATAAATGTTGTTATTCAGTAAGATACTTGCTAACAGTAAATACTTTCTAGCAGCCTGTGGCATGATGTCTTGATTGTGTTAGTGTGTTTGAATGGATACATAAAGACCCAAGAAGTAGCTTCAGTCCAACTTTAGAGCCTGACATCAGTCCTACAGAGCACCTTTCATGAGCCCTTTTAGATTATGCACTTTTGTGCTTTCCTGGGGCTAAATAGAAGTGAGAGAAATGTATTCTAGGAAATGAAAGTGTAAGTTATTGGGTTCTCTTTTACAGCCCTGCACCAATCCGAAGTATTAGTTCTGTAAATCTTGTGGAAAAAGGTGAAGTTGTCCTCCCACCACCAGACTATCTGGGCTCTTTGCAGACAGAGAGAAGAATGGAGGCTTCCAAAGGTACTACCGTTAAAACACCAACAGACAGACCAGAAAATGCAGGTCCGGTAAGTAATCAACACCCTGAAGCCAAGTGTTCTGCCCCACTTACTCTTCTTGACCTACTTAGCAGAGTTCTTAAATACAGCCGTGGAATATTCTACCTTAGATACTTTTACCTGACTCTAGCAGCTCTTTGATGCGGCTATCTCCAGGACTATCATAGGTGTTTTGGCATTTTCATCCATCTGTAGTAATAGGAAGGAAGAGGATTGTTCAGGGAGGTAGCTAAAAGGACATTTATCCTGTGTAAGAAACTTTTCAGGAATTAAATCTGTTAAACATGACAAGAAAGTGTCACAGAAAGTAGTTCAAGTCCATAATGAAGTGATTTTAGAGCTACAGTGGGATAGGGAATTTAAAGCAGCTTAAGCTATTTTCAAGAACGCCTTGTGCATCCCCATGAAAGTTAGTCTTGGCTTTGTGCATGTCACTGAGGGATAGATGTACTAACTAATGTCTGTATTCAGCAAAACCACAGGTGAGTGGAAATATATTTTTATGAAGAGCTAAGGCTGTTTAAAGCAAATATTCCTACTATTGTCAGTGTTCAAAACTGATTCAAAATGAAGACGAATCTAATCAAATTAAGTCATTACTAGTCCTTTTTTTTATGCTGCTGCTTGTTTAAATATTTTGCTGATGTGTATCTAATGGCAATAAATGATTTTGAAACTTTCTTCAAAAAGCCTTTTGAAGGAGAGATCACATTCTGATGGCAAAAACTGTGTGATCTATGTATAAAAAACCATGGTTATATATATGAAACAACATTGTCACTGCTCACATTGAGAGACTGTACCAGAGTTAGATGCAAGTTCCATTTGTAGGTACTGTAGCAAACTTCTTGGAAGCCAGGAATGCTATAGTTAGCTGCCAGTGACTAAAAAATGTGCACTTTACTATTTATTAGCATGACTAAAATAGTTTATCAGTGTAAAATGTACACAACTTTTAGGTAGTCCTGATTGATGTTTCTGCTTTCAAGTCATCTGTTGAATCACGTACAGGAGAAACCTGTGCATTTGTGCATTTATGGAAGTAAAATTAGCTCAAGAGACTTAAAAAGCAGAAGCTTACATTTTGGTGTATATTTATAACAGTGCTCCTGTAAAGTAGAAATGCATCAGGAAACAATGGGTGTCTGTAAAGGAGCCTCCTCTGCTGCTTAGCTTACACCAGACATCCTAATAGTAGACTTTTCTGCATCAATTTTCACTTACAAGTATTAGATTTCAGAGAAAGTTAACAGGTCTTTGTTACATGGGCAGGCAAAGGGAAGGAACTGTGTTTAAACATTCACTTAATAAAAACAGAACTAACTTCCATTGCATTGCTCTGAAACTCTAGGGAAATAATATCACTGGAAACACAAGTGTGACACAAATTACTTGCATTTGTCAGTAATATCTAAAGTTTGAACTACTGTCTGCGTTTCAGAAACATGGAGAAAGACAAAATTTAACCAAGGGAATGAGCTGAAATGATACTAATTTTCCTTTTTTGAGTAAGTAATGTGTCTGAAAGAAAATGCTTTTGTCATCAGATTATAGACTTGTATCTAGTTCTTAAAAGAACAACAGGTCAATTCAACTTCACAAACATAAAAGGTGAAAAATTGCTATGCAGGTCTTTTGGCACTGTTCCAACCAGCTGTACTAGGCTGCATAAAGCATTTCTACAGCTATTTCAGAAGAGCAGCTACACATGCAACACATGGACACACTTCCACCAACTACTTACTGCCAGAAAGGAAGGGAAAAAGGCTAGTATTCCCCGTTACATTAAAATCAGTGATCCTTAACACACATTGAGATCTAGAAATAAAGCAAAGATCCTTTCATAATGAAAAGGATGGAAATTGCTTAGGAGAAACTGGTGAAGCTCTCTCCTCCATTAGAGATCTTACCCTATTTAGACTGGACCAGTCATATTTTGTGATATTACTATTTTTTATTGAAATGTTCCTATTAGGAGTGGTTGATTATTGGTTTTGTCAGAACAGTCTAATATTAGTACGTACATTTGCATACAGATTTGAATCCACAGTCAAGTTAAGTGGTTTTATTTATCAATAATGAAGCTCATTGTGTCAGAAGTGAATCAGTTCTACAGTGATGCTGTTTCTACGACAGTGCTTTTCTGTGAGGACTAAAGCCTTTCCAATGCATGACATGAGTATCATAGAATCATCAGGGATCAGAAGGGACCTCGGAAGATCATCCAGTCCAATCCCCCTGCCACAGCAGGACACCTCAACCAGGTCCAAGTGGGTTTAAAACGTTTCCAGAAAAGGAGACTCCACAAATCCCCCAGGCAGCTCCCTCCAGTGCCCCATCTCCCTCCTTGGGAAGAAGTTATAGAATTGCTCAAGGTTGGAAGGGACCACAGGATCATCCAGTTCCAACCCCCCTGCCATGGGCAGGGACACCCCACCTTAGATCAAGCTGGCCAGAGCCTCATCCAGCCTGGCCTTAAACGCTTCCAGAGATGGGGCCCCAGACATCTCCCTGGGCAACCCATTCCAGGCTCTCACCACTCTCACAGTGAAGAACTTCCTCCTCACTTCAAGTCTAAATCTCCCCATCTCCAGCTTTGCTCCATTCCCCCTAGTCCTGTCGCTCACTGCCTGAGATCCTAAAAAGCCCCTCCCCAGCTTTTTTGTAGCCCCCTTCAGATACTGGAGGCCACAAAAAGGTCAGCTCAGAGCCTTCTCTTCTCTAGACTGAACAGCCCCAACTCTCAGTCTGGCCTCATAGGAGAGGTGCTCCAGCCCTCTGATGATCCTTGTGGCCCTCCTCTGGACTCACTCCAGCATGTCCACATCCTTCTTGTAATAAGGGCTCCAGAACTGGATGCAGTACTCCAGGTGGGGCCTCACCAGAGTAGAGGGGGAGAATCACATCCCTCGGCCTGCTGGCCACACTTCTGATGCAGCCCAGGATCCGGTTTACCCTCTGGGCCGCAAGTGCACACTGCTGGCTCATGCTGAGCTTTTTGTCCACAGGCACCCCCAAGTCCCTCTCC
>VZRI01001621.1:48422-70684 GCA_013397515.1 Upupa epops | reverse complement strand
GGCCATCAAGCCAGTCCTTAACCCATATAGTGGTCCACCCATCAAACCCATGTTCCACCAGCTTGGAGACCAGAATGTGGAGTAGGACAGTGTCAAAGGCTTTGCTCAGATGCAGGTAAATTACATCAGTCGCTCGCCCCTCATCCATTAATGTTGTGACCTGTTCATAGAAGGCCACCAGGTTTGGTGAAGCCATGTTGATTGTACCAAATCACCTCTTTACAATTCTTCTGTCTCAGTAGTGCCTGCAGGAGGATCTGCTCCGTGTTTCCCCTTTTCCAGTGAGTGGGGACTTCACCAGACTGCCATGACTTTTAAAATATAATAGAGAGGGGTTTAGCCACCTCATCTGCCAGTTCTCTCAGTACCCAAGGGTGTATCCCGTCAGGGCCCATGGACTTGAACACTTTCAGGTTCTTCAGGTGATCACGAACCTGATCTTCAGTTACGATGGGTATCAAGACATGCAATCTAAATTGTAGTCTTCAGTCACTTCCAAGTCAAGTATCCAGAAAGTTCCAAAGTGATTATGAAGACAAGCATCTATATTTTAAGATATTGGTGGGTTTCATTTTTTAATAAAGAAGCAATGAGCCTTGTCATTTATATCATGTCAGCTTTCTACGCTTACACTGTGGGATGACATGTCCTTCAGATGTAATTATGTTTGCAACAGTTAGAAGTATTAGCCTGTGGAAGCTGCCAAGCAAGTAGTACAGTGAGTTCTTTGTCCTGTGTCAACTAAAAGGTGACTTACTATAGCACTTAAAAATTACTGAATCAATTGAATTGTTTCAGCATCACTGTTCTGTGCTGCAGTCTGCAGTACAGATGAGTGTCCTCAGCCAGTTCTCAACAGTAGTCACACTACAAGGTTGTTTTGTTTGGTCTGTGCCATTAGTTCAGGGGTTTGGGTAGTAAACTTAAGACTCATGGAATAACATTCTTGTTGAACTGAAAATCCAAGAGGAATGGCAGATCATTTAATTGACAGACTAGAACTGCCTCTTCTCTTTGGAAGCCAGATTTGGTTTACAGGCTGTTCAGAGTGGAAAACAAATACTTTTTTTTTTAGATGCTGAATTTTCACAGGGAAAGAAAGATAAAGGAAAAAAATACGTGGAATTCTGGAGTATAGAAATAATGTCTGCTTTTGTGAGGTGCCCTATAACTCAGCAGCTACTGTTTTACTGTGACTTCATGATTCCTCTTACCTTTTACCAATCAAATTAAGGAAGAGACCTGTGGAGGCGAGTTGCTGCACTTGCATCCAAGTGTTTTGCTCTGAAGTCACTCTTCCCATTCATTCATTTGGCAACTTGAAGAACTGCATTTCCCACTTCCATGCAATTCACTGATTCCTGCACCACTATCAGGTCTTGGAAATCAGCTCAGCATTTCCAGGCTTGGCTGTTCCCTTGAACAGACTTTATGCACAGGTAAACCAGGGTGCTTAAAGGGTCTTCTGTACAGAAGAAGAAAATGATTCATCAAAGCATCTTACTTTTGTTTCAGAATGAACAGAGAAAATAGCTCAGGATTTCAAGGACAGATAAGGAATGGTTCTTGCAAGTTAAATTGCTTATGCTGTGTTATGTAGAGGTTGTAGAGAGGTGGGTGATCTCTTACCACAAGTAACAAGGATAGGACAAGAGGAAATGGCCTCAAGTGGTGGGCTTGGTACAGCTGGGTTAATAGTTGGACTCAGTGATCTTAAAGGTTTTTTCTGACCTAAATAATTCTATGTAGGACCTATCAACTCAAAAAGATGTGGTTGTCAGAGCTTTGACAAGGGTAGATGTTAAGCAATTTGTTAATTCTAACTAATTTTAAGGGCTAATTAGAATTAGACCTTAGACTTAGGCCTACTTATGACTAATGTCATTGGAATCACAATTCAAGCACATGCTTAAGAACACTGAATGAGGTCCTGAATAAACAGGCATTTCTTAATGCCTATTAACCTGCATCATGGAATGTGACTATAGTAGCTAGGAACTACTGGTACAACAGAAAAGAACAGGCCTTTGTTTAACAGTGAAATTCTAAGTTTTGAAAACAAAACGGCCACACAGACTGAATGGCTAGTGCAAGTCAAGCTGGTACGTCAGTATTTCAGTACATTCAGGATATTCAAGTTTTCACTTTAGGTACCTATTAGAAGCAGTGTGGTTAGTTTGCAGTTTGTAACATATTTATTATGATTACTACTAAAAGTTAAAAGGGAAAATGGTAGAAATTGTTTGCCGAAGCTTCCGCGTAGCACCGCAGGCTTGGCAAGGGCAATACTTTGCAAGCTTTCTATTTTACAGCACCAGAACTCCTAAGCGCTGTCACAGGGCTCTGACAGAGCGACACTGCCATCTCTTGGATTAGCTGGACTTCACAAGAATGAAAGACACCACCACAGGAGTACAGAACAAACCGCGGCGATAAAAACAAGCCTTTTCAGATTGTACACTTGGACATGACTGTTTCATTTATAATGAAATATTATCGATAGCTATGCAGAACTATCTGTATTGCTCCCATCACAGCAAATTATATAGTAGATGACAGCAGCTTTTTTTTTTTGCCTTTTTTATGCACCACCACTACTCACAAGTCATAGGAGGCATCTGAACTCATACTTCGTAAATTAACTGTAGCTAAACATAGTAAGCTGGACAAAAAAGCCTCCATATAACACTGATCAGAAATCTGCCCACTTCAGGCATTTGATATTTAATATGTCAGGATGCTGCTACTGCCTTTTTTAGCTTCACAACCTGTTACACGAAGATACACTGACTGTATTCCCTCTGATCGCCGCTCTAAGCCCAGTTTTGGCATTTTGTTGTGACAACTACCCATATATAAATTATGCTATAGAAAGAGTGCACTTGTGCTGGAAGTAATTACATCCTTTTTCTTCTGGTTGATGGCTGTGGCAGTGACATTTTACTTACTATTATAAGTTATGAGACGCCCTGCTGGACTTCAGGTGATCAGGTCTTAAAACCTGGGGAGGGGGGCTGGGTCTGGATATCACACACAAAACCCCAGACTAGCTAATCCTAACACCATTTCTTAGCTTCCTAATTTTGAAGTTTTCAGGTAACATTCCCCTCCACAACTACATGTCTGCAGTTTATCAGAACTACACAAGAATTATTTTTAACAGCTAAATATTTTTGTGTGCTTTAACAATAGGGGTTCTTTCCCATGGCAGGATAGCGACATCAACTGTAGCATGATTTATGTAAATACCTCTTTTCTTTTACAGAAACCGGATATGAATGGCATTATAAAACCACCTTTCCTCAGGTATGAGTATTTTAAAAGCTGTTATGCTGATTAAGTTGTACTGATTTTAAACAGACTTCTAATATTGTACTGATTTTGAGGGGAAATAACGTGGGTTTTTCCTAATTACACTGTGCCTTTTCCTAGGCACTGACAAAACATCATGGCTAAAACTTACTGTGCTTTTAAGACCCTTGTCAGAAAGTGCCTCTCCACTCATTTGACAGGGAACAGCTATTAAACTGTCAGCAAAGGTTAAAAACAAAGATCTTTGAAGACTAGAAGTCATTTAATAAAATATCCAAATCCAGCTGGGTATTAACATCCCACATTTGAGATAACTGCAAAGCAAGCCTGTTTACATAACCTTCTTTTAGCAATTCAAGTTAAGCGCAGAGATGCACAGAATCCTTCAGTCTAAAACAATAACTGTCTTCAGGCAGCTGAGATGTAAACACTGCATGGCTTACATTTGGCTTTGTATTACAGAGATCCTTCTAGTAATCTTGTGCATTTCTTTTCCAGTGGAGAAAATCCTTTTGCAACAGTAAAACTCAGACCAACAGTAACAAATGACAGATCAGCACCAATTATTCGATGAATATACAGTGCATGAGACACCTCCTTCCTTCTTAAACACTATTTTCAGTAACTACTATTATCTAAACTTGTTATAAACATTTATTTAAATGTAATTACTGTACAATAGAATCATACTGGAATGGATTTTTTTTAAAACCTATACTTTCTAAATGAGACAATTGCTTGAGCTAATGTTTGAGCACTTGGGCTTGATTTTATAGTATGGCTTTTTGTAGTAGGAATTGTGAAAATACCAGAGATAGCAAATAAGTAACCAATAGCTCACAAATCTCAATCTTCAGTCTTTGTTATTTGGAAGCTGCAATGGTAAGTTCTAGAATATAAGCCTACATATGCCACTAACTAAATAACAAACGTGATTTCTTTTTTCCAAAGAGAACAATGTAACAACTGCCTTATTCCAGAATAGAAAATTGCCTGTATAAAGTAATCATACATTATTTTAAAGACAGACACCCTAGATCATAAATATTTATCACTTAAGAATAGACAATTTGTAATGCTTCTGCTTAATGTTCAGACAAGTTTGCAAGCATTAACGTGAACCTGTTTAAAGCCTTATGTTGTACTGTCAACACGTTCTTCAAATACTGTCTTTAAAACACGTTGTCGAGTCCTATAAAAAGTCAAAATAAAACAGTGCCATGATTCTTTTTCCTTAATCCTAATATAAAAAGCTGCCTTTGAATTTACTCCACTGCCAGTCTTCCACAAAAGAACACATGAGGTTTGAAGAATTTTGGTTAAGTAGCTTAGCAATGGCATCAGTACTGACCTGGTCTCATATCTGAGTTAGGTTATTTGCAGCTTTCACTTCAGTCACCAAGAGTTGTACAGTTGCTACTTCAGGCCCAGATTTCCTATATCCATTGACACTAGCTTGTCTGAAAGACTTTCTACAGCAATAATTATCTCAGAAATTAGGCCAGATTGTTAGAAACTGACTCTATACTCTGTATCAGCACTGGAGTGCTTTGTGCATTACTGCCTTTAGTCTGTATTGCAACTGCTGCCAGCAATCAGTCCTTACTCTAAGTAATTCTACATTATGTACATGCTTCCCACAGCATCCCATGGTTACTCATTTTGCTGTGCCTGCTTCTACTAATTCCAGTCATGTGAAATGCCTTTCAGTTACTTAATATCAAAAAATAGTATATGAGCATGTGATGGCTCCAGAGGTCAAGTCTACTCATTCCACCTCCTTCTCACACTGCCTGTCATTTCAAGGCTGAGGACACTTCACCTGCTTTAGAACCTTACATAAATAACCTATTGCTCTGTTTTGAAACACCAACTTTTCAGAAGTGTTACCCACAACTGAGCCAATTTTCTAAAAGCAAGTCAACCCAGAGCACGTAAGCATTCAGTATCAGAATTATATAATCTGAAATGCAAGTGGCTTTTGTACATGGCCACACCATTGCCTCTCTCTTCTAGAAAGAGCACCCTTCCACAGTCAAGAGTTGCTGTTGTCTGAGTAGTAAAAGTGTTGATAAGGACCTGCTACAGCCTACAGGACCCTGCCCCTGTAGCCTTTGGAGATCATGTCTGTCCTACAAGCAAAACAGTCACTAGTTAAAACAGACCTTGTAACTATTTGTTGTTACTGGTGCCTTAAGAGGACAGACAGTACATTAGCATAGTGGTAGCACACACAGTACTTCCAACACTTCCCTCAAACATGTGATGTGCTTTAACAAGTACAGCCCTAAACCATGTCTTTTTCTAATAAAGATTTTGACAGACAGTAATCCTAGCTACAAAGAAGGATACATAGCTCCACTTTCAGACTACTAATAATTAAGTCACATACTTAATAATCCAGCCACAAGTTGAGGATTGCAAAAGGAAGAGCAGTTTTATTTAGTTTTCAACAGGTGCCACTAAACATGGAAAACAAGTTGGGTTTTCATGTTTGGCAATGCACATGCTCATAAAAGATTAAGTTTAAATTACATGCAGTAGACTAGATTTCTTCACACTTTACAAAACAGGTCTGAAGCAAATAAAATGATTGTACATTACATTTACATTAGAAAGAGTATGCTAACAGTTGTAGCTTCCAGAAGCACATCCACGTTCCCTTAGCCAAAAGCTGCCCCACAATTCGGACATCTTCTCTGCCTCAGTGCAAGACAGAACAGAATCCCAATTGGAAAGAAGACAATGGCACACAAAACACCCAAACAGGTGAAGGTGTCCTCCAACACGCCAACCCTGTAAAAATGGAAAACAAATTTAGTCAAGGATTCCCACAAAGTTTACCCTAATGTTACCACTTTATGACCTGGCAGTCAGAAACATCACAACCACTTTGTACAGCAAGATTAAGTACAAGAGGTTTTGGACAGCTTCTTGGTTTTTTTTCCCTCCCTTTAAAAGGCTTTTGTCTTCATAGTTTACAACAGAAGGTTTGGAATTATACTGCTACAAAAAATAAAAAAGCTTAACTGGAACATTTTCAGGCAATCAGACTGTAGGTAATAAGTCTATAAGGTTTACTTTAGCTTTTTGGTTGCAGGCAACAACCATTGTTCTATGGTTGCAATCCAGGACTGGTACTTCAGACAAAAAAGGCACCACCACTCTGAGCACTCGTATCAACTGCAAATATTCATTAATGTAAGGACATTGAAAAACACACATAGGTTCTCCAGTGGGAAGTGGTCACACACTCCCTATTCAGCAAGCTTTAACATGAAAATCTGTGCTGCTGCAGCCATCTCCGGTCCCTAGAGAATCTCTAAGTCATGGCTCTTCTACATCCTTACAGCCCAGCTTAATTAACCCTGCCAGGTAGTCACAGAGGAATAGAAGATCACACATTCAGAACAGAGACCATAAACAAGTGTCAAACGTTATTCCTTGTTAACCTTTCCTGGGACCAAGCTTTCTAGAACTAAAGTTTAGTGGCACTGAAATTACTCTCAGGAAAGTGAAAAGAAGCCTGCTTTTAAAATAACTTCCTGCCTCTTCTGGAGTGTTAAAGAATTAACAGAACTCATGTTGTTTCACTGCTTATTGCACACCAAAAGAACTCATCCTCGGCTTTTTAGGTCTCATTACAACAGGCAGCAGTCACAGTCATGTCATATGCTTTGCTTGTCAAATCCTCACAGTCACCCCAGGGTAAACATCTCAGTTCATTCAACCACAAGTATATGTGTGCTGGAGCTCTTTCACGAAAGAAAATAATCCTTGTTTTGTGAATGTTCTGATCTGATAAATTTGGTGATTTTTCTCAGCTTCTCCTTAAGAAAAAGTTTGAATGGGCAGAAAGTTATTAATACTAATTAAGAGCTTCTGGTGAAACATCCAGCTCATATTTTCACTAAGTAAGTTGAACCACTGCAGACAGTAAGATGCAAAATACATTTGTCTGTTACTCCCAACTAATACACAACTTGGCAGTGTCTGGTTCCTGCAGATGCCAGCACATTCTCTCAGATGTGCTGACATACCTTTCTCCAGAGAACACCAGTCAGAAGAGTTGACACACAGAGAAGTAGGTACACTGGGCATTTAGGGTTCTGATCCTTTTACTGGGGTAAGGAGGACTTAAAATCCTAATTGTAGAGTTACAGTGAAAGAACACTTAACTGTCTGCTCTTCACTGTGGAAGGTACCAATTAACTGTGTGGAGGACTACGCTAAACTAGCCACATTCAGACTTCCTAAGTCATCAGAACAGCTCAGAGGTACAGGACCACTGTCATAAGCTGCTTAACAAGTTTATTTCTGGCACTTACAAAAGTACAAACATGCATAGCTATTAAAATAGCCTACAGTAGGTGTCCTCTGTTTCTACTTCCCAAAAGTGATTTCCCTTCAGAACTGCAGAGCCTACACTGTCATTTAGCCCCAGCTGAATCCCAACCAAATGACCACCCTACATGAGAATTTGTTTCAGCAGTTCTGAGACAGCATTTACCTAAATTTCAATCCCTGACTTTGTCCTGAAGTATCATATCAAGCCTGCCCACTCAGAATTACATTTGAGCAGCTCTAATAAAGAATAAAAAATTAAGTGTGCAAAACAGTTGAACAAGATGCATCCTCTTAGATTACCTAGCACAGTGAAAGTCAACAGAACCTGAGCTAAGTGACCTTGAGCTACATACTACAAGCAAGCTGCCAAGGCCAGCAAGTGGTTTTTTCCCCCCACAAAGCAGCCATAAGCAACTTACTGTACATGTAAATGGAACAAAGGAAGATGTACACTCAGACACCATTTCTTTGCTGCAATTAGCTAAAACATTACAACATCATTAAACTTAAGAATCATTTCTCTTCCCCATAACCATCATAAGTAGCAAAAGGCTTTTCTAAGCATTCTTGATAATTCTGCTACTTACACAACCTCACGTTCAGCTTAAGCTTTCAACATCAGTCATGAAATCATAGAATGGCAGGGGTTGGAAGGGACCATCTACTACAACCCTGCTGCAGAGTATGGTCTCCTAGTGTAGATTGCACAGGAACATATACAAGTGATGTTTTAGCATCTCCAGAGTCAGAGACTCCAACAGGATTCTAGGCAGCCTTTCTTGTGTTCTAATTATATCTCCTGTGTTCTAATTTATCCTCATTGATTCTAATTTATCCTCATTGATCCTTGTTCTATTGCTAGGCACCACTGAGAAGAGCCTGATCTTATCCTGACAGTCACTCTTTAGACACTAACAAACATTTCAGTTCTTCCCTCAGTCTCCTCTAAACAGCTCTCTCAGCCTCTGCTCAGAAGGAAGATGCTCCAGCCACCCCTTGATCTCCCCACTGCAGAACCTGTCCCTCCTCAACTGAGGATATCCCAGAATGGGATGCAGTATTCCAAACTCAGCCTAACCAGGCAGCCCTCTCCTTTTGATGGACACACGGCACCAGAAAGATCTCTGAACAGCAGAGATTTGTACATTTGGTATGAAGAAATTGTCACAGTACATTTGATCACAGCAGTCATTTTATAAATTTTGTAAGCTCAAATAGCACTCATTCAAGACAGTAAAAGCACCATATAGATTCTGGTCTCAGCACACAGGTGTCCCAAAGCTCACATTTTGTAGCCTGTACTTTTCACTGTGGCTACTCCTACTCCTCTATTTCTCCCAAGTCAGGCACGCACACTCCCACTGCTCCAAGTATTAGGGCAAGCACTTTATTTTGCTAAAGTAATGTAAGACTACTCTGACACAGACATCTCTGTCAAGAGAGATAAGATTTGTCAGCTCTCCAGAAGTGTCCTGCCTTGACCAACTCCCCAGGTCATCAGAACTTGCCATTTTTCCCCAGAGCTGAAACATTTTGTTGAGTTCATTTCAATGCTGTTGAGACCTGAACAAACTGCCATACCAGACAGCTGCACCAGCTCATCTGCCAGGGTTTTGTATTCAAGTGAAATAACCAATTCTTGCTGCAGTGAGTTGCTGACTTACAGAACATACAGGCTTACACACAGAAATGAAAGCAGGATTCTGGTATTTCTACTACAGATTTTAATACTGATCAACTGCAGACACACCCAGCAGCAGCATGAGCAAGTTCCTGGAAACAGCAGGGTTGATGGCCTTTGTGACACAGTTTACTAAAGCTCTCTTCTGTAGATCAGGTTTGGCAGTGCCAACACCTGTCCAGCTGATTCTGCAAAGCATTTATTGTGGGAGCAATGGACAGTGTTTTCTGTGCCATCAACTAGCCTTTACACTTCCGCTGGCTTGATGACAAGTATGCCTAAGGGGTTTGTGAGGGTCAGAGAGAAAAGCATCAGGTACCCTCATCTGGCACGCAATACATTTCTGCCTCCACAGGGAAAGTGCTGACAAACACCACCATGTGTGGCAGCAGACAAGAAGGAGCCAGGTCATTTCTGCTGTAGAGCAGAAACTCACTCTTGTCTTGGCGCACCAGTCACTGACTCACAGCACTTGCCCTGCATCACTTCAGCAAACAGTACTCAAACTACAGGCACTGGATATGTTCAGCTTAGTATTTCTTTTTAGTCTGTCAAAATTTTCTGTTACAGGAACTTCAGACCAGGATCCCACAAGCCCCAGAGAGCCGTACCTGCTTTCCTTCCCCTCTTAGCACAAAACATTCCCCAGCAAAATAAAATGTAAATTACGGTAACAGAGGGGATGGTACTGACAGGGAAGGAAATACAGGAGTTACTGAAAAATTATGACCAGAACAACAGTCACTGCATATCATGAAGTAAACTTTGAATATACTCTGGATGCTTCATCTAGACTGCTGTACACAGAAAGTACAATTTAAGAAAGCTTCCCTTGTACCCAGCTTTCAAATCCTAATACCAAACCACTCATTCCACCACTGGCTGGAAATATCAATCTGTTTACTGAGTTCAGAGCACACTAACACAAGCAAAGATGCTTTTATTAGACTGACTTCTAAAGCAGAGTTGAAGTCCCCCTATTAACCCTTGCTTCCAGAGACTTTCAGTGTCCTCCCTGAGCATGTAAGTGTATATGTGGGGTTTACGTACCATGGTGTAAGGCTAGCAGGCAACATTAACAATTTCTTTGCTGTACAACCACTTGCCTAGAACATATCTGGATGCCAAGACTGTAAAATTACATTGCAAGTGACCCATAAAATTAGACTGCAGTTAAAGAACAAAGTCAGTAAACAAGGCTCTCAACTGTTAACTTCATCTGCCAGGGAAAAGATGTGCTACTACAGGCATCTCCTGGAAAGAATCTGCTAACAAGGGTGAAATGCAAAGTGATACAAACCCTGACAAGTACAGTGATAAAAATTACATCAGTGTTCAACCAAAACTAGCAAGCCAGCATGTAAAGTTGAATAAGACAATTTGTCCTTGTGGAAATGCATGAAATGCTGAGCACCCTCAGATCAAATAAAATATAGCAGAAGCAGATCACGGGATGAGTAATAACAGATTGAGGCCACTTTCAGTACTACAAATCCATCCAAGAAAGGCAAAGTCCGTTTTTCTAAGTATTTCAGCCACACACAAGGAAGATGACTTTGAAACTGCACACCAAGTGCAGTACACACACCACATTAGGGCTATTTGTTTATTGCCTTGCAGTGCTATTACACTAAAAGCCATCTTTTTCATTCACACACACTGGGCATTCCCCTCCTGCAGGCATCCAACTCTCCCTTTATTATCTTGTGTTTGTCTCTTCCATGTTCAGTTCCTGCCCCGAGATCTACCTTTGTAACAAGTAAGTCAGTGTGTTAGATTAGCAGCCTAACTTTGATCTGACCTTGAAGAATAAACGCTCTAATTAAGCATTAGAAAAGGGATCTATCAGTGTTTTTCTGGTCAATCCTAGTCGCCACAAAACCAAGTACAGGTAACACCTGTCTAACCCATTACATTCAACCCTCTTAAACAGCTTGCAAATCCACAATCTATTGGTCAGCAGATGCCCCAACACTTTAAATAGTATTTATTTTAAACTCCCTTCCCATAAACAGTTATTCAGGAAGTGCTTTATGGAATACAAAAGGCTAATTAATAACAGGAATACAGGGAAAAGGACCAGTGAGGCAAAGCGCCAGTCCACAGGAAACACCCCTGGGTCAGCAACACAGAAGAATAGGGACAGTAGGGCCAAGCAGCAGACCAGGGGACAGACACTCCTCTGGAAAGTGTACCAGCACCCCATCTACTCTGTCTCTGGCACGGCACACCACACCACACCAGCTGTTTCAGAGCCAGGTCCTCTTACATCTGCAACAGCAGAATTACTACTGCAGGACAAACTACAAAAACACTGTTTGGTTTCTGTTGGTTTGTGTCACCACCTAATTTTAGATGAACATTTATCCAGTCACTGTTTAGCTAGTTACTAAATACAGAAGAGGGAAAAAACCAAACTTTTCACAATGGAGAATATTTTAGGGTTTGCTTGTATATGTTACCTGAGCTCCAGTGTCATTAGAAACCCCATATTCCAACTGGAGCTTTACTAATGTAACACATGTAAGTTTTGCTCCACAGCATAAACCACATAAAAGCTGACTAAAACAGCACCGCTCCCAATCTAAAAATAAAGTGGAAATGTTTATTTATACTGCAAGCAGTGTCTTGGATTTATGCTATAACCAGCTGCCAACTGAATAAAGCAAGGTAAATTATTCCCAGTGACAAGTATTTAAAGTCAAATTACTTCTCAGACATCCCTTCTTCAAAATAAGTCTTAAAATACTACTATCTTAAATCAAAAGCACAGGATCAGTGGGTCAATAGTGAGATCTGCAAACACAGCATCAGAACAATGTAACATGTGCATTATCAGACCTAACACAGTATGTAAATGTGCACTTATCAGTACTTTTGATCTCCTACACATAAAGGCCAAGGGTCATCCCAGGTAATTAGAGACACTGGTTGTACAACAAGCTCAGCAAGACCTGGAAAGAAACACTTCACTTAAGGGCGTCACCAGCTGTCTTCTACATATACAGTCCCTCACTGATCAAGTGAATGGCATTCTAACCAGTATCCCATCCCTCCTGCACCAAGGTCGGTTGAGTCTTCAATTTTAGAGTGCAATGAAAACAGACTAGTGACACACAGACTGCAGAAGCTGCACAGCAGTCTCCTCATTTTGAACACCAAAACAAGCACAGACGGCTTTTCTTAATGCCTGTCCTAGCTAATGCAACAGAAGCAGCTAGGTTTAGCATGTCTATTTCACCTGTAGCAGCAGAAAACAGAATTGACAATTATACATACAACTACTGTGTAAGCATGAAACTTTTACAGTTTTCATTTCACCTACGAGAGGTGCCAACCTCTGCATGCTCAGCTGGAAGGCATATAAACGGTTGTCAAACTGCATTCACACACACAAGAGCCCCAATCTATACACAGCCACTGGTTTGCCCTCCTCAGCTGCACATATATGTAAACGCAATTATCCCCAGAAGTCCCCTTTGAGCAAGAGTTAATACTTGCAGATTTATCTGAACTTCCTTCCTTATGCTTTAGGCCCTACTTCCTTTACTAAGACCTAGCTGCAGAGCCAGAGAAATAAGGCACTAGGAACAGCCTGTATGCAACTTATTTTTCCCAAAATGCCTACATATCACCAGCCTTCTCTAATGCAGTAGCACCACTGCCTTAATTCCAGTTCTGAGACTACACTAATTAAGAGACAAGCTTCATACCTTCGCACCAACAGCCCAGTTTCACAAATGAAGCTAAGCATGCCAGTGAAAATTGTCAATGGGAGATATCTATGATAAACTAGACTGAGATTGATCTGGTATGGGGTTTTTTTTTCCCCCCCTCCCCCCAACGTTCCTGCACACACCACAAAATCAGCATCAACATCTCTGGTTAGTTGCCTCCTTTCACCCAGAAAAACTCATTTCTACAAAGAAATCCTAATTATCAAAGTGGACACCAAGACAAACAATGATACTAATGAAAAAAGTTCTGGACTCTGTCCCAGTGACAGGGTGTTAAGGACCAGCTTACAACTTATATTGGTCCTATTATTGTCAACAAATCAGTTGAGATAGCAGAACAAAAATGCTCAGGAACAGCAAGGACTACACTGTTCTCACTTGGGACCTTATTAACACTCACTCCACCTCCTTTATCTGGGCTTAACAGCAGACCTCCCAAGAAGCAGCTGCATGCCCCTGCTGTCAGAAACAGTTACAGCTCTCCCAGCCAGTAATTCCAAATGGCAGACTCAAAGCATCTGCTCAAGTCTGCTGGATCAAAGCTTTCTTCTTTGCAGTCACGTGCATCAGTCCTTGCTGAATTTCATGCCCTAACTGTTCCAGCCACAAATTACAGCACAAGCAGGGCTGAATGCCCAAACCTGCTCAAACAGCACACAGCTACAGAAAGCAGCACACTGTAGTGTAAGGGAGCTCCACTGATTCCTAGTACAGGCTGATCATCCTTGTGACAAAAAACAGTGTCAGGAGCTGCCCCACTCTTACAGCTATTTCTCTTTGTAGCACTCTTAAAAAGGTATTTCAAAGTTGGCTTCACTCACAAGATTCATAAAGACCACTAGGATATCAATCTGCTGTTAGACATCAAAAATCATGAGGTTTTCTTCACAATATCTGACAGGCTGTCTAAATAGCCAGGCACTTTCTTTTTAATTCCTTGTATATCCTACCACTATATATCATAAAATGATATTAAGAGCAATTCAGATAAAGCTTATAGTTGTGAATAACTACAGAACACAATAATGCTTCTACCCAGCCACACACGGTATTAGTGATTGAAGTAACTGAAGTAAAACTATAAAACTGAAATGTTGAACAATTTGCTATCACACCTAAGAGAATAGAGTCTGGGGAAAATTGCACTTAGGAGAGATGCATGTAAATGAAGAAATAAAAATTTCCATCAAAACCTCAGAACTTAATACTCTGTGAAGCAAAAAACACAACCCACCACCCTAAAACAAAACACCACCAACAAAACCAAACCTGCTAGAAAACTAAACCCACCCACTACAACAACCACTCCAAACATAAAAAACCTCAAACTGGAGCAGGGAAAAGGTTTGTAAGACATTTGAGAACAGTTTGATTAAAACTTGTATCATCTTCCAGACCCGGATTTTGTTTCAGTGTTATAGTAATTTGGGATGTAGTACAATACTTAAACACATTTTGTAAACATCAGAAGATGAAGCCACCACAATGCTGGGCCATTATGTCAGTTGAGGGAATTGATTCTCCCTCCTCCACTCTGCACTTGTGAAACCCCATCTGGAATACTGTGTCCAGTTCTGGAGTGACCAACATAAGAACAGAGCTTCTGGAATGTGTCCAGAGGAGAGCAACTCAAATGATCAGAGGGCTGGAGCACCTCCCCTGTGAGAGCAGCCTGAGCAAGCTGGGGTTGTTCAGCCTGGAGAAGAGGCTCTGAGGTGACCTTCCAGTATCTGAAGGGGGCTACAAGAAAGCTGAGGTAGGACTTTTGACATGGGTGAGCAGCAATAGGACAAGGGGAAAGGGTTACAGACTTGAAGGGAGATTTAGGTTGGACATTAGGAATAAATTCTTTCCTTTGAGTGAGGCGAGATGCTGGAACAATTTGCCTGAGGAAGTTGTGGCTGCCCCATCTCTGGAAGCATTCAAGGCCAGGTTAGACGGGGCCCAGAGTAACATGATCTAGTGAAGGTGTCCCTGCCTATGCAGAGGGGTTGGAACTCGATCTTTAAGGTCCCATCAAAACCTAGCCATTCTATGATTCTACGATTATGTCCTGTCCTTCACCCTTTCTTCCAAGCAACTGAATAGTTGTTAAGCAGGAAAAAAATCCAACAGGGCCCATCATGGACTCTGTCCCAGACTTTGAAAAAGATAGCCTTTGCAAACATCAGATTAAGGGAATGTTTTCCTGATTTTTAAAGAGATTTTTCTTCTGTTAAGGAATAGGAAAGTAAAAGTTCATTTACAGTTTCTTGGACCAAAGCAAGATAAAGAAAAGGAACCACAATAGAAGCATTCACACTGCATTCACCCAGCTAAAAAGATAATTATATGGTTGGATCTCTGAGTCATTACACATACAAACTTTAATCTATACTCGGGAACATAAACCAGTTTAAAAGCAGACCTAGGTCAGTCCTTAGATGTCTTAGATGTCAACTACAAGAAACAAAACTGACAAGATTCTGCAACTTAGTTTAGTTCTCTGCACAGCAGGATTGTAAGAACTCACAGTAAGACAAGAACACTACAGCCATCCAAGACATTTTAATCATGAAGGGAAGGATGGGACACACATTAATGCTGAAGTCTGTGATCATTAAGCAACACTGACCAATGAAAAATGAGCATGATCTAATTAATAACTTCAAGCAAGAAATACAGCTTTCAAGACAAGAAAGTCACCCCTTCCATACAGAAATGCTTTCAAGATAGAAAAAAAACAAACCAGTTACATAGTGACCACAGGTCTACTACTAGCAGAGAGGCTACCTCTGGAGATACTTTGTACTTATTCTTCATACCTTAAAGCACCTCTAAAGAACCACTGTGCTGTAACTAGCTTATTAGTCTCAAGACCACTTGCCACTACAGTAAGACAGTCCTACTCAAATAACAGACCAATACTGTTTATTTCTCAACACAACATTTTTTATTTCAATGAACAACACTCATAGATGCCATAGTGTAAAAGTCTAATTTGTATTTCTGGCAGAAGTCCTCTCAATGGGCTTTAACCACTCAGACCATTCCACAGCCACAACCAAGGCTCTTTCCTCATGATCTAAAGCAGACAGACAGTTGCAGCTGAACATCAGATCAAAAGAGATCAGGCCAAGCCACTTGGCGGTTTAAAAAGACAACTCTGTTATGTACCATTAAGGGCTTTTTATGTTTATCAATACCTTTCACCAACTTCCCTGTTCAGTGTTGTATTGAGAGCATAACTGCATGTTGCATTTCTCACAAAATAGGTTTCCAGGCCAAGGAAGTAAGCCATGTTTAAAGTCTTGAGAAGTCAAAGAGGATTACAAGCTCTTTCTCAAAAGAGGCCAGCCTAACCTTGCAGAGCATGAAGCCTCAGCCTTCAGGTTTCCCAAGAAAATTTCTAACATGCTTCTCACCCAGCCTCCCTGTCCTTTTTCTTGAAGTGCTAGACTATCAGTTTCTTAACTACTCAAAAGATCAGTCCTTAGATGTAAAAAAAAATTCTCAGCTACCTGGACACTTTGACTTTCCCACTAAAGACCATCTAGGTAAAAAAAAAAACAAAACAGAAGACTGTGGCACACTACTACCACACAACACTTACTTGTCCTTTGGATTCCCTGACCAAGGAAGTGCTGAGAAAAGTCCTACGGTTCAAGCACTGTGGTATTACAAGTCATAGCAATCAACAGATCATTGTTCTCCCCACAACTTTGCCTACCCCACCCCCAGCCCAAAACAAAACCTGAAGATCCAAGAGTAAACAAGATTTTTGTGGAGGGCACTTTGCTTCAAGAAAAAGTCTACAAAATACACAGTGTCAGGTACCTCCAGCAGAGCAAATCTAACTTCATAAAATTATTCAAGTGAGGTCACTTTAAAACATCTAACAAAAAAATATTGTTTTCCCAAATATGGCTAATGCCTACAAATGATTGTTTCAAAGCTGCAAAGCCATCCCAGGACCACTTCCAGAAAAATTTATATCTATATATTGCAGCAACAGTTTACCAACCTTAGGTTATTGCAAAGACCATTTCCATAGTAACATCTTTTGAGGTTCACCAGTTTTAGGGCCAGACAGCCTTTGCAATCAAGCAACTCATAACATCTTTCCTGTCTTCCAGCTGAGCTAAAGCCCAAGTTCTCTGAACAGCTCAGACATCACTTTCCTCTCACTGTACACCACACACATCTTCAAGATCAATAGCTCTAACCAGTATAGGTTATTCAGCCTTAACTAGAGGCATTTCAGCAGGCACTTGTTTTTACAGAGCACAAAATACTTAACTTGAATCCACCTTCAAGAAAGGTATTGACTCTCAGACAAACACCAATTCTAATTAAACCAAAAGGCATCTGGGACAGCTCTGCCATTACAACCACCTTGATCACATCTATCACACTGAAACAGAGTACCACTTCTACTACTCTAGCAAGTCCATTTCCTACGTGTTTTAAAATGGGTAAGTCAGGGCTCAGACATGCAGAATATTAAGTGCGTATCACAAGATGCCACAAGGGTAACTCCCACACATCTAAACAGAGTAGAAATGATGCTGCACTTGAGGTCAGAACTGGCCAGATGTACCAGCAGCAACCTCAGCCAGTAATTCATTTCCTGGGATGAGGAAAACCTGAGAAGCACAAAGGAACCACAGCTAACCTACATCATCTCCTTCCCTTTTTTATGTGCTCCTTCCCTTTTTTTATGGCTCCTCATCTCCAAGGGGGAAGCTGTTCTGCTGATCACTTGTTTTCTCCATATTGTCAGATTAACAAATTGGAATAAGATCCGTTCATCTCCTTTACCTTCTGCAGCAAAAGTAAGAGATCTTTTAAAGTTTTAAGTTGGTGATGCTTTCAGTCAATACTAGCAATCACCCTGCCTAGTGGACACTGGGAACAGGAACATGCAGCACCACAGTGGAAACCCCTCCAGAGGCCTGCCAGATAAACAGAAGTGACTACAGTCAATGGCTTCAGAAAATTTCGCAATAAAGTCATGCTACTAGCCATCACCAGACATACACATGAGAAAGGACTTCCTGTCATCTTCTCCCCCAAGAAGTGACCCTTTAGATCTGCTACTGAAGTGCCTTTTCATTGCTAAAACCACTTAGAGATCTTCCTTTATCATACAGATTAATATTTATATAAAAGTCTATAATATTAATTATAGCAGTTGTCACAAGCCCATGAGAACAAGCTCATACTACACAAGTTAAAGCACTGTACTAATAAGTTCCAGAATGGAATTGAAAAAGCACCAATACAAACACACAGAAGACAAATTATTGTAAACCAAGGAACTATATGGATAACTTGTTTAAAAAAATAAAACTCAAGAGTTTATTTCTTAACTACAGAGCTGTTTTACCTGCAGGCAGGACAGCCACCAACTACTACTACAGAAGTGGTGGTAGCAGGCTGCTGAATAATGGTGTACGTGCTTGAATAGTTTGGCTGTGATGTTGGTGGAGGAACCGCATATCCTAAAATAAGAAAAACAAACCCCTTAATCACCACAGGCAAAGGACAAAACATTATTAGAAAATTATGGAAACAAAATTTGCAAAAACTAAAATGTAGGCTTGACTGAGCACTTTAAGAAGCTCTATCAAAACGAGAGTTGGCACACACTACTCAGCAATGCTATAGCAAAGCTCCTGCATAAACCCAAGTCTCTAGCACAATTTAACCATCTGAAAAGGGCACTGAGCTAATTATTAACTCTGAGAATTTGTTTCAATGCTGATTGAGCACCAAGGAAAAATCATTTAAACATTGTCCACAGCTCTCACTTGTGGATGTTATGTTTCAGGTATGCCTTGCTTCAGCCAACAAACTAACTGAAACTAAAACTTCCTCTGGCTCCCAGCTTCACTTCCACATATGAACTTTATAACTAGACAAGTAGGAATGACAAGATACAAGCAGAAAAGCCACAGATTGCATAGCACAGAAAAAGGATAACATTTTAGAAAACCCATGTTAGCTAGTGATTATGTCATTTTAACAGCTGTAGTTAGCACAAGCCTTTATCTATTATTTAAAATAATATGCCTTTTAAAGGGCTGGTTAGAGGTACACAGTGTTATCATACAGGTCAAGGTACACTCTGCCCAGGCATAATCCATTTTGAGCTTCTCTCCTCTCCCAAGGCACAGTGCTCAGATTTTCTTAAATCAGGTTTTGCATCTGTGGAGTCCACCGCCCTCACTACTGAAACGAAACTGAAAAGAACCGGTAGTGTTTGTATAGCAGGGAAATAAGCTCCATGTTATTACCAGAAAATTAATCCTCGGCCTCAAGATCGCAGTCAATGCCTGACAGCCCATGTCGGTGTGATTCTGTAACTTGTGAAGCATCCCCTGAATTTTGGTGCCCTATCCTGAGCAGCTGCTTCTCTCTGACCGAGGTGAGCATTAACTCAGCTGACAAAAGTTCTGCATCGATGCATCTACTCAAGTCTCTCCAAAAACTACTGAAGTGTACCAGAAAAAGCAAACATTCATCAGAGCACGGCGAAGCGCATGCAAAGGACCGCTCGAGTTTATGGTCAGTTTTACCACTCCCGACCCCCAAGCAGCGCCCCTGCGCCTGTTCTGAGGCGAAACACCCTGCTCGCTCCGAGAGCTAAGTGCGGCCGCAGCCGGGTTCTGGGCAGGGCAGAGCGCATCAAGCATTTACTCCCCTACCTCGGGACCCAAGGAAAGGGCAGAGGGCAGCGGCGATTCCTGCATCTGGGCCCTGCGCACCCCCTTCCCTACATAGAGAACAGAGAATCCAACCGCCTACCCACTCCGGACGGGGTAGCCCAAGGCTTCCCCCACGCCCCCGACCAGCTCCCTCCGCAGTGCAGGCCACGGCTCTTGTTCTCCGGAACCCCCCTAAGTCACCACTCTAATCCCAGGGGAATCTAAGGAACCCTTCTCGATACCACTCCCATCCGCTGGCCCCGTCGCACGGCGCCCCGAGTCTTCCTCCACCGCCTCACACCAACCTGCGGGGGCCGCGCTGCCCGGGTAGGGGTATGGCGGGGGCGGCTGGAAGCCGGGCTGCGGCGCGGGGATGGCGNGTCAGGGCCGGGCGCGAAGCACCGGCGGGAAGGCGGGAAGGCGGGAAGGCGGCAAAGCGGCCGCTGGCGCGCGGGCAGCTCCACCCTCTGAGCAGCCCCGGTTGCGGATCACGAGACAGTGCCCCACGTGACACCGCTCCCCGGCGCGCGGGGAAGCCTCAGCCTTAAAGGAGCCGCGTACCCGCTGAGACAGACAACCCCCCTCCCCAGGTATTTCCCTGCACTGAGCCATTTGGCCTTTAATCAGCCCCTCGGTGGATGGCAGATGAACTTCAGCTGAGCTCCGGGGAGAGGGAAAGGCGGAAGGAGTGTCAGAGCGTGTCCACGCGTGTATGCAAAGCTGCAGGGCCCCGACAAACACTGCAACTCCCGTGATCGTGCTCCTGTACCATATGGAAGGCTTAGCCCTATGTGAGAGGAGGGGGTAAAAAAAACATTTAAAAGGGAATAAATAGTTTGCGTCAAAATTCAATTAATTCTTGAAACAGTGAGGGATGCAGAACACCTGAAACCCAAGCTACTGCTAGCAACACGACTGCGAGAGTGACCCTGCCCTCTGGCTTTCCATCTCCTGTCTCCGCTGTGCAGTGCCTGGTTCATCTGGAAGGGACCGCGCACTGGTTGCAGTGACATTTAAAGACCAGTTCTCTGAGGAAAGTTTTTGTTTACTGCAGCTGTATCAGTAGAAATATCACATGAGGTTTTTGACAAAAAATCTTAAAGCACAAATGCAGCACTACCTCATGAGGGGGAAGATACCTAAAATGAATGTCAAATGACAATGAAGGTTTGGGAAAGTATGGAGGAACTGACAGTGGAAGCTTCTTGTACCAACCATTCACAACTGCATTAGAAAAGGCCACAAAACAGTGAAAAGACATTTAAAATATTTTGTCTACGCTTTGGGCAGAGCAAAGTCCTTAATAACAAGAGATTTAAAACATCATAATGCTAATTTTTGAGCCCTCTAGACTTGCCTAGGTCAGGGATGTGTCCCAGTCACAGGGAGTTCAAAATCTTAAGTGTAAGAAAATCCCAGACAATGCTCCTTCTGCATGTCCCATGGACAAAGACGCTAGTCTTGTTTCCAACTGCTTAAAATGACAGCTGAATTGAACACATGTCCAAGGGGTCAGTCACCACTGCTGCAAATCTCACAACATTCGTGTCCTAGGATCTAAACAGTACTTGCTTGTTATAAGATGCTTTACTACCATGATCAAATCATTAAAACGCTACTAGGGAGCAAAAATTGTGTCCCCAGGTAGACACTGGGCTACCCAAGGGACTAAACCACAGAATTGTGAGTTAAGTACCCCTGGGGCTCAGAAGGAAGTTATCCAATCAGGCATAGTTCTAGAGAATTTAATGTACATCAGGTCTCCAAACCACAACTTGCTGCACATCAAAACCATTTGAACCTGCCAGCCACAAAACAAAAGCAGGGCAAATGCGTTCTCTTTAACCAACAACTACAAACTCCTCAGCCTGGATTCACAATGGATCTGCAAGTTCCTTTTTTCAAAAGATCTGAATGAAAACAAGCTGCCTTTAATGCATCTCTGAGAAACACAAAGGTCTGATACAGCCTTAGTTTACAAATCTCTTTCATACTTGGATATGTGCATTGATGAACATGGAAGTTCTTGCTTCTTTCATTTTCTGACTGAAAATGAAAAACAAACAGAAACATGATAGCAAAACCTGAGATTTATAAGCAAGTGCTTTCTGAGAATTGGTGGGGGTTGGAAGGGACCTCTGAAGATCATCTAGTCNCTCTGCCCGTAGGCGCAGCCCGGGCCCGGCGCGGCGGGGCTGTAGGCGGGCGGCCGCTCCTGCAGCAGTGGTTTGTTGTCCATGCCGAGGGGCAGGAGGAAGCGGCGCCCTTGCGCCTCTGCCGCCCCCTGACTCGCGGACGCCGCCCCGCCCCCTCTGCTCCGCCCCGGGGGCGCGTCGGAGCTTCAGCGGCCGCTCGAGAGCCCCGCGCGCGGTCAGGGCCGGGCGCGAAGCACCGGCGGGAAGGCGGGAAGGCGGGAAGGCGGCAAAGCGGCCGCTGGCGCGCGGGCAGCTCCACCCTCTGAGCAGCCCCGGTTGCGGATCACGAGACAGTGCCCCA
>VZRI01001621.1:538-45987 GCA_013397515.1 Upupa epops | reverse complement strand
GCGCCGCTCCCGCGTTGCGCCCGCAGCCCCCGTTCCGCGGGCACTGGCCGCCATGTCAGCCGAGTGCCGGCCCCTCCGCGGGCATCCCCAGCGCCGTCGCGCTTCCTAAGCCGATCTGACGTTAATGCCGGTCGGGAGAAGCAGCGTGAGCCCCCGCATCGCTCCGAACGCCCCTCACGCATCGCTCCGTTTGTAACGTGGCTAGAGTGTCCCGGGGCCGGTACAGCTCGGCCAGGGCCGATACTCCGAGCGCAGGTAAATCCCGTCCCTGCGCAGCTTGTCCCCCCGCGGGGTTTCCCCCGCTCGAGGTGCCACCACGGCCGCGGGCTGAGGCGGCAGCAGGTCCCCACCCCCGTGAGGAACCGCGATCCTTGAACCACAGACCGGCAGCTAGGATGCTTTCCAGAAATTCCGTGGCTATCGGTGCTACGCCGGACGTGGAAATGAACAATGTGCCGTCCGCGTTCATGTAGTTCTGATCCTGTCAGAAACTATCTGGCTGAGACGGGATGAAGACTAACGGCGTGTGGATCTGTGTGATTTGGGTGTTTTAATATAGTTGCATCTTTATGAATTATTTTAAATCTGTCCTGTGTGTATTTTTCCTAGCTTCATAATATTAGAACTTTGACTGCCTGGTCCTGAACTGTTGCAGGTACATCTCTGCCTGCCTGGACTGTCATTCCAGGTCTGACCCTTCCCACCTGTAACATACCCAGCCATTTCTCCATATTGCCTTGCTGGAAAGATGTCCTGGTTGCATTATCCTTTACTCCAGACTCACTGGCATTCTGATTGCTTAAAAGTAAATGCGTAATAGTATTTTCCTGTTACAAAGACTGTCTGCAAAACTTCAAGCACTGATATTGAAAGGCTTGTTTTCATGGCCTTTATTTTCCCAGTGGATAATTTTTTGCCTTATCTTTGCTTTGTTCTGTTCCATTTTTCCCATATTATGGCCTTCTATACTACACTACTTTTACTAACGTAGAGGGGCAGGATATAAAGAAGATAAATAGCTGCTCCTAGAGCAAGCAAAGACAGCAGTACATGCCTTCATACTTCCAGCAACAACTGTAAAGACTCCACATTAGAGGATTATCATTGTTATGCTGGCACAACTAATAGGCAAATTCTCCTTGTGACCTGGGCCTGCTGGTTCTCTGCTGCTATAAGTTTTCTTCTCACTGTTATCTGTAACTCACCTTGGTGGATCTCAGTTTTTAGGTCCTTAGCAGCAGTTGTAGGAATCAAGGAATTCTGAAACATCCTCCCTGGGATCCCACATGAATTTACTGTGCTGTTCTTTGTCACCAACCTGTTTGTAGGTTCATCACTGTTTCATCTCCACCATTCAAATACACCATACAAGTTAGTCCCACTGTCTCACCGCTTATAACCAGTCAGAAAGCAGCCTGATAGGGCTCCTTAGGCCGTTTTATTGCAAGCACAGTCAACAAAGAAGCAGTGTTCCACACTGACTCTAGGTAAGTCTTCCTCTTTTATTGTGTTGGATTCAAGCCCTCTTTTCTACCTTTCTCCTCCTAATCCTTCACTGCATAGTTAATAGAACTAGAAGCAAAGTTCTGAATTCTTGTCAGTGGTCAGACATACCAAACAACCAAAATTTACTCTGTTTAATGGCACCTAGAAGACCAAGTGACAGATACACTCTGGCCTTTCTTGACTTCCATATACCTACCTAGAGTAAAATGCTAAGCCTTCTGTGGAGGGTAGGGCTGCAGTGCCCAGAAAATGGCAGATTATTAAGTGCTCAAACTGGAATGGGTCTCAACCAGGTCTGTGCTGTCCAACCATGCTCCATGTTTACTTAAATACCTCTTCCATGGATAGTAAATAAAGATTGGATTCCAAAGGGGTCACCAGAATGATTTGGAAAGAGGTTTCTTGGCAGCAGTACTACTGTGGCCATGAATTAAAACTAGATATGTGCTTATGGAGAAGCTCCCTTTCACGTCTTGTGGCATACAGCAGGAGGAGGCTATGTGGCGATAGCCTAAGATATGATGGCTTTGTGGCACTGAGATGAGTGGTGTGCATAACACCACCAGCATTACCAGCTGTGGAGAGCAAAGCCTCCTGCTATAAAATGGTCTGTGCTACTTGACTTCAGTGCTGGCTTCTGTCCTTTGCCTGGCAAAGCTGTCCTGTTAGTGTTGTGAAAACTTGTAGGATGGACAATAGTGTGCCAGTAGCAAGGTCTCATGGCTTTTCAGAGCCAGCTGAGAGCCAGCTAACTGTACTGCTTTGACTGAAAAAAATGTGGCTGTCTTGTGTGGGTTCTTTCTATAAGATCATTCTTTACATCTATCTTTGATTTGACTCATGATGTCCCAGAGCAGGACTGATCTACAGTACGTTCAAGATCCATTTTTAAAACTGAAATTTCTATTAATACCTCCTTTTTGCCTTGCAGATATGGCCATGCCCAATTCCCTTTTGTGGGCTGTTGACATTTTTGGGAGGGTTTACACTCTGTCCACTGTGGGCCAGTACTGGGAGCTCTGTAAGGACACACAATTGGAATTCAGACGAGTCTCTGCTGCCAAACAGCACTGCTGGGGAATAGCCTGTGATCATCAAGTATACACCTATGTGTTCTCTGGGGATGTTCCTATTAGATACCAGGAAGAGACCTATGAGAATCAGGTATGAGATGGTATGAGCACCTGCTAGTGCACAGACACACAATGGCCAGGAAGGAATGATGGCAAATCTGTACACCAGCTATCTCTGCATGGATTTCTCATAGGAAGAGTGTTTGGGTTTATTTGTTTTTATTTTTTTATCTGACATTTCTGAAGCATGTAGATGTGCCAAATAGCAGGTTATTTTTCTAAGATTTTAATTTCCAAAGGAAGGTTAAACTTACCTGCTTTTATCAAAAGCAATGCCAGCCTGTTTTATGTCAGTCATTCACCTCTTTTAATCTGATGTTTTCCTTCTCTTAGTGACAAATAACCTCCTTACAAAAATGTCCAGTGTAACTTACAGGCAGCAAAAATATATTATAGTAGGAAGACACAGTGATTGTAGTGTTCAGTGACTTCTGTGATACAGGCATCACTCTCCATTAAAGTACAATGATTCCTGCATTTTTTGTGCCGAAGTGTTAAGATGGTCCTGCCTATGTGACATCGCTTCAAAACAATTTCTTGAAAATAGTACATTAAAGATTTATCCTTTTCTTAAGATAACCTCAAGTTGTTTGAGAGAACAAACTGAAAGATTTCCCTGAGCACATTCTCTGATTTCGTATGGGCAATGGGATAAATGGAAGTTGAGAAAAAAACATTAACTTACCTGCATGGGTAAAATAGTACAAATTACTTGTGTACCTTATTTAACACTGATACAACTTTCCATCCATGCAATGATGTGCCTTGTCTTAGATAAGCATGTTCTTCATAAATGCAAATCTGTACATTTTATTTGTTATTTTAAGACTTTTCCTTTGCTTGTTCTAGGCTATGAAAAAATGGAAAACAAAATACTAGAAAGCATAGGAGGAAATTCTTGCAAGAGCTAACAGTGGCAAAACCTAAATAGTTTGCAGATAAATTAGTAGAGCAATTTAGCCAGATTCCTCATAAATGTAAATAATAATGTGCATAAAAATTATCTCAGAACTTTTACATACTCTAAAATGTAAGAGTCTCACATGACAAATTCTGACACTAATTCTATAGTAGGTAAGAGTGTGCTATAAAAAAAAGACGAACCACAGCTGCACTGGTGAAAAACCTATCAAGTTATTTGTTCTGTAACTGATAAAAACCAAATTTGGAAAGAGTAACCCTCTTGGTATAAGATACAGGGAACATTTACTGAAGTGGGTACCTTGGCACAGAAGCTCTGCTGTTTTTCTGGTGCAGGCAGGACACTAATCATCTCTGTCATGGGGAGCAGATTAGAAATCCCAAGGCCATATATACAGCATTATCCTAATGCTCCAGTGTCATCACAGAAGGAAAAAGCATGGTTAGTAGTCACATTCCTGTTGCTGTAGCTGAATATGACCTGGTTGGTACTAGTGCTGCCTTTCTTTCACATCTGAAAAAAAGCTTCCTTCAAAGACTCTGTTAGGTTGGGGCTTACAGTGTGAACCATTTCTCATGTTGCCTCCTCTAGTGCAGAATATAGGAAATGTGTACTTCATGGCTCCTTGCAGATGTCCAGTAAGATGACGTGATCACAAATAAAATATTTTATCTATTATTTCTGGCAGCGCTGGAATCCAGTTGGTGGCTTTTGTGAGAAATTACTGCCCAGCGACCGCTGGCAGTGGAGTGATGTGAGCGGGCTAAAACATCAGCAGCTTGATAGTTTCACACTGCCTTCGCCACACTGGGAGTGGGAGTCTGACTGGTATGTGGATGAAAATATTGGAGGGGAACCAACAGAGAAAGGGGTAGGTGAACAATACCAAAAGAAGTTCTGTTCCAGGAATCCTTAGTCTGTAAAATAAAAGGCACTTTTATACAAGTGTAAAAGGTCTTTAAAAATAGTAGGCACTATTTCCCCATGAAATTTCCACTTTTTTCTTGGAAATGGCTGAACTACATTACAGCGCAAGGAAGGATCTTGTTTGAAGACTTTCGAAGTCTGTAAGAGCTTCTATAGAAGCTTTTATTCTTTTTATCAGGCCACAGAATGTTTGCCATAGGATCATTGTTACTTAATGTCTTTACTGCAGAAGAAAGTAAAATGCTTTATGTTTTTGTTCTGTATGCATTGTGCAGAGGAATTTGAACACAAATCATAAATCATTAATGGAACAAGCTAATCTGTTAATCAGGGCTGTTGAGACATGCACTGTGACTTGTACTACAGTTGTAAGAGTCAATCTTGAGCAGAATTGCTCCAAGTTGTGATTTCAAGCTTTCCCTTGCTTCTGATTCTCATACAAGAAAACCTCTGTTTGCAGGGCTGGACTTATGCTATAGATTTCCCCAGCACCTACACAAAGGATAAGAAATGGAATTCTTGTGTCAGACGCAGGAGGTGGATCAGATACAGGAGATACAAATCACGAGACATTTGGGCAAAGGTGCCAGATATCTTTTAAATATCAAATAAGCTAAGTTTCTGAAATAATCACTTATCTGTGCAGAGAAGTTAATTTTTTATCACTGCTTTGTAGGCTAGACACTCCCAACATGTAAGTCTTGCAAGCATAAATGGAGGGATGGGATTTTTCATAGAAACCTATAGTAATAAGGTGCCAACTCTCACAGTAGTGGAACTGAAGACAGATGCTCAACTCCTTCACAAGTTCAAATGAACTTCTTAACTTCCTTTGGTCATTTGACAGAGCACTGTCTTTTGGGATTGGGTCATGTCTAACATCATTCACCAGCTGTTATTCTGTAAGAATAACTATTCTTTATTAATTGTTTTTCCATTCTAATGTACAAACATTGTAATTTGCCATGTTTCAGCTTTCCAATTCAAAGAACATCTCTGTGCATTGTTCTGTGAGTAAAAATTTGTTAGGTAGGGGATGAAACAGAGACTTCTTTGTGCTGCTCCAGCAGTGTTACCCCTTTCCCTGCATATAGCAGCCTTGAATAAGAGGAAGAATTTCCATGCTCAGTCTCTTTTTAGTAAGCAATACATAAACCAATCTGTGAGAAACAAGTCAGCTCACCAGCCAAATCACCCATCTCTTTGCAGCGTCTCAGTCTTTCTTCTCTTTCCCTCAAGATTATATCACAGGATGATCCAAGTCAGTTGCCAGACCCTTTCAACGACATATCCGTTGGAGGATGGGAAATCACTGATGAGCCTCTTGGCCGTTTGTCAGTCTGGGCGGTATCTTTACAAGGAAGGGTATGTGCATGTTCCCTAAGATTCTATATGAATTACTACTGGAACAGAGTTAAGTGCTTGTAAAGCTAGGCAGATTTGTTATTGACTTGTGTTGGTAAGGAAATACAGTTTGTGCATCTGACAGAGGATGTAAAAGCTGCTTTGGAACTATGTTTTGTAACAACTTGCAATGTAAATGGAAAGGCTTAGTATCTTACGGATTTTGTGTGAGCCTTAAACCTCTATAAACAGGTGAATCGTAAGGACTTGGTCTGAGTAGTGTCTGATATCCTGAAAAATGCCCCAAACTCAACCTTTGGCAGTGGAACAAAGAGAAGGAGCCTTAGAGCCCTATAAAGATTCTTGCATACTATAGTGCTGTGGTGGAGTGGCAAGACTGATTCAAGGTTTACAGAAAGGTTTTATCAGAAAACAGTAACCTCTTGACCTGGCAATGTGGAATCCAACTCTGCAGTGTTTTCAACTATACATCCTCCTTTTTTGCATTATTGTTGGTTTTGTTTGTAGCCCTAAGGGATCTCTTCTTTTGCCTACTGCTCTAAAGATTTCCCTTCCTTCATTCTTGCAACATGTCTCTGGCATTCCTTTGTCTCTAGACAGTTTCGAACCTGTGGTGTCACAGGGGACAGTGTAACACTTTCACAGATATCCCAAGATTTCAGTCACACTTAGCACTGCCAGGACAGGCAGGAAATCCTGGTTTAATTGTTTAAAATAAAATTTCCTGCATCTTATACTTCACTGTAATAAATGACAGGCACCCATCTCTACAGGCTTACTGGACTGGTATTGTAAAGTGCTTCCATTTCCCGAGCAAATGTCCCCAGAGAAATAAAGTCTTTCTAAAAATGAAGATATAGCACTCAAGTGGTTGTGTTCTGGAGCACTCGTACAACTACCACAGGGTGCTTTCTACACTTGTGTTTGACCTTCCTGTTTTGGCTGTGATCTGTAGAATAGTGCACAGACAGTAGGACCATGACCAGCAAATGGACTGAATGTCAGTGAAGGCTGCACAGAGAATGAAATTTCTTACCCATATAGTGGCAAGCTGTGCTCAGTGAAAGTGAGGTCAGGCTGTCATCTAACAGTAACGTTTTTGTGTTAGCTATATGTTATTCTTGGTTTATATAGCATGCCCTGGATTACGCTGAACTAGTTTCTAAATGTCAAAATATACACAGAATATGTAGCAATAGGTTCACTTCTATAATAAAAGCTGGTCTGTAGAGAAGCCTCCTCCCTTAGTACATAAGGAAACAGCTCCAGCTGCATAATCAACATTAAAAACACCCACCTTTAAAGGTCAGAGTGCATACACTGCATATAAGTAACCTGTTAAAGGAGGCCTGTTCTTTCCGGTTTGTATTCATGCTTGTCTCAATGCTTTGATTGTTGTAGTGATATTTTTCTAAGTTTTAATTGTGTTTATTTTTTAAAACTTATCTAGGTATGGTACAGAGAAAATGTCTGCCATCACAATCCAGAAGGTTCCACATGGTCCTTAATCACCACTCCTAGTGAGGTTGTACAGATCAGTTGTGGACCATATGACCTCCTCTGGGCAACTCTTTGGGAAGGGCAAGCTATTGTGAGAGAAGGAATTGATAGGAATAACCCTCAAGGTAAAGTTGATTAAATTTATCTGGAACTCCCTTTGATTTGTATAATGTTGAATAAGACACTAACCTAGAGTGCCTTGTGGGTTTTGTTTCTTGCAGGAATTTCTTGGAGTGTTGTGGAGTCTCCAGGCTCTGAAAATGGGATTATGCACGTCTCTGTGGGTGTTGATGTTGTGTGGTGTGTTACAAAGGATAAAAAAGTAAGAGTTGTCATGCTCTGGTTCTGGGGCTTTTTTCTCCGCATTTCTCAAACAGGCATTTAACTTTCATGGGAAACACTGGAGATTTGGACCCAATATCCTCATGGCTTCAGGAGTTGTAGTTCATCTTGCTCTGTGATTTGTGCTATGCACAGTCGTGTTTAATTTAACATAGCAGCTTTTCTCTTGAAAGGAAGTTTCTAAACCCAAGTCACATAGATGTGGTAGGTTGGTGGGGATGTTGGTGGGGGTATAATAAGGGGCCCCATTCTAAGGAATATCAAACCATGAAACTGAAAGGACTCCTAGCTGCTCATCTGCTTTTTTTCTGTTCCTGGTTTTACCTTGCTAATGTAACTGTTTCCTTGTCATCAACCTTTTAATGTAGGATAGTTTTGTGTTTATTGATGTACCTGTTAGGTGTATGTGTAATTTCTTTCTTGCTAGAGTTTTAATAGAATTGTAGAACCATAGAATATCTTAACTTGGAAGGAAACATAGGAAATAATAAAATCTAACTCCCTACACCTTGCTGGAAGTCTTGAAATCTTGAGAAATGTCCTAAAGTGGCCTTGTACTGGTTGCAATCAAACCCCTTCATACTGAATTCAAAAACATGTGAATCTTGTGCATATAGAGCAGTTTTAAATAATTGAGTTATTCTGGCTTAATGAGTTACTACTTGTCAGCTGAGCCATGGCAACAGGCTGTGTCCAGCCTGATCCATCTGCCAGATAAAATCACTATAATAGATGTAGATAAACTTGCATGTTTTTCTTCAGATCTACCCTAAAACAGTCAAATTCTAAAGTAGCTGCTTGAAATTATTTGACTGTATGCTAAATGCAGATGAAAAGTTTTCAAGCTACCCAGCACACAGACACTTTTGGATTTGGTAAAAAGTAATCTAATGAGAGACATTTTAAAGAGCTACACCACTGAGAAGATCCCTCTGTCAGCCCTGCTTCTAGGATTTGAAGCCCATTCATAGTGACCAAATATAGCCCACAGTTGGCATGTTATCATATTTTTCCAATGGCAAAGAAACTAGCTCTGTCACATAAAGTCATAAACCAAAGTCTCCTTGTGGGCTGTTCTGGCTGTGGTTGTTCACAAGGACACAGAGTCTGGGTATTATTAAGAGAATTATTTTATCTCAAACTGATAAAAAGAACCAAGGACATAAATGACTTCTTAAGGCAATGTGGCAGCTCAGTATTAGACACACAGATTAATCCACTAAAGAAACTGAATTCTGGCTGTTTGCATGCTAACACAGAAAGAGCAAAATGTAGACTTGTTGCTGTTCCTGTTGTAGGTGTGGTTTAGAAGAGGAGTGAACTCACATAATCCTTGTGGCACAAGCTGGATTGAAATGGTTGGAGAAATGATGATGGTAACTGTAGGCTTAAATAACCAGGTAAGACAACTGTTTACCACTTATACAGGTATTTATTTTCACCTTAGTGCACACAGTATCCACACATGGTAAGGACTGTCAGCAATGCCAGCGTGGACATTGGAACAAGAGGTCTGCTTGAACTGCTAGGAAGGGGAGCATGACTGAATTCTTCAACAGAAGATGAACAGTCAGCATAGGGTTCTCTTGATAGTACAGTATTTTGCACTGGATTAAGGCTGAAAGCAAAAGGAAAACACAGCATTAAGGAAGAACACAAAAGAATAACACTGTGTCCAGCAGACTTTAGTTCTGTATTTTCTACCACAATACTTTTTGAAACTGGTATCTGCATGTATTCTGTGCCATTCATTTCATCAAACAATTTCTTTCCCTAGGTCTGGGGAATTGGCTGTGATGACAGAGCAATTTATTTTCGTCAAGGTGTCACACCAAGTGAGCTCAGTGGGAAGACATGGAAGGCAATTGTATGTGGCCGAGAGAGTGACAGATCTCAGACTGGGAGCTCAACGAGTTTGCTCAGGTACTTAGTAAAATGCTTGCTCAAGACTTTGTTGCCAAATGTTTCAGTGCTTCGTGATGTTTCTTTACATTCAAGTGGTACAGCCAGGGAGGAGTGGGGAGGGCACCTCCAATCACTGTGTATGCCAAAAAGTATTTGCATTTTTTCCTATTAAAATTTACAATAAGCAGCAGTTGTTGCACTTAGAGTAGCAACTGTAGCCCCTGCTTTGGAATTCACTGCATGCTTGCAATAAGGGATATGTCTCTGGCCTATAGAACTAGTCTCTAATTTTCTCTCATTTCTCTCTAATGAGAGAAAATGTTATCTGTGAAAATACCATGAAGAAATGTCACCTCTATTTGGGGATTGTGGTGCTCATGAATGTCAGTGTATGTTTCCTTTGCTAGAGAGAGAAAATCTCCCTGCTGACTGCAGGCCTCTGATCTGTACAAGACATGCCAGTGAAACTGGGCATGCTGCAGAAGGTACTTGAGCAGCATGTGATCTGAGTAGAAGACCTCTCTAGTTAAAACAAAAATCACTGGATTGATAATGGGCTTTAAAAACATCCTCGTCATTATTTCATATCCAGAAAATGTACTTCAGAGTTTTCCTGAGAGTTGTAGTTAGCCACCACCATCAATTGTTCAAAAAGATCAATGAAATGTCTTCCTGTTTGACATATATGAGACTGGTCTTCCAGATTCTTGTTAAGACTCTTCCCTTGATGATAGATTTTGACTTTCAGGAGAAGATCTGCTGTTTCTTACCTAAAACTGAAACACTAGGCTGTTTTTTGTATGTCTTTGTTCTTGGATGGTAGTTAATCAATTACCTGTTTGTCCTTCAGTGCTGGCTGTTTCTTTACTGATGATATTCAGAACCAAACAAATGCAATCATTCAGGGTGATGCAGATACTTCCTCCGATACAGAGCTTCCAAGTGTACCTGTGAACCTTGCCAGCACTGCGCCAACAGAAGCTGCAGCCAGCAGCAGTGGTAGCAGCACAGGCAACCAGACAGCAGAAACATGTGAAAATTTGACTGTGGATCCTCTGGACACTGATCAGGAAGCTTCCATTGCTTCACCTAATAATGAGAAGGGTAATCTTGAAATGCATAAATCTACAAACCCAAATACTTCTGCAGAACTGCAGTGGACAAACATTGACTTGAAGGAAGTCCAAAAGCATGCAGTCCTCCCTGTTACGAGCTTTGCAGAAACATCCAGCCTGTCTTCCCTTGGCATATTTTCAGTGGGACCTGAAGAGCAGTATGGAGCTGATGACCACCCACTGTGGGCCTGGGTGTCTGGTGGAGATTGTCTTGTAGATCTGCACAGCCCATTGAAATGGTTCACTGTTCAGTCAGGTCAGTCGCAACAGACTGTCATTCTCAATGCTCTTTAAGAAAAATGTTGGGTTTGATTTATTTGTTTTTAACAAAAGCATGGAACAAGACTGCTGGTAAAGCCCTTTACTCTTACTGCACTTTTTAGTACACTCCATGTCTGAGGACAGTGCTGTGTGTATTTAGCTGTACAGCACTTTAGGAGTGAGGTACGTAAAAATGTCACGTGGTCTTTTCTTAGATTCACTAAGAATTTCAGAAAATAATCTGTGCTGGATCTGCATCTCATTTTTAATTGCACTGAATCCTGAGGGAAAACCCATAATATCACTGAATAGTAACTGAAAGCAGTGAAAAGGGCAATGACTGCCTCACTCCTACCATTCCTGATTGGGCATGGATAAGCTACAGAAATTACTCGGGTGTTGTGAACGGGAGCCTAAAAAAATAACTGGATGGTGTCAGAATGTCAATGTTTGACACACAGTAGCATATATTTAAAAAAAAGCCCTGGACTATGCTATCCCAGTATTCAATTACACTGTAGCTCATGATACACTGTATTATCTAATTATCTTGTGGTTCAATGACAAAACTCCCATTTTTACAAGGTTATGGCTTTGAAAGATTCTATGTAATCATCTTGTGATCCTGTTTCTATGCATCATTTACAAAGTTTGGCTGTAATACATTGATTTCAAAGTATAGTAATTAGCAAAATTATGTTAGAGTGTGTCAATTCAGTCCAGTGTTCGAAGCAGCATCGGGTTTTACCTTTCATAGTACTTAAAAGCTTACTGGAGTTTATTGGTTTTGGCTGTGTTCTAGGTTTGTCATCCTCTGTGCAGTCTCTGTCGCTGTCTGTCACTCCAGCTCAAACAGCAGCATGGCGAAAGCAGATTTTTCAGCAGCTCAGTGAAAGAACAAAGCGGGAACTGGAGAATTTTAGGCACTATGAACAGGCTATTGAGCAGGTAAGCAGCGAGGACATATGTCTTGTCTACTAAACATCTGTTGGTGGCATCAATAATACATGTCTGATGTACTGAGCTGAACTTAGCTGTCAGCTTTATATTCTTGTTCTTATTTCTGGCTATTACAATTTTCCTGGATTATCAGGGTCTGAATTTCCTGTGGGGAAACTAGCAGCTTATCTAATATGGAGCAGCACTCTTGTGTCTAAAAAACATTAGCTGTTAGTTTTGTTCAGGAGTAAACAAAGCACTGGTCAGCATTATTTGAGTACACTGAAACCTCAAATCCACGGAGAAACGTTCACAACAGTGGAACATTGTAGGAATTATTCCACCACGGGATGGGGCTTCCTAATTGAAACAGTGGCTTAAACAGGTGAACTTTCCCTCTCTGCAGCCACCAAGGGATTAATGTAACTGGCATAAGTAAAACAATGGTGCAAACATCAATAGCAGCATTTGAATAGCAGGACTTTTGTTTGATGTTCCCTGTGTTGTGACTCCTTGTCTCTTTTTGGATTCGCAGTTTTGGTCTATTCACTGCTAATTGCCAAATAACATCTGGAATCCATTTGATTAAAAACACTTAGAGTCTAGGAGCTTCATTCAAGTTTTAAAAGATAATTTCAGAAGCCTTTGAAGTTGAGCAGAAGTTGTGTTATAACAGCACACTAGAGTCAATAAGTATCTGTGTACTACTGCTTTCTTGCTGAGGTAAAACGTTAATATTCTTGTACACATGCTACTTCAGCACCTTTCTGTCCAGTCTTGTCAGTTTTAATTTGGTCTTCAGCTTCCTGAACTTTCTGATACCCTGTCAGAATTAAGCAATAGACACTAACCTGCAGCTGAGATTTCTTGTGGTCACAGAAAAATAGCATGTGTGAGAAAGAAAAATTGTCACAGATTTTCCTTACTCCTGTGAATTTCTGTTTGCATTGCAGTCAGTTTGGGTTAAAACTGGAACCTTGCAGTGGTGGAGGAATTGGAAGCCTTACAAATGGATGGATGTCAGAGTCACACTGGAGCAATTCACTGGGAGTGATGGAATGCGTGACAGCATCCTGTTCATCTATTACATGTATCACGAGGAGAAAAAGGTGTGTCCAGCTTGAGAGCCATCAGAGATTTGGCAAAAGAAAACTTCTGAAGGGGAAACAATTTTCCTAAGGAAGGCAAGTTAGGGTACCCTATTTGAAGTTTTGGGAATGAGTTCAAATGTAGGCTGGGGTACTAGTGAACTGGAAGCTTTTCTAAGCTGTAGCTATGTTCATGCTGTGTCAGAAATACCCAGTAAGTAACCATCCACATTGCTTAAATCATCAGCTTTGCACTAATTGGGAGCTCTTTTTGAAGTTCAGAGCGTTCTGGATTGTGAAGAAAGAGCAAAACTTGGCTGGCCATGGTCTTCATAAGCAGGATTGCTGCATATGGGCAATAAAAATCAGAGGTAGAGCAGGACTGGAAATTGAGCCCCATTCCTTCTGCACCAAGAATCAATTCTGTCCTTGGCAGAAATGCCTTGTTTATTATCCCAAAGTGCAAAAATGCTGGCTCTGAGGAAAGTGTATCTGAATGTACCTTATTCCATTTGTTTTCCTCTTGTCTCAGTATATCCACATGTTCCTGAATGAAGTCACTATTATAGTTGAAGTTCTGAATGAAGCCAAACACTCCTTTGCATTGTATACACCTGAAAGGACAAAGCAGCGATGGCCGATCCGCCTGGCAGCCACTACAGAGCAGGAAATGCATGACTGGGTAATTCTGTGAATATTTTGTTTCAAGCTGGCAATATCTCAACTAAAACTAAAAGCTACTCTCTGAAATCTCAATTACAATTACTGTGTCTATGCTACTTAGGTATTTTCACAATTCTGGTATTTAAAAATTCTGTTCAGACTTTTTTAGAGTCAGGTGGGGCTCCCTGTTGCCTCTGGAGTTTGAACACTTTCTTATGCTGCAGTTATCCACAGTCAAACCGATAGTGTTTTGCCTTCTCTTACTGTTCTGGATTAGGCTACAAATGAGTTAGTTTAATTCAGTTGGTCTGCTGTTCTGGAAGAACTGTTCTCTGTTGTCACTGTCGCGGTGAGTCCTATAATCAGGCAAGCATGTTAACACTGAAGCAAAGGAAAATGTGAAAGATACTTCATAATGTTCAGATACTGCAAACCATGCTGGTTCCAGTGATTGTGTTAATTACTGACTAACACACTGAATTCCAGTGCCTTTGAGAAAAAGCTGCTAATTCACTGCTGATATGCAAGAACCTGCAAAGGTAAAACTTCTATTTTTAAGAAGTAAGAAGCATCTGTGGAAAATTTTCTTCTCACTGTAAATTGAATGTTTTGGTTTTCTGTTTGTAGCTGTCTTTGCTGAATATGTCCTGTTGTGAAAGCAGACGGATTCAAGGCCCTCCTTCCCACCACGCTATTTGGTCGGTTACTTGCAAAGGAGATATCTTTGTTAGTGAGCCTAGTCCTGAGCTGGAGGTTGGGCCCCACCTGATGCCATGTGATCAAATGTAAGGCTTTCAGAAGCTGTTCTTTCTGCATGGGTGGTGCCACCCAGCAAGGGCTATCTTTCATGTCAAGTCAGTGGCTTGGATGGGCTGTTGGAGTGTGTCACTGCACAGGTCTGTCAGTGACAAGGTTAATGGCTGCCTTCATATTCCTAAGTACATCTGAAGAATCTAAGTCATATTTTAATTCTTGGATGCTGGAGCTATTAATGCAATTTCAAATGCCTTTCTCATCGAGATCTCATTTTTGGTGAATGCATCTTTAATGTCACGATTATTGAAATTAAAAGTAACTGGATTGAAAGTAAAACCTAATCACTGTGATTGTAATGTAATTTGAGCTTTCATATCTGAATCAGAAACAAAAAATTCTCCATCTTTTGTAGTCACTACGGTGCAGGAACAACTCCCTCACAATTCCTGTTACAATTGTGACGATATGTAGTACATAGGAGCAAAACAACACCAGCCTCAGAACTGGCAGGTTAAAGGCCAGTCTTCAATTAAAAAATACCCCCTATTTCAAATTACTTGCAAAAAGTATTTTTTAAATAATACCTGAGAGGTTCTTTACTCCTTTTCCTTCAGGGTAGAGCACCTTCAACATCTGGCAAATTACAAAGCTGATGTGCTCTTACATCTTCATTTGTGGAATCTATAACTGGAATGATCTCCTGCCAGTCTGATAATTAAAGTACTCTCATCTGTTGCTCAGAAAAGTACCGTGGCCAACTGGCTGTATAAACACAGAAAAAAGGGTTAACCTGCAAAGGCTGGGAGAACTGGAAGAATTAAAGTCCTTGTTTTTATCAAGCTGCATAGCAACTGCATAAATAATTTGGTTTTGTGTTGGATAAAGGCAATTCAATTCCTAGTTTTTTTTTTAAATGAGGATAAAGTTAAAGCTGAGACAGCTGATAGTCACAGTACAGACTCTAGCAAGACCACCATAACCCTGAAAATTCACATCGGAGGCAGACATGCTCCTTCCAGCTAACTTTTCAGTAGTTGTTCAGAGGGAAATGCTGGCAGCTGGCAACTGCCTTCACCTATAGATTGCACAGACGTTGAAAAACAACATTTAAAGCTGCATGTCCCAAAGATTGTGGAGCTGTAGGAGCAGAAGGTGTGTGTTCCTGAGGGCTGTGGTGCAGAGTAAGTGTAAAGTGGTGTCTTTTTTCTGACAGGTTTTGGCGTCAAGTTGGAGGTCATCTTCGACTGATAGAGTGCAATACCCGAGGCATAGTGTGGGGTGTAGGATATGATCACACAGCTTGGGTTTATACTGGTGGATATGGAGGTGGCTTCATTCAAGGTACGGACAGTTGTTCAGCTAGTGCACATTTCGTGTCCTCCTGCCTGAGTCAGCTTTTTCCTGACTGAACAGCTGGCACATTAGGAAGGAACTGGTATTGCAGTTTTGTATTTTCAGCTTAAGAATGAGAAATAAGATAATGAACAATAGTACTGTGGCTATTGCAATTTCAAATGCAGTGTCTTTAGTATTTATCTTTGCTATAATCCAAATCATTTATTTCTTACAGGACTGGCCAGTAGTGATGACAGCATTTATATGCAATCAGATGTGAAATGTGTTTATATCTATGAGAATCAACGGTGGAACCCAGTCACTGGATATAGCAGCAGGTTATTTACTTGATGTATTATGTTTATTTACTGTTTTTTTTTTTACTATTGTCAAATGAAACTGTGTTTGTTGCAGTCTTGAGCCTCCAACATTTATTTATCATTAACTTGAGATGGAAGGAGCAGTGTTTCTCAGATTTCTAGAATTGTAATTATCTGTTCAAAATGCATTTGTAGCAAAGCATGACAGATTTGTGTTTTGTAACTGATAAAAGTGTGACCGCTTGCAGTGGCTTTCCGTATGAAGGCCACATAGCCAAGTTCTCCTCAGGATCTATATATTCATATACAGACTCTGCTAAATACCTTGCCTCCTTGAATAATATATCCAAGCAGAAGTATTACACAAGCATTTGGGTGTCTGGGACAGAGAAACTCAGTAATCAAATGGTAGTGAAGAATATTACTACAGAGAAAAGTCACTCAAGTCTGGAGTGACTGTAAGCAATTGTACAGATTCTTTCCCTCTAGCCTCATCACTCACTTCTAAATACAGAGATCAATGGCAGAAGACTGAGTCATGTATGCAGTTAGGAAGTGCTGCAAACAAGCTTTTCTTTGGTTGCCTTTTACTTTTATTGCTGTACATGACCTTTATTCCTTTGTTTGACCACAGAGGTCTGCCCACGGACAGATATATGTGGAGTGATGCATCTGGCCTACAAGAATGTACAAAAGTCAATACCAAGCCTCCTTCTCCACAGTGGTCTTGGGTAAATTTTGGCTTAAAATTCTTTTTACCTAAGTAGCAAGTAGGATACAAGACTTGGGCTTAAGTGAAAGAGATTTTCTTCCTGGGTTTATTGTAATATTTAACCTTAATTTGCTCATTTATACAACAGCAGTAATACTGCACAGTCACAAGAATGTTAAGCATTGAGTGGGATTTTCTAAGTGGGACTTAGACTTCTGTTCCAGTCTTTTTCTCTTGAACAAAAAGAAAAGAATTGGAAACCTATATATGAATTTACATTGCAAGTATTAGGAAGTTCCCACTAATTCCCTGTTCTCTTAAAGGTAGAAGGGAAATAGATGATTGTGCATGCTATTCTCATTGTCCCTTTTTTACAATAGGTATCCGACTGGTATATTGATTTTAATACTTCAGGTGGAACAGATCGTGAAGGCTGGCAGTATGCAGCAGACTTTCCAGCGTAAGGAGATACCTTTTTCTACCTAAAATCCTTGCAGGCAATTGCTGTACTTAAGTTCTTATTTCTTTGCTCTTTTGCATATTAACTGTGCTTTAATTTCTCACTTTGTATGGGGACACTAACACTGACATTTCTGGGGGAGGCAGGGCATAGGAGATGCTGTGACATCCTCGTGAACACTTAATAAAATATGTTTTGGTAGGTCCTACCATGGTCACAAGACAATGAAGGACTTTGTCCGACGGAGACGCTGGGCAAGGTGAGGAACTAAGATGTAAATAAAAGGTTTGAAGTTGAATGCTAACTGTTCCCTTAAAGTCTTCCTTAGTTAAAGGACAACAGTCTTAACAGCCAATCAAGAAAAGCAGTAGTGAAGAAACATGCAGTAAATAACCTGTGTCCAGTAAAGAAGCTGATGTCTCTTAGCATTATGGTTTTAATTTTAAGCTTTTACAGGTGATAACCCTCTTTGATTTAGTGGACTGCCTTTTCATAGGTAAAATTGGAATCTGATTTTCCTTATGGTAAATCTATTAAGGAATAGTAGAAGCTAAGTATACTACTATGTACCATGTTCCTTGTAACAGCTGGTAGTAGGTCTTCCATATTAATAGTTTGAACACATAAATTCCACACACTGCATACTAGGCAACAGATAATCCCAACCCTATTTAAGTCACAGGACACTGTATTCAGGAGGAACCTGGGAAGTGGCAAAACATCACTGTGTTCTACACTGTTCCATTAAACAGAGGAAGTTTGTGCATGCATTTGCTGTTTTTCCAGCTTTTCTATGCTTTCTGTACTGGAGTGTCTAACAGCTGTGCTAAGACATTGCTGTGACCTTACACTTACATGTTGTGTTTGTTAGGTAGACTACAAGACTGGTACTACTGGCCTTTGTACAAAAATTTTTGAAGTAAGGTCCCAGAGCATTGAACTGTTGTTCCAGGTTGTTTGTTGTACAACAAAACAAACAACATCCAGTCAATCAAAATGGTGACTTGAAACAAAAGCAGCAACTTGAGAAATACCCTCAAGTCTAAGCATTTCCTATGGTTTTAACTATCAGTTGGAAACTGAAAACATAAGGAACAGCTCAGGGCTGGATTTAGTTTCTCAGAGCTGGAGAGAGGAGGAATGTTCTGAAATTTTTAGGATGTTCTTCATACACAGAAATTGCTGTTGGGATCATATCATCTAACATAGCTTCCCCAACAGACAGCCCTGCAGGTTCCACAGATAAAATAGAGAAATTCCGAGAACAGTCTACCCTCATCACTTTTAGAGCTGCCTTATGTCTGCCTACTTTTGGATGCTCCATAACACTCTTAACAGCCTCCAGAATTTGTAAAACAATTCCCTTAACCAAGGCAGAGCAAGGAATGAAACTGGAATTGAGTTGTCTCTGCAATGGGTTTCTCAGCTTGGGGTAAAGTAATCAAGCTGTTGCCCAAGAGTTTTAGAGAGCTAGAGAGTTAGAGAGCTAGCACCAGCTGCAGACTTCTTGGGTGGCCTTAGGCTTATAAAGTTGTTTTTTAAAAAAAACTGAAGCTTTGAGAAACAGCAACATGTCAAGATTCAAACTCCGGCATGAACCATGATGGTTATGAACCCCTTTTGAATTAAAAATGTTAACACGTACCTTCTTAATGAAAACAACTCCAGGATGGTTTGCACTCAGGGCAAGGTCAGTCTGGGAAACCAGTTCTCTTATAGAAATTATGTTCTTCTGATGGCTTTGGGGTTTTTTTTACTTCAGAAAATGTAAGATAGTCACCAATGGACCATGGCTGGAAGTGCCTCCTGTTACCCTGTGGGACATCTCCATAATTCCCAGTTCAGATGCAGATGATGAAGAAGCAGTAGCACTTTGGGCAATCAGTGACAAAGGAGATGTGCTCTGCAGGCTTGGAGTGACACAGCAAACCCCAGCTGTAAGGCTCCCTCTTTACTTTTACTGCTTTATTGATGTATGTAATGTAATTGTGCAAGCACATGCACACAGTCATGCAGTGCACCTCTCAAAGCACCCCCTTATCTTCTTCCCTGTATGATCCAAATTTGAAATCTCTTTTGTCTGTCAATGGTAACGCAGTTTGCTGCCCACATCTCTTGCAACAGCTTCTCTCCTGTAATCTGCCTAAGGTTGTGCCACGTCACTCACAGAAGCAAGTGAAGCAACTTGTGAAGCACTTTACTTCCACTTCTTGCTCTAATAGCTTAATTCCTTTCTGGTTTGTTTGTTTTTTTTAAATGTTCCTAACGTCTGTATCCCATTCACATGAACTGCTGAGGGACAGAACCTATTTTCTAGTATGGTCCTAGGCTAATGCCCCTTCATAAGAGTTTGTCTGCTGGCTTCTCTAGGCCTGAAACTCACTCTCCATATTTAAGACAGGTGAACCTACAGATTTGAGGAGTATTAAGGACTGAGACAGAAATAATGAACAAATGTCCAGTAAAGTTTGCAGGAAGGCATGGATAGGCCCAGTAATTTCAATAGGAACACATATTTCCTACTAATGGACACATGCTGAAGCATCAGGTAATGGTTGCTGTGTGCTCATTTTAAGCCATATTCATAACTGAGAAACCCCCTAGCAATACACCTGAGTGCAATTTGGAGAAAAACTCAACTGGAAAACTTTGTTGGAATTATTATTTTTTCCTTCCTTTTCCACCAGTTACAGTAGCAAAGTCCTGAAACAGCTAGAACTGGATCCTGTGTCTGGAACTGGAAGCTCCATATCAGTGTGTTTTGTGAGACTGCTGTTCTGTATAATCAAAACTAAGAGATTGCTATAAAACAAAACACCAAAAAAGAGGCTGTAGCCCACCTATTCAGAGAAGTGTAGGTGTCTAAATTTCAGTGATTTCAACAGTAAAGGCCCTGTGACAGTAATGTAGCTGGTTTTGAGGATCTTTGAGGATCAGGGACCTTGTTTGCTTCAGTTGTAACTTTATCTAAGAATTATTCTTCAGCATCTTTTTCACTAGTAGGGTTTTTCTCATTTAGCAACAATCAACAATAATTCATTGTGGAATTTTTAATCATTGCTTCATGATTAATCTTCCATTATTTGCTAGGGAACATCCTGGCTGCACGTGGGAACAGATCAGCCCTTCATTTCTATCTCCATTGGAGCACTATACCAAGTGTGGGCTATTGCTAGAGATGGTTCTGCCTTCTATCGGGGTTCAGTGTCTACAAAAAAACCTGCAGGTAAGTACTTGTACTTTTTTGTAGTAGAGTCTTCATCTCATACACTGTGTAAGATCACAAATCTCCTTAGCAGAGGGCTTTCCAATAGCTGTGCAAAACAGTGCCTGTGAGTAATACTTAATTATAGCAATTAATTTGCTCTTCACTTGTGTGATCTAAAGAGATTGTTTCTTAAAAGGAGCTAGTAAAAACACCTGGTTTGTTTGTCATTCACAGTTTTCTTGCCCAGCTGTGTAGTTCAACTGCAGTAATTTCCAAGATTTCTCATGCATTATTTTGTTCTCTCAATGTTTTACTGGAGTATTTCTGACTTTTAGGTGACTGTTGGTATCATATTCCTTCACCTCAAAAACAAAAGCTCAAACAAGTCTCAGTAGGACGCATGTCTGTGTTTGTGCTGGATACAAATGGTAAGGATTTTTAAACACTATTTGTCAGTGTTATAAAAATGGATCTGTGTACGTCAGACTGAGTTAAAAAGGAGATGCTAAGTCAGAGCTTCTGCAGACAGATTACTGTAGCTCCAAGCAGAGTACTTCCATTTCAAAGACAAGTGAGCAGCCTGCTTAATTATTGATATTGAAGACTTGGGTGGTATTATTTCTGGTAGCACCTTAGACAGCAATGATCCAGTGTTGTACACGTACTTTTGGGGAAGGGATAGATGAACCACAAAGAGAAATGCATGGAAGGATTTGTCAGAAATTGTAGAACACACAGAACAGCAGAATACCTGCCTATTGCAAATCACTGCAAGTTCTAGAATCATAGAATCATCAAGGTTGGAAAAGACCTTCAGGATCATCAAGCCCAACCATCTGCCCTGCAATCCCCAGCCACAATCATCTCCTGAAACACCATGTCTACCCGTTTTTTGAACACCTCCCTGAACAGCCTGTTCTGAGGCCTCCCCACTCTTTCTGTAAAGAAATTTTTCTTAATATTCAACCTGAACCTCGCGGGGTACAACCTGGCCCCATTTCCTCTTGTCCTGTTACTAGTAACTAGGGAGAAGATGCCACAACCTCCCTTCAGGTAGTTGTAGAGATCAATGAGGTCTCCCCTCAGCCTCCTCTTCTCCAGGCTGATGTGTGTCTGTACAAGAAAGAAACCTTTAGCACCAGTCTCCATCATACATCTTAATCTCATTTGTTTTACCTCTTGCAGGTTAGAAATTAGGAAAAACATCTTTATTTAAAGTGTCACCAGGCATTGGAACAGGCTGCTCACAGAGGGAGTTGAATTGTCATTCCTGGAGGTGTTTAAAGTCATGTAGATACGGAACTTAGGGACATGATTTAGTGGTGGGCTTGGGACAACTGACTTGATGATCTTGAAGGTGTTTTCCAACCTAAATGATTTTACGATGCTAGTGTATCATTCTTTTTAAGAACATTTTTCCTCAAGAAATTTTACACAACAAATTAATTGCTGCTTTCTAAGAAAGTTGTAACTAAGCACAAATTAGTTGTAACTAAATACAAATTCCAAAGCAGAACAAAGTGCAGACCTTCACTGTAACACAGTAGGCAAAGCAAAAAAATCATTTCCACAGAACTATTAACTACTTATTTGTTATGTTGACAATGCTGCAAGCAGGAGTGTTTATTTTGCAGGCAATCTCTGGTACCGCCAAGGTATCACACCAAGCTACCCTCAAGGATCCACTTGGGATCACGTTTCAAATAATATCCGTAAAGTGTCTGTAGGGCCCCTGGATCAGGTATGTAGTAAGCTTCCTCATATCTCATTAATTTATTAAAAATTATGCTTAACGTACTTTTTGTAATGAAAACAAATGTTCTTCAGCATTAACTTCATTTATTCCACAAGGTGATTGCTGGAATCCTGACAGCAAGACAAAAGTATGCCAGTGAAATACGGCAACCAGCCCTTTGCTGTAAAAACTACTGAGCGTTATTTTTTTTTTTTCATTATTAAAATGAGATTCAGTCCCTTTCCTGGCAAGTCTTGCTACCTGGCAATGTTTTAATTAGAACACCAGTAGTTGTTAGTCTGATTGTCTCTCTGAATTCTGAATAAATGAGAGCAGTTTGGGCCTATTCAGGATCAAGATTTATGTCTGAAAGTGGCCAGGCAGCATTTGCATGTCTGGGAAGAGCAGCATGAAAAACACATTCTACTGCCTCTCTGCTTTCTTGAGGTCTGGGTGATAGCTGACAAAGTGCAAGGGAGTCACAGCTTAAGCTGTGGGACCGTCTGCCACCGGATTGGTGTTCAGCCAATGGAACCTAAAGGCCTCTCATGGGATTATGGTATCGGGGTAAGTGCTGGGGGCATAGTGCTGCCTAAAAGCTGTGTACTCTAATACCATGGACAGGCTTAGAAAGGGAAGAGCCATCCTGCTCCAGCTGCCATATACCTGCAGGAAAATGGCCTTGTTCTTAACTTGTAGGTTCCTTTTATACAGGAATATAAACCTCAATTTCTTGTAATAAGAGAGTCCTCAAGTTTACTACCTGATTATCTCCCCACATGATGTAAGAATGCTGTTGTGTTTTGTTTTACAGTGAACCTTCCTTTCTTACTCAACCCACAGCAGAACAGTCTTCTCATTAAATCATAGTATGAACTAGAAGTACACATAGAGCATCAGATACAGAATTGCAGGGTGATGTTTCTTTTATATTTATCAATCTCACAGGGTGGATGGGAGCACATTACAGTCAGAGGAAATGCAACTGAAGCATCAAGGGTTGCTATATGTGACACTTCTGAAGAAATCCCGAAGGCTTTAGAAGATGAGGAGAGTAGAGGCAAAACAGAGCATTCCAAAACCTCTGTGATGGTCAGTGAAGGTCAAGAATTGGACAGAAATGCTGTTAATTGCTAAGTTGTCACCATCTGCATGTTGCAAACAAGCAGCAGTCAGCATAACTTTGAAGGAAACCAAATGTTTATTGCCTAGAGATGAAAACATCAACTTTTTTTCCTACTAATGGATTTTACTGAACTGGAATTTGCAATGTGGTCTTTTAAATACTGATTTCTTCTACTGCATCACCTGACTGAGCTAACAGTTTGGTTAAAGCAGGCAAGCTTTTTAACCATAATAATGTATTTCTGACCCTCTACCATAGCTGCTATTCAACCATATGAACGTGAGAATCTCTTTTGATGGATATTAGTTTCCTTCACTGCATTTCTCTTATACTCAAGTTCCTTGAACACTATTCTATAGATTCGTATTTCAGCAGAGATCATGATGTCAGATCAATCTAAGTGAATTACAGTCATTCTGGTGATTTACACTGCAAACATAACCAGTCCTGGTTGTACAATCACGTATATACACGGAGACAACTTTGTTCATGAGTCCTGTTTAGGTAAGCTTGGATTTCAGTCATGCTGTTGTCGCTCCCACCAGTAAAATTCAATTCTGTACAGCTCAGCTTAGGGTACAGTTACCAGCAGGAGCTGATTTTTGCTAGTTTTGCTTCCAGTGAGTAGCACCTTAATGAGTAAATGGAACCACTGGTTTCAGCGAGACTTTGCATAGAGCAGAATCGGACTAAAAGTAACAGTCTCATTTTTAAATTGTCGGTTCCTATTTTGTCTCTATCTTAACTGTAACCATGCTAAGTGAGCTATACAGATGGCTGTAATGGGGCTGAGGAGTTAGGTTGTGTTTTGGGTCACTGCAAGTCATGATTTCGTAGTGTAAAAGACAAGAGGAGGTCTTAAGTCCTAAATTCACAGTGGTAGGAATGCAGGACAACTGATGACCAGTGTTTGCCACTGTATAGTATGGGTTCACAGGTAACACGGGTTCAGAGTGGATCTCTGTTCTTGAGTGATTCATCCCTTCTTCCAATACAAAACCACTTTTTATTCTCGAGAAAAGCTTTTTTCTCTGTCTTAACACTATTTTACTGTGAGGTGAAGTATTATTTGAAATCCAGTCCTTGGGAAGTGCTGAAAAAGCTTTCTCTCCCACTAGGCACCACATTTTTTCCCATAGCAGCAGTTTACAATCATTTTTCCTCTGTGTGTGACTGTATATGAAGTTATTTTTATATGATGAGCAGTGTGGTCTCAGTACTGTATTTATAGAAGTCAGATTTATGTTTGCACGTATTTAAAGAATATATTTGGTATTTTAATGCCAAGGAAGAGCGCTGTTTCCAAGTCCAAATGTGAAAGAAGATTCAAGTTCCTTTACTGTTTTTAAAAGCCTGTTATCTTCCCAGTATGTGGTCATAGATTTCTGGTTTATAGATCCATTGTGGAAGCACTATAAATAACATGTTTGCATTGGTTACCATAATAGGTTTTGCATAAGTTGCACAGTGTCTTGTCCAGATAAATAACTGTATGAACTTGTATTTTTAGATAATTAGCATTGTATTTTCTGTGCATTCTGTTGAAAATGTTTTTCTTTTAATAATCAGTGTTTACATATCCAACAATCAAACGGATTCCATATTGTAATATTTAATGTACTTTTGTGTTTTCCCCTACATTGCCAAGTTTCACTTACTTTACTGTAAAAAATTACCTTTAAGTGAAAACAGATGAAATACAAGTTGAGTACTAAATATTTGCCTTCTGAAATTATTTAGAAAATTATTTAATTTAAAATATGTCATTGTTTTGGCTAGTTACAATAAGGAAAAGTGACTTTAAATTGGAACTGTTCTGGAAAATAAAAAGTCATTTATCAGAAAATACCTGCTTCTTATGAATCCATTTTGACACGTTCAAGAAAGCAGCACTTCATAGCTACTTCACCACTACATCGTACTGTTCTGGAATTAAGCAGTCATCATTCTATTGAACAGGCAGGCACAGGACAGATACAGTTCATCTGGTGTCTCCTCTGTTACTGCCCTGACAGCTAGGTATGACATTTCATTTGGGGCTTAATGCTTATAATAAATAATACCTTTTCCTCTGCAGGAAGTGGTGTTGGAAATACACTGTCCCGAGCATTTAAACTCCATATTTTTAACAGTGATCTCAGTAACTGGTTCTTAAAGCGACGTGTAATTCTTCATCACCACTACTTGTAAAATAATGCTTTTCCAGCTCTCTGGTTTATCCTTCCCCTGCCAACAAAACCAGACGGCAATTCATACCTGGCTATCCCACAAAACAGATGAGGGCTGATGTTCACCATCTGTAAACTCTCAGATCTCCCTTATAATGCACTAATCTGGTAGACTAATGATCATTAAAAAATCCTACAAAATCCGACCATAATCCACAAGTGCTTCAGCATCATTTACTGTGTGACCCACCGAATTTAGGTTGGAAGGGCCTCGCAGAAGCCCATCTAGTCCAGCCGCCTCTGTGGTTGACACAGCCAGGCTGCTCCAAGCACTTTCAACACCTGCCAGCACCTCTAACTGCAGCGCTTCCAGTCAGCACCTCGACGGCTGCTGTGGTCGAGGGCCAAGACCCCAACACTGCTCTGCAGCCCAGCCGGAGCAGCGCTGTCCCTCTTCTCGGGCAGCTGTCGCCCCTGCAGGGGCTTCCCCAGCCTCCCAGCTGTCCACAAAAGAGCTATCACAGCCCCTCCCTCCGACCGCAGCCCTGCCTGGACCCCTTCGCCCCCGGCTCCTCCACTCGGGATAGGACAAACCCGCCAGAAGTTCCTCCCGGTAGCAGATACCCAGCACAACCCCGCCCCTCTATTCTCCTCCCCGCCTCTCCCTTCTTTTCTCCTGCCTTTCCCCGCCCTGGTACCTCCCGGCTGCCGCGATGGCACCCGCAGATCCGGCTCTCGTCGGTGCAGGTAGCACCTCCATTAATACCTCATTACCAGGCAGGGATAACCACAACAGCTTGGAACCAAGAAAAGGTCAAGTTAAGGCAGAATCCAAATAATCTCTAGTAAGACAACCACACAGACACCATCACGCTGTTATGTCGTAACTGTGAACTGCAGGGGTGGAGAAATTCGCCAGAGGAGGTTCAGACTGGATCTTAGGAAAAACTTCTTGGAACAATCTGCCCAGTGGAGCCACTATCCCTGGAGATGTTCAGAAAACAGTTAGACGTTTCAGGAGATGGTTTAGTGGTTAGTGGTTGTAGGGCAGATGGTTAAACTTGCTGATCTTGAAGGTCATTTCCAACCTTGATGATACTATGATTCTAAATTCTCATCCCTTGCCAGCCTGTATACAACACCTTCCCTGGGACATTCTGCCTTCCAGTTCCAGTGAAGCCATCAGGCTACCAGCCCTGCTTCAGCAAAATAAACAGCATGTTACAAGTGATGCCATGCAGCATAACTCTCCTACAATGAATCCCACGAACTTTTCCCCAGCCACCACTCTCCCTCGGACAGCTCCATTATGCAGGGTGAAGAGCCACACCACACACTTACCAATCCTATCAGAGCAGAAGATGCCAGGTTCTACCTCTGCTATTTGCCCCATGGAGCAACATCTGCCCTCACAGCATAATTCCAACTGAGGACACTGTGGTTTGTTCTTCAAGTACAAGAATATGAGAGGAAATGCAAGTTGTGAGAGTTCTTCATCAATATACAACTTTTTACAAGATGGGAAGTGGCAAAAAAACACCCTTCTTTTCCTTTTTGAAGAGCTCCTGCTTAATTTATTGTGTTTTATACTACCAGAATCTTATACTAACCCAGAAAGAATCTTGATCACATTAAAGGCTTCATTAGCAAGTAATTTTCAATTAGATAACCGTTTACTAACTTCGGACTGTACTGAAGCTTGTTATAATTTTGGCAAAATGTCACTTGTCTCCTACTTATTCTTTGCATTACAATGGCCCACAAAGACCTGCACTAACATAGAACTCCATGCGGCTGCATGTTCTAGAAACAGAACAGAAAATGTCCTCGCTCTTGAGAGCTTACAATCTTAGAAAACCCTGTAGATGTTTACATTTAACAAGTCTTTTAAAGGTTTTTATGCTTTGCAAGGCTGAAAATAAGCAGAGCAGATCCAAAACTGTCAAGATTTGGTGGCACATTTCCCATACATGCTGCTTCACTCAACAAGTTAGTCCCTTGTCATCAGTGCCGATTCCCTCTATAGCAGGATAGATAAGAACACTCACCAAAAGGCAGCTGAGAAACACTGCAGCCAAGATTTCCAACAAGCTCAGGTGATCTCAGATGGCACACCCCCTAAATGCTCAACTCACAGCCCTTCCAAGGAGGGTAATTTTCAGAAGTCACTATGTCTTTACTCTCAAGTCAACCAGTGTGCCAGGTTGACACACCGCACAGATACATCCACTGAGGTCTGAAAAATTCTTATAATTGGAAGTAAGTTTTTGATGCCATAAAAGTTACAGCCATAGGTGTTACCTGTTTGTCTTTTTAAGAAAAAAATAAGAGTTCAAACAATCTCCTAGAATTTCCAGGTACCGATGTGTACTATAATGCAGGAAGGAAAAGAAACGATAGCAGTTGCTAACTCTTAAGTGTTTTGGCTGAAGCAATGGATCTATGTGGAATGTTTTTGTAGAAGTTCCTCAGGATCATCATCCCCATGCTGCTGCTGATAATGCTGGCACAATTTGGACCCCCAGGCTCCCCCCATCCCTTCTGCTGCTGGACAGTGTGCATTGGACATATTCAGTATAATAGAGGTCAAGGACTTAATGTAATTTTTGGCCAGTGTGAGAGTCTCTATTTTGGAAAGTTTATTCTCAGCTCTCACATGAGGGATGACCTCCCGCAAAGCCTGGAATGCATTGTTGAGTTTGTGCATTCTCTGCCTCTCCCGTTCATTGCTTTCCAGTCTCCTCAGGTGCCTGTCCTTGTTGCTCCATGAATGCTTGGCTCTGGCTGTAGTGATCTTGTGGCTCTCCTTGTTTTCCCCATTCCTCCTTTCTTTGTGTCGCAAACATTTCACCAGTTCTTTTTTCCTCAAGGCTGACTCCTCAGAAAACACTTCTTTGTCAACAGTGTGTCTTTGCTTCTTTCCTTTGGTTTTAGTCTTCATGTCTTGGCAGATGTATTGGTATTAAGCATCAAAGTGCTGTGAAAACATGACACCAGTATCTTTTAACTGTTGCCCAGTTCCAGGCTGGTACAAGTGACCTGATGCAGGTCCCTTTGATATGTTTACTTGTTCACTTCCGGAAAACTACCATCTGCTCTTAATTTAATGATGTTTCTTTTAAAAGATGTGAATGTTATGGGTCAAACCTACCCACACAGACAAACAGGAGAAATTTGTTTCGGTAACAAGAGGTCTTCCTTCAGCTGGAAGGAAGAGGTTACAGAGGGAACAAAGGCCAAGCGAATGGAACAATTGAAAGATAGATGCAGTGAATAACATATTGGTGTTCTCCCACATGGGAAGCCAAGTGAAAAACAAACACCTCTCTCAGAAGCTTCAAACCAGAGACATTTCCTGTCTCTTACTGCACATAAAGAAAAATGGTCTCCAACCTGATCCAGTCTTCACATGAGGAAAAGCGAACTACAACTCAAAAAATGCCAGGACTACAGTGGTCGTTTAGGTTTGACAACACATTGCCTTTGTTTTTTGATCTCAGGGGCTTTTGCTTTCTTCCAACTCTACCTATTACAAGTTATAATAAAACCACACACCACCTCAGTGTACCTGTGCAGGCTTAGGTGTGGGGTTATCGGACACAATTCCCAGGCTCTTCTTTATTCAATCATTTCTCCTTGAACTCCTGATAACTCCTGTATGTAGGCATAGGTTTGTGAGCAGTCCATTAGAGGGAAACATGACAGACTCTCGCAGAAGTTCAAACACCTCAACAGCAATGTGTTTTCACCCACAGCCATATTTATTCTACAGGTTATCCAGAAAGACACAACAATGTCCCTTCCTCACATTAGCCAGGCAGGTAACAACATTTAAATTTTACACCCCAAATTTAAAGCCCAAATTCTGTCTGCACAGTGGCTTCACAGCAGCCCTGCCTCTAACACCAGCAATCAATGTTACTGAGATGCTATTTCCAAAATACTACTTCCCACTAACAGTCACACAAAGGTTCAGTTGCAAATAAATCTATTTTAATGCTGATGCTATTATATAAGAGCAGTTAGAAAACTGGTAAGCCAGTAAAAAACCCCACCAACCAGCCACAGGTGCTTGACTGTCCCACTAGAGGACATCAGCCTTAGCTGGAGCAGATGGTGGGCAGGTCCTAGGGATGCTGTTGTAAATGCCACTCCTCTCATTTCCTTAGAGACAAGTTCAGCTGCTCAGCATTCACAGTGACTCAGTTCTCTGCCTGTGAGGGAATCCTGACCATCTTCCCAGGTTTCTTACTGTCAGGCAACTGTGCCAGAAAGGACAGGAATTTCTTTTGAGGTCCTTTCCAATCCCCTAACATTCTGTGATTTCCAGAGCAGTTAGAGTAGCAACCAGGCAATGAATGCCAAGAGAAAGCCAGCACAAAACAACTTATGTTGTGGGAGCCTAGAAGAAGGGCTAGAAGATACCGAGGCATCTTAAGCAAGAAAATGGGAGTAAAACCAACCATTGGGTTTACTCTAGATTCCAGACTAAACTCACCTGGCAGAGGAGGACAAAAAAGTGAAGGTGTGTACAGAAGAGACCACCCAACTTCCTTCATCCACTCCTCCAATGCAAAATGCTGCAGTGGAGAGCAGAGAAACATGCAGCAGTTGTGTGAAACAGCTCACAGAATATAGTGAAGAGGAGGTTCATGGAGGCAGTGAGCAGAGAAAGCTGGAAGAAAATCCAAGAAAAACAAACTGTAAGCACAGTCCTTCAAAACTGCTGGGTGGGGGAAAGGAAATGGAGGGATTTGGGACAGGAGGGTGATGTTGATTTTCTGGCTGCTGTAACCCTGAGAAACGACCTTGTGGAGAAACAGCTAGGCTGCAGGACCCCAAGGAGATGGCAGCCTAGGATGGGCATGCAAGGAAACAGGACCAAAAGGGGATCAGGAGCAACAGGCTACAGTGATCAAGAAAGACCAGCAAGGAAGGGCAGCCAAACACTAAATACCAACACATTTTCTGCCCTCTGCACCCATCCATTAGGGCCAGCTTCCCTTCACTGTAACTTACCAGAAGGTGCCCAGGGCCCTAGGGGTGACATGCGGGAAGCCAGAAGCCACAGGCGGGTCTGAGGGCATACAGCTTGTCCTCTGGGCTGAGTCAGAGTCTGCCAGTAGGAGGAGGCGGCCCGGACCCCCCTCCAGCCTCCTGCAGGTGGTTGCAGGTCCACTCGCCGCGACACGTCGCTTTAAGAGGGGGGTGGGGGAGGGGGGCGGGTCCGGCTGCGGGTAGCTGTGGGGCCCGGGAAGGGCGGCCCGGGGAGACACAGAAGCCGAGCTGTCACCGTCAGCCTGAACGATGGCACAGTGGCCGGCACGACGCTCACAGGGCTGAGGGTGAGAGCAGACTGGCAGGGGCTGGCAGCTGTCCCTGCAGTGTGTATGGGGCACTGCCATCAGAGTGATCTGTGCCGGCTTTGTGTCCATCAGAGTCATCACAGGAGGGGCCAAGTTCAGTGTTTACTTAGCAGGTGAGGTATCCTTGCCTGTCCCAGCCGTGCTCTGCCAAGGGCTGTGAAAGTTACCATACCAGAGTGTGAAGAGCTAAGCACTCCCACCCCTTGCAAGGGGGCTGATGATAAGGATGCTAAGTGCTCAAATTATTTGAGAATAGGTTCTATATAAGCTGACAAGTGTAATGCCATGGGATCCTTTACATCTGTTCTCAGTAATGGCAGAATTTCAGTCCAGTAGTTTACCAATGAAGTTAAGTCATCTTGGTATCAGATTCTTATTCCCAGGTCTCTATAGTTGCCAGGAATCAGAACAGCTGTGGTAACAGGTGTGTGTTTCCACAACAGTCTATGAGCTATTGACATTGCTGTAGCTTGTCATCACAACCTTAATGGTTAACAGGTTAAGAGGAAAAACCTCACAGAGTGCCCATGCTGGAACAATCTCAATTTCACATGAAAGAAGTTACCAACACACACAAGTACTACATTTAACTGGTGATCTGCACATGCACTTAGATTAAAACCAACCAAACCCAAGAAAATAATCTTGCAGAAATAAAGTCAATGAACACTGAGAAAACACATAATTAACTTCCGTTTACTTACAAACTTTGAAATCTCCATTCTTCCTACAGATGCTTAATTCTAGCATTCAAAGTAATATTCAGTTTTGTAGTTACACTGTTTGAAGTACTGCTTTTTTACTGACCATGAATATAACCTGTAATACCTGAAGTTCACACAAGGGTGCTGTTACAAGAAATTAAAGGTGACTACACTATTTAGCGTAGACTAGTCTCCTATGACTGTAGCTTTGAGCCTTTGGTACTTTCTCAACCTAACACATACAGCTTACAGCAGAACTATACTGTGGACCTGATCCATTGCTGGCATCTGTTTAAGAATGAACAAACAGACAAAAATATTATAAATATATAACTGTATTTTATTTTTAATATTAAATATTTTTAAATTACAAGCAGTTTCTTGAATCACACTATGCATGATAATCAATATACAGTAGAAATTACAATTTAAAAATGTACACAATTTAAAGACATTTTGACCTGAAATTTCATTAACTATGATATATTGCCATAAACCTCATACCTGTATTAAATTACAATAGGAAAACTTCCTACCTATGGATTTTGTTACATAGTTTCTCATTTACAAATAGAATTGAACATTATATATACACACACATCAGTACCATTTATCATTTAAATTACACCTACATCTGTGCAAGTTCAAACAATTTCATAAACAAAACTAACTGTAAGTCATATTCAAGTTTCTGAAAAACAGGCTGCTGGTATTACAAATACTTATTTTCAGTAAGTTTATACGATTTTTGACTCTCCTCTAGATTTTTTCCAGTCTTGTACCAAAACCATTAACATACAATGATATTTCTGTATGACTTAAAGCTGAAGTAATTTTGTACACTCCATTCTTATTTAAGGCTATTTCTTATAAGGCTAATAGACTTGATTCCACCTTTTACCAACACCAACAAAAATAGCCATGTCGCTAACACCTGACATTGCTGACATTTTAGTGTAGTGCTTAATCATACAAAAGAAGTCTTTCTACCAACCAGCCTCCTTATGAATGAGTACTACATAAAAATCTGCTAAAAATACTGATAAAAATAATGAGGCTTAATGGCTTTCATTAGTGCATCAACGAGGATATGAAAAAAATGCTTAATCTTATCTTTTCCATAAATGTGGTCACACGCACAACGCATCTGCAGTTTGGGGACTGGGAAGAGTACAGGTGTTCCCATTGACACTGGACACTTCTCACTCTGTTGGCCTCTCGCTACACATTCACAATTTTGAACAAACTTCCATAGGTGGGAAAGATCAGACCTTTTAAATAACTGTAGTAGCCGAATTGAGACAATGCCTTCATTATTCAAATAACCACGGTATTCTACTGGAGAAGGAATTAAAGTGTAACCAGACATAATAAACCATTGAAAATAGTTTGAAAACCATGCTTAAGTAGCTAGTGCAAGAAATTAATGAATAATTTGTAACTAATCCCCTTATTGTAATGTAAAATGTTAGAATTACCAATTCATCGTCTTTGTGCCATTGACTGCTAGGCAGATATTTAAATATTGCTAGTAGTTGATCAAATTTTAAACTACATTTTCAAAATAAGACCATTTATTTTATTGCAATCCAGCTTACTGAATTACTGCAATTTATGGTTCAGCGTGGCCAGTTGACTTTACATACTTTCTCTTCCTTGTACAGCTAAAGATGACATTATCCTGTTTAATATTTACACATAGCCCAGCTCACTGTGGAAAAAATGCTCCTTTGGCAAGTCATTAGCATTGAGTCCACTTGGACACAGGAGCAAAACTTTCAAATCCTATGTCAAAAAGTTTCTTTAAATGCAGGCTAAGAATAAAAATCTCAGATTTCCATCAAGCAAAGGAAATTCTTGTTGCACAAGAGAAGCATCTAATTTTCCAGAATTATAAGAAACAAAATGCACAACAAAACCATAACACTCTAGAGTATAAACTTCTTTTAACCTTGACTATGCTTCAAATCAAATTATTCAAAACTTAAGGCTGAACTCCATCCAGCTCTGATACATTTATTTATTTTTTTTTGCTGCTCAAGGCGGGTAAGCCTGTACAACCTTTGCAGATCAATGTTTCATTCTTACTATGATCAAGAGTTACAGGAGTCAGATTAGATACTTTAAATCTAGCTGTACCAAGGAATTCAATGTTGGAATTATGGAATTTCTAAGCAATAATTTGTGCACAAAGTCTATTACCTATATTTTAAAATACTGGGAGTAGCACACAGCTTCCTTAAACCCTCTACAGTATATGCTGCAAGCCTGTATTAAGAACTAATTGGCTTTGCCTCTTAAATCTTGCTTTGGAAAAACTGCACAAAAAGTTCCTTCATACCAAAAAATTTTTCTGATTATGAACCCGAGCATCTCTTCAGAAAAACTTCTCAACAATACAGTGGCAACTTTAAACATCATCATAATTAAATCATTCCCTTTTGATTGGTACAGAAACTCTTCTGGTTGGGAGCTAAATAATGCTGGGGGGAAAAACCCATGAGTATATTGCTGTAATTTTAAAAGATACTTAGAAAAATCAAAATGCAGATAGAGGTGTACAAAAGCAAACATTACATATCTGAAAATATCTAGTCCTTCCATCCTGGTGACTGGATCTGAACACAGAGCACTTGCACCACCATTATACTGAAGCCATGCCAAAACAGCCACTAAGATACAAATGTTCAAAATGCAAAAAACTTCGTACCTTAGGACATTAAAATACCAAGTCAGATAAACTGTTCCTATGGGGTTTTCCTACAGATTCACAGCTGCATAAGGCATTCCAAGAGGTCTAGGATTAGTTTCTCAACCAAAATCACTTTGGAGTAGTAACTAAAGATTTTTTTTTTTCTTCCAAGCAGTTTAAAGGATTCAAGTGACTAAATACATGGCAGAGTATGAAGGTTAAACCCCCTCACATTGTACTTCCTTCCTTACAGATGGTTTCAGTGCAAGCTTTACTGTACTGCATCTCTTGGCCAATAGGCATTTCCAGATGCGTGGAGACTTGGAGATATCTTAGAATAGGTCTGTCCTTATAAAGGGAGCAAAGTTGGGCACAATAATCTAATTCTTAATTGTTACATCACAGAGGTAGATTTACCACAGGCCTCTAAATGGCAGCCTCATCTGCAGTCAGCAGGAGCCAGCTTCAGAATTCACAGAATGTACAACTGAAGGGCCGAGCATGCCCGAATCCAGTCTATTGAAATTAGGCTTTTTATAAGATTCATGAAATCCACAGTTTTATACAGCCACTTCTTCTCTCTCCAAGGCAGAAATTGTAATAAAAACTGGAAGGCCCTTAATTACAATATAGACAGATGCTATTGCAGTTTAAGCAGTCAGTAGGAACATATTCCGGAGTTAGAGAGACATTATCTCTTATCTAAAAATTTCAGAATATATATCATATATTCTTTTCCAGTTTCCTATAAAACATGAACACTAACAATCCATCTATAACCGTTCTTATTTAGAAATGGTACTGAATGTAAGGTTTCAGCAAGTCTAACGCAACACTCAGGAGTTATGTACGTTTTACAAGTACCGTGCATAGCAAAGGCTACAAAAAGGACAAATTAAACTGGATAACTGGGCCAATTCAACTTGTCTTGTTTTCCTTGAAAGATTTAAGGTTTGATTCTTTACATCATCAGGAAATAAAGGAAGAATAATCTTTAGTGCAATTGTAATAAGCAAAGTAATATGTAGTGATATCTTTCTGAATAAATATGGCTCACTACTGATCAACTATCTTTCATACAGTTTCAGCAACACAGCCATCTGCTGCACAGGACAGTTATACACAATTCTACAACAGGTGTAGGTTCAAATAGATAATGAACTACATGGAAAAATATAAAAAGAATATTATACAATCTCATACATAAACCAGACTGTAGTGTAATTGCTTTACTTGTTTCTTATCTGAAAAATACTTCAAGTACTTGAAAACAGCGGCAGAGTCATCTTTCAATGAAAAGCAAAATTGCACTGATTTAAAAATACGTTACAAAGTTAAATACACATTCAAATTAATGTCCTGATTTAACATTGCTTTCAGTGTTTACTTTCATTTTGTGGTACTTTGTGATTACCTGTGTTACTCCAGGAATATCCGGAGTTGAGATAAAGAAGTTTCAGACACAAAGTCTGTGTGTTTTATGTATATAGTCCAAGGAACTTTTAATTCATTTAATCTTTTTCTCCATCTTCACTGCTTCCTATTAGTAAAGGAAAGGTCATAAGGTACAGTGAGATTTGTCTGCATAACCTTCAATTCCTTATAAGACTCTTCCTAGAACTTGTTGTTCTGCTGTTTTGCACTTCCAGGTTTTGGTTAACCTTTCCTTACAGCTTTGAACTACTGCAAATATTTGGTACATTTGTATCTACACATCTGCTTAAATCGCACAGTTCAATGTCACTTCTTAGAGCACATAAGGCAATGTAGGATCTCCAAATCTTTTACCAGTTAGTTACTAAGCAGCAAACATTATCTAATCAATAAGAACAAGAACAATACAAACTATATATAATCACTGATTGCTATTTATAGACATTGCTGAGCCTTGCTAATGGTCAATCAGCAATACTTATTTTCAGCAGCATTTTTATCAAGATTAATAATATACTAAACCGATTCAAAATCTGCTTATTTTTACTTCTCAACCCTCAGAAATGCACAGCTTAAAAAAAGCTTTTTGCTACAGACAAGAAAGCTGTAGTTAACACTGCTAGTACTCAGTGTTGCTCTGAACAGATTGCTTGGCTCTCCTAACAGAAACTATCCTACTCACAACTCTAGATAACATGCTGCAATTCTTGAGAGAACATCTAGAATTGTTCTAGAAAGCAATCTGAAAATAAACTGAACAATAAAATAAAGCTTAGACAACAAAGCCAGAAACACTCTGTTCCTGGCATCCTCACTCTGTGCAGTGGAAACTGACTTCTGACACTGCAATGAGATTTATTTAATTGCCATAGGATGGCAGCTGTACTGAAGTGCTTTAGGATTTAGCAGGTTTCATTTAAATAAATATAGCAATAGCTTTTTTTGAACAGAAAACCTGTGAACTTGTCTTGTAAATGTTATGTTGAATATTCAAAGTATGTAGTAGCAACCTGGATGCAAATAGTATCAGCTAAGTGGCAAATAAAGGACCACACATGAATACTAAAAATGCATTTCTAAATTAATACCAAATATTTAAACTAAACTTTTCATATCTATGACCTATTTTTGCATATAGTTTTTAATGTGTAGTTTAAAAACAATTTTATTCTAATTAAATCACTTACCTCCTTGCTCTATATCTGAATCTGTAAGATGTGTAAGTGAAAAGCTTGCCATGTTTGCAGGAGAGATGGAGAACCTGGAGTAAGGGGATGAATGTGACCAGTTCTGATCGAGAGTCCGGGAAGGTGGAGGTGGAGAGAAGTACTTTGATGACTGAAGAGATGGTTTAGAACTAATCAGAGTATTAGCTGCCTGTGATATAAAAGATGGCTCTGGAGAAGAGAAGTCATCATCCCATTCAAAACCCCCACCTTATGGAAAAGAAAAAAAAAAAATTACATTAAAGTCAAACAGTTTTGAAAGCAAATCCCTGGTGACAACATCAACCCAAACCAAAACTTGCATGTTTTCGATTCCAGTCCTGGGGGTACAAACATTTGTTGTCCATAGTTTGGTTGCCTCTCAAGACACCCCAGACACATCAATATATAAACAACCAATACTACATCACAACTTTGATCACTGGTAACACTAGTGTCAGCCTAGCTAAAGTGTTTGCTTAGGACGCAAAACCAAAACCAGTATGGTGAATTCACAAACTGCACATAATTGAAAAAACATTTAATTCAAGACAGTCTCAGCCTCTGCTGTGTATAAATATATGAAAGAACAATTGGTACAAGGTCAGAAAGGATAGATTTAGGTTGGATATTAGAAAAAAGTTCTTCAGTGTGAGAGTGGTTGATCACCGGAATGGGCTGCCCAGGGAGGTGGTGGGGACCCTATCCTTGGAGTCATTTAAGGTCAGGTTTGATGAGGCTCTGAGCAATCAAACCTAGATAGAGATGCCCTTGCTTGTGAAGGGAGGTTGGACTAGATGACCTCTGAAGGTCCACTCCAGCCTGGAACATTCTATGATTCCGTGACTTTATGATATTCAAGTACCTTCTTCATCTGTTGAGCTTTCTGAATTTGCAAATCTGTTCAAATAGCTAAAATCTGATGATGGAACAGCAGCGCTATGAGAGCCTTCCCCATTCAGGTCTGCTGCACGGTTTCCCAGCTCCTTAGTTGGTGTTTCCTAAGGCAAATAAATAGCTTAGTTACACGCCTAGTATAGTATATGCCTATAGATGCAAGCATTCCAAAATATATTCCTCCACCCCCACCACCAAATCTACTATGGAATTAAATGGTCTGTAAGTGCTAAAGTTATTATCACACAATAAAACTTTGAGTTAAGATTAAGCATATGTATGTAATTTTATTTCTAAAGAAAGTTCTATCAAATTTATACTAAAATGCACCCAGGAAATGACTATTCAAACATTATTTATGATATTAAAAGGTTTCATTTTTCTAGGAACAAAGTTAAAACGTCTTCCAATTGAAAACAGTTCCCTTATCAGCCTGACACAGGCAGGGGTTTTTTTCCCCTCCTCTTTTTTATTTATTTTTTTATTTGTAATCTTTAATCATGCTTCAGGATAAAGAGACAGACTTTGTGTGACCGGTATTTTAAGCCAACATGTTATCAGTTACTGTAATATTAAGTAAAACATTCAACAATCAAGAGCAATTTAAACACAGCTAATTTTTTTCCTTCTCCTCTGACAAAAGGATTACTATTCTACAGACCGCCTAAACACAACTATATCACCTATGTTTCCTATTCCAAAACACAGTTATCTCTAATGTTTACGTGCGTCATCATAAGCAACATTTCCAAAGCTTGACAATGTGACTGTTCTTTTAAAACTCACTGTACTAGTTTAGTTGCCATTATGTTGAAAACCATCCCCTCTGTATCAAGTTACAGAAGTTAAGAATGGATAAAGCGGATAGGGAAACAAAGGTAACCTTGAATTTCATATGCAGATCAGTATTTCACTGAATTTGAATCACACTGGATTATTAAAAACTAGCATTACCACCGAAATATTGTTCTCACCTTTGATTATGGTTTAAATTCACCATAATGCTAACCAAAGAAACATTCACGGTCAGGCTGCTGTTTGGGGTTTTTTTTTGTTTGGGTTTTCTTTCTTTTCTTTTATAGAGATATTTGAATTTTAAGTCCTGAAATACCTTCAACAGATAAACTGTTTCTATAAATTTACAATAAAGGTCTGGTAAAATAATCAAATCTGATTCATGACACTGTCTTGCATACTCAAATTAAATACAGCTCATAAACATCATAAAGGCATCACTAAGAAGCATGACTCAGAGGTCCAAAAGCAATGGAGATTTGATATCTACCCCACCCAAAGCAAAAGCCTCCTTCTCTTCAAATTACTCCTGCTGTTCCACCAGCAGCAGTAACTGCACCTAGGCAAGACAAGTTTATTTTCCCTTTATCTACAAAGAAAAAGCACACATCACAAAGTGTAACGCCAAAAGAAGAATGATCTTGCAATAATATGCCTACAAATATTAAGCTATTCTATCACATCTTGTTTGAAAAAAAAAAAAGAAAAAAAGATACCTGATCAAACAAATAGACTGTTACATCATCAAAGAATGTTACAGCCTTCTTCTCACTTTGCCAAGGCTCTTGTTGCCTTTCATTAAGAGGTTTTGGAAGTTTCAACAAGCTTCTCAAATGTTTTCCATCGTCACTATCAGTAAGTATCTCAGGTACCTGATGAACTGATTCATCTTCACTGTCAGAACTCAGACTATGCATATGAAAAGTCCTCATGTCATCCTCAGAATCACTGTTTTCATCTTCTTCATCTGCATCATCACCATCTTCTAAATCAATCATTCCAGAAACATCGAGTTTGCCAAGGTATTTTCCTTCAATATCTGGTTCTTTCAGTTTTTGGCCTTCAGTGTGACAGGACTTCCCACTGTTACTCAGATCTAAAGGACTGTGTGTGTTATGCACAGACTTCAAATCTCTGTGTGAAAGAAGTTCTGAAGTATTAGTGCCAACACAAGAGACTGTTTTACAGGAAGTCTCAGAGAGTTTTATTTCATCCCTTAGGTTACTTTTCATTGATGTTTCATGGGAATGCAGAGTTGCCTCAGCCCACTCATCAGGACACTCCTGCATCCTTACATCCATGTCTTGGATCTCCAAGTTGTGATTTAGTTCTAGGTTTGCATTTTGATTACTGGTATCCTGGTAATTCCTTGCATGACACTTTTGCTGTCTCTCTTCGAAACTGTAATCCTCCTCAGTATTATTCTCCCCTTTATTTGAAGAAACAATGCACATAGTCTCTCTTGACAGATTTACAGTCTCTTCTGTTTTCTTATCGGGCTCAGAATCATTATCAGAGAAATAGGCAGAGTCTCTATATGAGTTTTGATTTCCACTCAGAAAACCTTTTGAAGTTATTTCAAAATTGCTGTTCACTGCATCTAAACTAACGGCTGCTTCTGAAACAATTATGACTGGATTAGGAGGTAAAACACTGATACTACTTTCACCGACAGCACAGAGAGAAGTATCTACGCTAGAAGAATCCTCAACAGTGACATGGGAAGTCCATTCTGGAGATTCCAGGTTCTCGGTTTCATAGCCACTGTCAGCAGGTTTATCAGGTGGCAAAAGCTTCTGAGGGCTTTGAGCCTGTAAAGATTCTAAAACCTCATTTACATCTAAAGAATCCAAAGAATCAGGTGTCTCTAAGACTTGTTCTACAGTCTGTACAGGAGATGGGCTGTCTTCCAAAAGACTATCCTGACTTGTACAGTCTGAATTAGCAACAGAAATTAAGGTCACCTCTTCTGGAATATCCTTGTAGTTCTCAAAATTATTTGATGATTCTTCATTTTCCTCCAATAAATATTCACCTTTTTTTAATATAGGAGACTCGTCTTGCAAGTTCCTTTTAATATCTTCCTGATGACTACATTTTTCTCTATTGAAAGCTACTTGATCAACCTTGAAAAGCATTCCTGGTTTTACTTGTGCACCGCACCCATCTGTTTCAACAGCAACACTGTAACATGGATTGTTTCCAACATTATTATTTTTGGCATTATTGGTTAGTTCTTCTTGACAGAGAGCGTCAGCATTACAGGACACAACTTCATTGACTTCCACATTTAAATGTTCTCCTTCATCCTTCAAATAAGGAAGACTTGAAAATTTATCACATGACTTCTGTGCTGCAGACGGAATAGAGGATGCCTGCATCTCTACAGCAGTCTGAGAACTCAGGTCTTTACTCATTGTCACTGGGTTAAAATTTTCATCTTTCACTGTTTTAAGACTTTCGTGTATTAAAGAAAGGACTTGTGCATTTTCAGACAGCACAGGCTCTACAGGGTTTCTATTTGAGTTTTCTATCAAACTTTTTAGAACACCTGGTTTCTGCTCAAAATCACTGCTGGTTTTGCTAGAAAATAATCCTGTTAGTAAGTTTCTTTCTTGAAGAAATAAGAAGTTATCAGAAAGTTCTTCTGAAGTTACCATGTCAGACTGGTTAGAGATGTTTTCACATACGGAGACAGTATCATTTTCAGAAGCATGGCTGCAACGCTCCTTCTCAGAAAGGACTACTGCTGTTCTAGCATCTGTTTCCGACTTTAAAACAGCTGGGTTTGGAACATCATTTTTTTCAGCAAAACCAAGTATTGTTCTGTTTGTCAAGCCTTCTGACCTATCAACATCATTAAACATATTCTGAAAAGGACTGTCTGGACTACTAGTAGCAGGCAAGAAATCCTCTTTAGGATCTGTATTGTAGTGGAAGAAGTCCCCATCAGTGCTAGATTCTTCAACGTCAAGATCCCTGAGAATGGTAAAGTGAGAACTTTTTTCTGGTACAGCTTCTTGATGATCAACTTCTGTAGTTAATACAATGGACTGGTTATCAAAATTCATGCTGCATCCACTTCCTTTTTCCTCTAACTGGATATAGTAGTCATTTCCAACAGAAAGCTTGTGTGCATCAAACACAGGTAACACCCCAGGGACAAGTGATGTTTCTTGACCACTTCCATCCTGTGCTCCTGACCCTTGCTCTGAAAGTGACCTCTCAAAAACCTCAACAGGAAAGAAAACACTTGAGTATGCCATTGCTTCACCAGGATTCACATGACCACATTCATCAAAATGATCATGTTTAGCTGCCTCCCAGATACACTCAAAGCTCAGTCCCTGGCTTGTTTCAGTTACAGTAAGAACTTCTTCCATCTCATGGCCAAGTCTATCTCCTGTAAAGTGATCTAAGATTGGAAATGCAGAATTATTTGTTTCTCTGTTTGAGGTGTTTGGCTTAAGAGCATTCCACTGCTGTTCAAAATCAATCTCTGAGTCCCTTTGGCTTTGCATACGAAGGTACGTTAGAAGTCTATGCACTTCTTCTGCTGTTGGTCTTTTTTCTGGAGGTAGCCAACAGAATTGAAGAACTTCATACCTATAACAAATAGGAAATGTGATTCAATAGGTTTCATGCTGAAATGAGATTTATAAAATTCAGATACCTAACAATCTAAGGAGTAACAATATCACTAGCAGAAATTTCCATCTAAGACCAATTGCTTTTATTCTCTTTATTTAGGGTTTCTTTGCCAGGAGCATCATTTCAAATTCTATATTTGAGAAAACTGAGTACTCTGAGAAGCTTCTTCAGCAGCTTTAAGAATAATTAAAAACATTAAAAAATTACCATCTATCAGAGTATGGCTGTTCCAGACGTGGCTTGAAGAGTTTAACCTGCTTCTCCTTTATGACATGGGTTAGGACTTCCCTGTCAGAAAAGTCTGAGTAAGGCTGAGCAGCATTTTCAAAAAGCTCCCATAACGTGACACCGAGAGACCTGAAAAACAGCAGCAAGTGACTGCATGCTCTAAGAACTAGGTTGCATTTTAACAAAAAGTAAAGATTATACAAAGTGTAGCTGGCAAAAAGAAACAGAAACAATGGAAGAATGATGCTTTACAGCTTCAGAGTCTGTTAACCGATTTAACAGAATGCTAGAAGCCTCAAGAATAAAGTTGCTTGAAGGCAATGATGATGAAGGCAGTATCAATAAAGGCCATAAAATACAAAGCCTGAAATGATTCAGCTATAGAAAAAAACCCCACATATTAGGAAAACAGGGAACACCTATTCAAAGTACAATAATAAAACTTTATGGTTAGTCCAACAGCAGGAATAGTTTTCGTCAATAATCACAGTTATGGGTCAAACTGCTAGAAAAATAATCTGTTTCAGTTTTCATTACTTATTTTCAAGCTGCAGTATGGTCAGCAGCCAGCTCTTCAATCACTGTTGTATTCATACTCTATAAAAAACTAATTGCATTTTCACTCTTCAGAGTTGATGCTAATCTTTGTATAACCTTTCCTTGCTCCAAACACAATGTAACTAACTCTACTTTTATCACAGTAAATTAATTTAGACTGCAAGGGGTTTCTGGAAGTCATCTAGTCCAAACTCATCCAAAGCATCATTTTGTAAGAGGCACTAAAACTCAAGTTGCAAACTGCTTACAGTTCAGATGAACAGTATGATCTGAGATGGCCTGCTTGAAGGATGCAAGGAAACCAGTATTTAGATGACTTCTACATATCTGACTTGCTTTCTGCAATTCTACCTTTAAATTAGCAAATAAAAACTAGTTTACTGTCTAATAACCTTTGAATATATAAAAAGGAATGTAACTGCAGTGTTCTCATAAGTGTTTGCCTATGACCCAGTTTCCATTATCCAAATTTCTTAAGACTTGAAAATTAATAGTGAAACCTGGCCACTTAAAAAAAAGTTCACTTGAAAGATTTTCACCGGCTATTATCTACAAGCATTTTGGTAGCAGAGATAAGTAGTTAATTGCAGACCCCAAATGCTGCAGCAAGAAAGGTAGCTGGTATTATTTTACCAACAGAACTTAATTGGACTCTAGGAGGATCAACTCTTTAATGTCATCCACAGTTATTATGTTACAAGATAAATCCTTTATAATTTCCTTCCTTTATAAACATTTGAAGGCATTTGGCAAATATACAGTAATGACTTTTATTAGTATAAGAACCTAATTTAGTATAAGCACCTAATTTTCTGCTAAACAGTTTTTCTTCATCTAATCATAAAGCAAGAGATTCAGTTTTGTAGAAATTATGAAAGAAAGAAAAAAAAAAAACCAGTGTTTCAGACCAACATTCAAGAATAAATATTATTTACTCCTTTGTCTAACATTTAAAGATATATTCATTGACATTATTTTAAAACCTAAACATATTACATACCATATGTTACTGTATTTGTTTTGCTCTGCTGATAACAGTCTGTCTTGAAAACTGGTTACTAACTCAGGTGCAGTCCATCGGAGAGGAACAAGTTTGTTCTCATCTGTCTCAATATAATCATCCTTAATTATTGACAAAAAAAACAGAGAAAAGCTGAAGAAACATTGGATCAACTTCCAGAAGTTGACAGTCCTTTCCTTAACATGGTTTTATGTCACCACTATGCAAAAAAGAATTTAGAATTACAAAATTTAAATTCAGTAATGCTTCAGTGGTAAGGCATTCACTGTTCACAGCATAGTGGAAAACCAAATGATAACTTCTTAAGGTTTGATACTCATACAATATTTCACTAATGCCTTGAATTTTTCACTTTCTTGTTATAGCCAAAAACACTTTCATTAAGAAATTTATTTTTTCCTTTCTTAAAACATTGAAAAGAAATTGTTCATATTTTAGGACTAATGTAAATAGGATTTAAAGAAAAATAGAAATTTCCTTCTAGAAATTTGTATTAATTCCACTAATCTCTAGAAAGATCATCTATTGTGTCACATGAGTTTGCTATGGTAATTTGCTGATTCTACTCTGTAAGTGCAATATTCAAATAAAGGACAACAGAGACCTGGTGGGACAGCTCGCATGACTGGAATGTGGTCGTGGACGGCTATGTCCTTTTCAGGAGACAGATCAGCAAGGCAAGGTGGTGGAGTTGCTCTTTACATGAGAGAGGGGCGGATGAAGAGAGAGCTGAGAGTTTGTGGGTGCAGATCAAGGGGCAGGCTGGCATGGGTGACACTGTCCTGTGTGTCTATTACAGGCCAACAGATCATAATGAGGAAGTTGATGAGGTCTTCTACAGGCAACTGACAACAGCCTCACAGCTACAGGCCCTGGTTCTTGTGGCGGATTTTAACTACTCTGTTATTTGCTGGAAGAACTACTCAGCCAGCCATCCACAGTCCAGGAAGTTCCTCCAGTGCATTGGGGACAATTTCCTGATGCAAATGGTGGAGGAGCCCACTAGGAGAGGAGTGCTGCTGGATCTTGTATTCGCCAACAAGGAGGGTCTAGCTGAAGCAGTGAAGGTTGAGGGCAGCCTTGGTTGCACTGACCATGGGATGGTGGAGTTCAGGGTCTTGTGAGGTAGGAGCAGAATACCTAGCAGAATCACAACTTTGAACTTCAGGAGGACCAACTTTGGGCTTTTCAAGCAATTGCTAGGGGAAATCCCATGGGACAGGGTACTGGCAGGTAAAGAGGCCCAAGATAGCTGGTTAACATTCAAAGACCACTTCTTTGAAGCACAACACAAGTGCATCCCAACAGGAAAGAAGTCAACAAAGGGAGCTAGAAGTCCTGTGTCTGTGGAATGGGGAGCTACTGCGTAAATTGAAAAGGAAGAAGAAAGTCTATAGGTCATGGAAGGAGGG
>VZRI01001620.1:151184-164206 GCA_013397515.1 Upupa epops | reverse complement strand
CGGGCGCAGGCGCGGTGCCCACACGGGGCACATTTTGATTACGGGCAGGGACTGCCCGTCGGGAGGGGCCGGGGGTGGGGGGGACTTAGGGAGGTTCCGCCCGAGCTCAGGCAGTCGCGGCGGTGGGGACAGCCCCCGGTTTCTCTCAAGCTTGGCTAGAGCGGGGCTGGGGCTCCGCCGTGCGGTACCGTCGGCGCTGCGTTGGGCTGAAAATGCCGAAGAAGAAGCCCGGCCCGATCCAGCTGAACCCGGCGCCGGATGGATCCGCCGTCAACGGGACGAGCTCGGCGGAGTGAGTGAGGGCGGGGTGGGGGGGGGCCCGGGGCTTCGCGCTCTCCCGCGGCTCGGGCTTCCAGAAAATTCACAATTGTGGGTTCCCGGGGGTGTCCCCCCGCTTTAGCGGCTGTTGAGGGGCTCCTCGGCGGAGTTAGGGGATAACTAAGCAAACTTGGGTCAGCTGTGGGGAATAAAGGGGAAGTCAGTGAGGTAAATGGGTGGGAGAATAGAGGGAAACTTGTGCAACTCTTCTCGCTGTCCCTAATGGTACGGGCGGAATTCTTACATAATTATCTAATAACTTCCAAATCACAGGTTTTCAATGACATATTTTGTAAGCGAGATTATCTAATGGGGAAATTGTTGGAAATTGTTGGGTTATTGTAAAACATGAGTCTGTAGAGAAGGTGTTTGGGTGTTGGTTTGGGGTTCTTTTGGCTTTAAACCGGAGTAATGTGGGATCGGGAGATCTGTTTCACAGTAAATCTGTTTTTTCAGCAATTGGCATGTTGTGCTGGGTGTGTTTTGGAGAAAATGCTTCAGAGCTTCCCTGTGCCCGGTACAAGCTGTATTTATACTGTAGCAGTGTCTGGAAGGTAGGTCTGAGCTAATCGCGGCTACACTTGGCAGTGGGAGAAAGAAGCCTGAACATGGTTATATCTTGTTTTTGAAGCTTCTGTCGAGGTTGTGGCTGTGAGTGGCTTCTGTTAGAAGATGAAGCGCCGGCACTCTGAAATAACGTGTTACAAAAGGTTTTTCTCTGAGGTCAACAGGTCTGTGTTCACCACCTCGTTTTTAGATTGAGCTGATGGGTTAGCTCTTAACTGAGCCCTGAAACAAAGATGCACCTTGGAAGAAGAGATTCCTGTCCCTGTATGGTCAGTGCAGTTGCCTTGGATAGCTCAGCTTACATACCCAGTATTCTTGTGCACCACCTTGACAGAGGGGCTGTGTGACAGAATTGTGAGTCTTGGGCTTTAAACTGCTCTGTGTGTACCGTTGTTACCACATTTCAGACAGGCTCGGATCTCCTGTAACCACCCAGACATCTCAGGGTAAAAAAACCAAAGAATTCTAGCAGCTCCAGCTGTGACATTTCTAGCAAACTCTCTTGATGATTAAGGGAGAGATGAGCAGTTTATGAAGTATTCTTTGGCAGGAGTTACTGATTGTATCTGAGCATTATTCTCTGGTTATGATGCTGTTTTTGTTCTGGATTGATAGCAGGGAAATAATTGTATTTATAGTTGCCTGTGTAGCACTTTCTAGTTGATTCTCTTGAAGGTAGATGGGGATAGGTCAATTTCTAGTCTTTAGGGATCCCTGTTACATAGTAGTCATGTTTTCTAGAATACTTCTGATATACTTAGGACCAAGCACACACAATATTAGATACTGTATTTCTTCCCTTGAAAAGTGTGATTCATTTTAAATTCCCTGTACAAACGTCTGAGACTCATTTTCTTGTAGAAACCTTTGGGGACTCACGGGATTCTCGAGTCTTGTTTACACTGATGAACTGCTTTGCTTTATTTTCCATTTTGTATCCCCTAGACTTCTGTTCTTTCTCATTTATAAGACTTATTCTCAGCTTCTGCCAGGCTTAGAGATGCATCGAGTATTTTTAAAAGAAGTAGCTTAGGGAAAGTAAGTCCAGCAACCTGTTGTCCTATAAACAGCCAGAATTAATTAATCATGGAAATATCCCCTCATCCTCCTAATATAAACCCTTTGTTGTGAAAGATTTCCAATAGCAAAGATGAGTTGCGTCAGAGTTTGGAAATGGGTTTGGAATTAAATTGGAGCATGTTTTGGGGGTTTCCCTTTGTCTGCAAGACTGGTTTGGTTTTTTTTCTTTACTCTCCTGCTCTCTACTGCTTTTCCCCTCTTTGGTTACTGCTTGAAGTCAGCAACAAGGTGTTTGTCAGCCTGTAGTTGTCAAGCGTTCCAGGTATGCTGTGCATCTGTGGATTACCATATTCACACTGTCTGAAACTCTGCTCGTGGTACGATGGAATTTTGGCTGTGCAAGGCTCCAGTTACTCATTTGCTTTCGCCATACACAAACCTGTCACTTTGCAAATGATCTTGGATGCTTCCCTGTTCTTTTTCAGAGAACAGAACCTCTCTCTCAAAAGAATGTGAAGAGCTCTGATTACTCAGCTAAGTAAAATGAAGATTCAGAGCGAGGTGATACAAATGCAATCTGTAGATGCACTGAGGACCTAAACATCCCGAAGGAAGGAAGTTATTTAAGCCTAGAGGCAGTGCTGGCACAGAATCAAACGGATATATATTGGCCATCTGTTGTTATACGGTGGAGTTCAGAAACTTGTGAGCTGTTGGAGGTGGAAGGCTCCAGCACACTCTGATGGGTATCTGACCTCCAGAGTCTCTTGTTAGTTTTAAAAATTGAAGCGTAATACTTTTAGGAATGAACACATGATACTCAGACTTCCTGGCAGAAAGGAAGGGGAAAGGGGAGGATGTGAAAGAAGAAGGGGCTGGATGATTCAGGATGTCCTGCTTTTCATTCCTGTCTTGTCCTCGGTCTTTATCCTTATTTGGTGATGGATGCTTATTGATTAGAGTGAGAAAAAGTTTGTAGTAGGAGGCGTAGGACTTCAAGAAGTAGACAAAAGAGTTCTGGTTCTTCCTTACGCGGCTTTTCTTTTTGTCTTTTCCCTGGTGAGGTGATATAAAGGAGCTTTAGGGTGCTTAACAATCAACAGGTACAGACTGAATATTTGACTGAAAATTTCACAGTGTTGGGATTTTTCCTGACAGCAGTTTTTGTTATTAGTGCTTGTCATCTATAGTGATTACATTTTAGTTGTGCAGGATGTTATTGTTCTCTCCAGTTTCAAATCCTTAGCTGGACAATAGAGACAACTTAATGAAAGCTTTTCCAGTGCCCTGAGTTTCGCTTCTGTTTTTGACACTTCCTGCTGAGAAGCAGTTGCACAGAGACTGTTGAACCTGTGCAGATCATCTTGAGATTTGTGTTGTTTCAGATCATTAGAATGAAACCACGGTGATGTTGGCCAGCTGCAGGTTTAATTCTACTCTGGTACTTTGGGAGCTGCACAGTTATATGTATGCAGAGAATTTTGGAAAGAAAATGAGGGGGAGTGGAAAACCAACCAGCTAAACCTGAGAGGGAATTAATAGAGTATTTCTCTTTTTTGACTGAAGGTGCTGAGATACTTTTATTAATAGAGAAAAGAAACAAGATGATCTCCACTTTCTGTTCCTTTTGAACTTTTGACTCCCCCTGAATATCTCACAGTTGTTATCATATTTCTGTGGCTCTCTAAATTCAAACATAAAGCAGCAGCTCTGTAGAGAAGCAGCATAGTTTTAAGGTAATGCCATTCTCTGTGCTGCACTCTTTTTCTTGTTCATATGAAAGTTATTTCACATCATTCATAGACCCACAAATTCCTAGAATGGTTCAGGTTGGAAGGGACCTTCAAGATCATCTAGTTTTAACCCCCCACTAGACCAGGGTGCTCAAGGCCCCATCCAATCTGGCCTTGAACATTTCTGGGGAGGGGGCATCTACAACCTCCCTGGGCAACCCCTTTCTAGTGTCTCAGCACCCTCATTGTGAAGAGTTTCCTCCTGACTTCTAGTCTAAACCTCCCCTCTCATTATTTAATTGCATCTTTACCAACAGTGGATTAGAGGGAAGGGTCATATTTCTACAAGAAAATGAATTGGATAAGAAATGCCAGTGAAGATAAGGTATAACTAGCTTTTAGCTCTCTGTAGGTACTGCTAAATGCCAGGCAAGGTGGGTATGCTGGTGGGTGCAGACCATGCTGAAACACAAGTTCTGCTGTGTTGCCTCAAGTAGGATTTTATATTACAGTACTGATCTTGAGCATTTGGGGGTTTTTGTTTTGCTAGTCTACCTCTGGATGAAGACATCTTACATGGATGGGACAACCATGTAAGTGTTGTCCCACATGGCAGAGCAGGATAAGGGCTCCTTACTATTGCCCAGCTTTGCTTTCAGCTTGCTTTGACATATTAAGTTGTTTAATAGCTCACTGAATACCTAAGTAGCTGCTGCTGTTAGTATGTTATGGGCAGGTCACATTCTTCTTGACTTTTTAACTGCTTTGACTTCTTAAAATTGATATATAATGAGATTCAAATGGGTGTTTGATAATTTTTTTTAAAACACAAAACAATCTCTCGGTAACATAAAGTGCTTTTAGCTGAGAGGGCACAAGATACAACAGTCTTAATAGTTACACCCTTCTACTGCAGTTTTATTGTTAAAGTCAGTGGGGTTGCCTGTAAGTCAGGCTGTATAATGAGTGTCAGCATTCCACTGCTCACTGAAAAGGGCCTTAAAACGTAGTCAGGATAGCCATGCTCAGAAGAACGCATACAGAAAATAATTGGTTAAACCTTGGGATCCTAAATTATGTATAATGAGACAAAATATCTTGGCATATGATATAGATTATTTTCGCAGGCTGTTTTAGAAGCGCTCACTCAAAAAGGGACAAATAGTTAATGCATTGTATTTTGTCACAGAGCACAACAATTTGGTGAGCCAGCAGATGAGCATTCTAATTATTTTTTTAGTTTGCTTGTCTGTGATGGAAGAGTCTGCTGCTACAGTTCATGTACATTAATGTCTGTCACGGCTTCCAAGTTCTAATTGCAGAGCGTACGCTTTCTGATTGCTTTTTTGTTTTTCCATATACATTTGGATGTTTCTATGGGTCCAGAGGAACAATGAAACTGGGGAAGGGACTGGGAGGAGAGGCTGAGGGAGTTGGGGATGTTTATCCTGAAGAAAAGGAGATTCAGGAGGCACCCTCTCCCTCTTTCCAACTCCTTGGAGGGAGGTTGCAGTCAGGTGGGGATCATGCTCTTCTCCCAGGCAACCGACACCAGGAGGAGAGGGCAGGGCCAGAGGAGGGTTAGGTTGGCTGTTAGGAAGCCCTGTCTCACGGAAAGGGTGCTCAGAGCCTGGACTGGACTGCCCAGGGCAGTGGGGCTGTCTCCATGTCTGGAGGTGTTGGAGGACAGCCTGGCTGTGGCCCTTAGTGCCCTGGTGTGGCTGATGGGTGATGTTACATCCTGAGCTGGGCTGGAGGAGCTCAGAGGTCTTTTCCCCCCTCAGTCATTCTGTGATTTTGTGAAACAAGCTGCTCTCAAGCCTTACCTTTAATAAACACAGAAATTGCCTCTCTTTGGTGTTAGAACTTGAATGTTCTAGAATTGCCTTGGTTTGAATATCAACATGAAAACATTTTATTTTAAAATCAAATGCTGCTTACTTTTTTTGTTACGTAAGTTGTCACGTTGAAAATGTGGTTGGGATTGAAACGTCTTTTTTTTTTCCCCATCTGTTTAAAGAATTCCAATATATACAAACTGCATATGTGTTTTAGCAACAAGTGATGGCTCCAGAATGGAGCCTAAGCTGTGATTCCCGCTCTGGGGGAGCCAAGAAACAAGCACATCTCAGATATGACAGAGAAAAGTAGGAGGTAGGAGTGAAGTAAGACAATCTTCTTGGCAAGAAGAAGTAGGGAGGGTATGAAAGAATGATCTGGTTTGTGCTTAATTAAGTAAAAATGTAAACACGATGAAATTTGCATCTTTAGAGTGCTGTGAAGAACAAGGTCTCTGAGGGGAATCTAGAAAGATACTGTCTGTAAGTCTTTACCACCTTAGGAGCATTCCTTTGAAGAATGTGGTCTGAGGGAGAGAGCCCAAGCAAGTCATTGGGCATTATGCTGTTGTTACTGGTGGTCCTTCTGCCCACTACGAGCAGTTCTGGGTTTAGTTTTGATTAATGGTAAATTAATATGATTAATATTAATAGATAAGTCATAGTTTAAGAACTACAGCACAAATTTGTCAGCTTTTTCTTGATGTTTCTTGCTGTTTGTTCCATTTAAACTTCATTTGAGGAAACCCCTGAATAGTTGTCATGACCTCCAAGTGCCACTGCCTGGATTTGACAGTTAAGGAAGAGTGTCAGTTAGGTAAAAATGTATAGTTCCTAACAGTTCATGTTCCAGTTTGTGGTAGTCATTGCTTATTTGCTGTGCACCTTGTGATTTTTCATGTTTTCAGCATTCAGTTATTTATTGCTTGCCGGGCCGCTCCTTCTTGGTGGGGGGACAGGGACGACTGGTTTTGTCTGTAAAACCACCAAGTCTCTGAGCAGGGCAGCCCCTCTGTGCAATCCCTTTGACTTCAGGGGAGCTTTGCTTGTGGGTAGTGCTCTGGAAGGTTAGGTCCTGGAATTTTATCACAAAGCCCTGCTACAGGCCACGCAGAGAAGTTGTGGAGTCGTCTCCTCTGGAGATATTAGATGCTGTACTGTGCAATATGCTCTATGCAGTCCTGTTCTGGTGGGGGTGTTGAACTTAATGATCTCTAGAGGTCCCTTCCAACTCCGACGACTCTGTGATTCAGTGATTTAGCTGGACTGCAGCTGCGTTGAATAGGTATGTGGAGTTCCTGCAAGCTTGTACAATCAAAACCTTACCTTCATCCCCTACCAGTGAAGGATTAACCCAGTTTACAGGTACACGTGGTCTGACAGAATGTATCTTAGGTGGGCAGTCGTTAGAGAATTCTGAGAAAACTGAGGCTTTTGTTGTTCACCACATCTTCCAAGTTCAGTTTAAAACAACCTGTGTGTAAGAATAAAACATGTGGCATTACACTGAGAGGAAAGGTAAGGGAAGTATAGGCCTTGAACATGAAATCAGCTACTTCTTTGTCCTTTACAGCACCAGTTCTGTGGATTTCAGTGTGATTTCACAGTTAAGCTTGTGCTGTTCTCCTTGTTGTGCCTGTGTCTCCTTGATGCTGCTTTTCTTGTATCAGCTCTTGCAGTGAGATGTGCGAGTGGATCTGACAGGCAACTTGACCTGTCACAGAGCCCAGATCAGTTCTGTCCTCTGCATGCAGCAGCGCTGATGTATCCCTGTAGTGAATTAAATCAAGGAAATAATCTGGCTGAGAACTTGCAGTATTTTTTAGTTAATTTTTAAATGGATCTGTTATCTGAATCGGCTGCTGAAGAGGGGATAGCTCTGGGCAGAACGAGACAGTCTCCTTCTTTGGCCAGAGCCCAGGATTTCACAGGATTAAGTGATACTGTTCTCGGAGCCTGAGATGCTATTGAGATATGCTGAAATCCAGTAATTACAACAATTTCTGAGTAGCACATCTTTTAATTGAATAGTCTCAGGTCTCTGTCTCGAGAGAAACAAACCACCCCAGAGAAGGCTGAGGCGGAGCAGGGGGGGGAAGGATTCAAAGGGCTGGGTAAACCCAGTATGTAGTTGAGCTGTTTGTTTGGTTTAACAGCATTACTGTTGAGCAAAGGGGCTTTGTTTTGCCTATAGTTTAAAAACCAAAATAACCCCATGAAAATTATAGGGAATTTAAACAAGACAAGAAATATATCCATTATTTCATAAAATCATAGAATGACCAGGGTTGGAAGAGACCTTAAGGATCATTTAGTTCCAACCCCCCTGCATAGGCAGGGACACCTTCACTAGATCGGGTTGTTCAGGGCCCCAACCAACCTGGCAGATGAGTGCCTATTGTCTGACCATTGTAGTGTATACAGCAGAAATATTCTGAAGTGAACTGAAGAAGGCACTTTCTCTTACGTATCATAAACTTTTGAGATGAAGTTATAAAATTTCCAGTACAAAAAGCTTTTGCCTTGACCACTCTTTGCCTGTATTACCCTTCTAGAGCTCCATGTGTTCCCCGTCACTACCTTGGGGGAGTGGCTGAACTTTGAGTGTACAGATTCCACTGCCCAAACCCAGAGGTATCTCTTAGGGATGGACATCAGTTTGTAACTTGCTGGATTTTTGGGAAGCAGATTCTTTCTTCCAGAGATGTTTTAATATTTTGTTGTTGGTTTCTTTTTAAAGGCAGCAATGAATTATTTTTTCCTGAAGATTTACTAATGTGCTGCCAGAAATTAGTAATCAGATGATTTCTCATCTGATCCACAGTGAGCATCACCTAGACAAAAATCTCCATTATACTTTGGAACTAACATGCAAGGCTTTCTGCCAGTTAGTGCCCGCAGGAGTTGAACAAGACTAATTCACTGCTTGCTATCTCTTTGCAAGCATCTGGTGAGAAGCTGGTGTCATCCAGAGTCTTGTCTGAACAAGAGAAGGGTGAATTCCAGCACAACCTCTACCTCCTGAGGACCTGGTCTTTCACCTGGATTCAGTCTCTTCACAGGCATCCAGCGAAAGGAAACAAAGTGGTGTTTGTGAGGCATGCAAAAGAGTGAGAAGAGAAGCAGATGAGTTTACTTCACAGCCTGAGAGCTAGGACAGAAATAGCCTAGGAATTTGTGATTCTTTGGGTGAACAATTATCATCTCAAAAATCTACTTGTTTTTTAAAACAAACCATTGAAACTTCCTGACCGTTCTTCCTTCTTCCAGAGATTTTTAGTTTTATTTTATTTTACAATGTGGTGTTCTGTGCTGTTCTAAACCTTAAGTTTCAATGTGGTGGAAAGATGAGTCAGCAGATTGAACGTAGCAAATACAACAGAATGCAATGTATGGGAGAAATACTCTGCCTGGTTGTAGGTATGTGAATGCATTTCGATGTAAATAGTTCTCCGTGTAGTGGAGCAGGCTAAGTAGAACTGGTTAATTTCTTCCACTAAATGGTTCTCCTTGCAAACAGTCTGTACTGTCATCTGAAATGCAGACAGGGATCTAAACCTTCCATGGCTTGCTCTAAATCCCTGTTAGGGGATTGGGCTCATCTGCACTTTCTGGCAGGTTTCTTTCCCAGTCCCTGATGAGTTAACTGCAGCTTTAGAAGAAGTTTGTGCTTCGGCATTCCTCAGCTTCTGCTCAGCTCTTGCACAGAAGGTGTCTCAATTCTAATTCAATTCTAGTCGAGGTTTTTTCACAGGCATTGTAAAGCGATACCGTAACTTCATCTTCTTTCCATTATTGTGGTGTCTCTAAAGGTTGTGGGACTACCATGTAAGGGAGTCGGGAAGGTATCGTTACCATTACTGCTGCCTGTCTTTATCTTGTGTTTTTATCATTAGTTCAGAGATGTAATACAGTGGAAAAGCAGGAGTCTGCCTTGGTTGATCTGTTTTAAGCTCAGTTTATCCTCTCTGCTGTATTATAAAAACCTAATAAATAAGTTTGTCCATAAGGCAGTGTCAGCTGCTCAGTGGTTCCTTTGTTCTGGTTTTGTGTTCTACTGGCAAGGAAAAATCACAGGAGATCAGGAACTTGGACTACTGGTTCTGAAGATTCAGCCTTTAAGTTTCTTAATTGGAGACAGTAACGTTTATTTGTGGCAGACTTTGAACTCACTGCTACAGTGAGTCCTGGGAAAGCTTTTACTGAGGTGAACAACCCAAAAACCTGTCAACACTGGCATGGACTGCCTGGGGGAGTGGTGGACACCCCATCCCTGGAGGTGTTTAAGGACAGACTGGATGTGGCGCTTAGTCTCGCCTATTCCATAGGCTGGGCTTGATATCTTGGAGAGCTTTTCCAGCCTAAATCCTTCTGTGGCTCTGTGACTGCCAGCTGCATTGTTCAGCCAGAGTTAAATACCTAAAAGCAGTACTGGAGCTGACACTCGGGATAAGGGGCTGTAACCCCAGCGGTGGCTGGGAACAGCTGCAAAACGCATCTGGTAGGAAGAGAGGCACCCAGGATATCAGTCGGATTCCTGTCTCTCTGCTGCTGCTTGCAGCTGTGAGCTTACTCGCTTTGGTGAACTCAGTCTTAATTCAAACATGTTGTTGGTTTGCTTCAGTTTTGAGTTTCAGTGCAGCACAGAGAGTAAACAGCAGGCTTGAAGCAGTGTCAAGTATTTTCTTCTTTCAAACACATGCCTTGCAGCTTTAGGAAAATAAATCTACAGCCAGCAGGGTACCTTTTGGGGCAGAACAATACTTGTCTAGTAGTTTTGTTTTACGTATCTTTTAGTAAGAAATGGGTTTTAATCCAATTGTCTCTTAATCTTAGTGGGTGATGTGTTAATTTGGTGTTTTTTCCTGGCATTATTAAACCTCAGACCGTACTCGACACTGTCCATAGCCTTGTGGAAGTGGAATGGTATTTTCCGATGTTAAAACTAACGCTAGATATGAGCAGATATATTGGGCAGTTAGCTAAAAGTGAGAATAATCTGTAAAGGACCTCTGGCACATTGCAAGAACTGAAAATAAGCAGAAATTGAAAGAGTAGTTTATTTTTCCACAACAAAATTCTTTTGCACTTAGAGCGTGTTTGGATCTTTCGGAGTCATTGTTTGATGAGGTTGCGCTGGAGTTAACCCAGAGAGACACCTGTGCGGTCTGCTATGCGACTACTGTAATGACTTTTATCTTCCATGTTGTTCTGTGAACTCTCCTTTGTTAAAGGAAAAGTTAAATAAAACATTTGTCTTACTGCCTGGACTTGGCACGCCCGTGCAAAATAGTAGTCTGTCTTTTCAAAACCACAGAATGTCTTTGCGTTCCTAATACTTGATTTCAGCTCCCTGATTGAGGTTGTTCATGGAAATTATCTAGTGAGCTGCCTACTTTCTTCTCTAAATTGACAGTTGTGTAGGCTTGGGGAAAGCATTACTGTTACTGTTCTGGAAAACAACCCCCGAGCCTGTATCCCTCTGTGACAGGAGATCTGAAAGTGAATGTTCTTCTTTATGCTTTCACTCATGCTAATTGTTCCGCTTGCAAAACTGATAGTAATAACTTTGAACAACTATTTGACAAATTACTGTTAAAGACTCTGTCAGACATCTTTCCTCTACCGCTTTTTTTTTTTACTTCTCTCTCTGAAGTAGATTTCAGGGTTGGGTGCAGCTGTAATGTACCCTTTAGGGTTGAGCATATGATTAGCTTAACGCTAATGGGAATTTAACAAAGAATAAATCTAAGGATTTGGAGTGCTCTTAGTATAATTTAGGAGTAAGAATTTGCTTTCTGGGTTTGTTAGGAACCAGCAGGCTAAAGGCAGCATTTCCCTTATGGGTTCAAATGCTCTAAAAATGAGCCTTTTCCAAGAGACTCTTCTTTGGTGCTGGGGTACCTGTCCTCATCAGCCTGAACTAAGTTTCTTCATGCCTTCTGCCCATAGAATCATAAAATCGGGGGTCAGAAGGGAACTGGACAGATCATGTAGTCCAATTCCCCTGCCACACCTAGACCAAGTCACACAGGAACACAGCCAGGCGAGTCTGGAATGTCTTCAGGGAAGGAGACTCCACAACCCCCCTGGGCAGTCTGTGCCAGTGCTCTGGTAACCTCCCTGGGAAGAAGTTCTTTCTGATGTTTATATGGAACCTCCTGTTCCAGCTGGCACCCATTGCCCTTTGTCTTATCACCAGATGACCCTTAGAAGAGCCTGGCTTCATCCTCCTGACAACTACCCCTCACATACTTATAGGCATTAGAGAAATCACCCCTCAGCTGCCTCTTTTCCAAGCTAAAGAGACCCAGCTCCCAATCTATACTGGTCCCTGGGGTTGTTCTTGCCCAGATGCAAGACTCTTCACTTACTCTTGTTGTCCCTCATTCAGTTTCTCTCTGCCCAGCTCTCCAGCCTGTCCAGGTCTCACTGAATGGCAGCACAGTCTGCTGGGGTGTCAGTGACACCACCCAGCTTTGTGCCATCAGCAAACTTGCTGACAGTGCCCCCTAATCCCTCATCCAAGTCATTACTGAATAGATTGAAGAGGATCTCAGTGTGAGAGCCCTTTGCAGAATCTTGTTCCTCCCTGCCCAGCCTGCTGTAGGAAATATGGTATGACAGGCTCCAAAGGTGACCTGGTGAGGTGATGGTATCTGGGACACTTCTTGTCCTTCTAGACGCTAGTGGATAAAGCTGTTTGAATCCCTGGGAAGCAAAGAACAGAGCATTTAGTCCAGCAGTAACCAGAGATGTTGCTGTGCCCTGACTCTTTTTTTGTTGTTGCTAGCCAGAGTTCTTTTTTCTCAGCACCCACTTCTGGCTGTTGTCAGGAGGTGAGGATCTGGGATAGCTGAGACAGAGCTGAGACAAATCTTAGCTGTGCTGCTCTGCAGAGGAGGTGGCTCTGAGTCTGGAAAGCTCCTGGTATCCCATGCAGTGACTCACCTTGGAAAACACCTCTGTGATAGCCACAAAGAGTCTGCAGAGGAGATGAATATGGCTTCTGCAGGACCTCAGATTGCTATTATCTGCTGCCCTGTGAAATGGGGGTTTTCAGGATGTGAATTGACAGTAATAGGGGTGAAGTTTCTCTACACTCAGCAGCAGGTCACTGCTTTGTGGGGAGCTGAGGTGTCATTGTGTGTGTTTGGTAGGAGATGTGCTCTAAGTTCAGCTCTGCACTCTTCTTAAATCGTTGAGGCTGCAGAGGTGTCAGGTGCCTTGAAGGAGAATACTGCACTATCAGGGTGCTTCAGTATGAAAAGGAAGAAGTACTATGGACATAATAGGAATGATCCTACCTGATCAAGTGTGGGTAGAGATAATTTCATCTAGAGGAACTGGTACGTGGGGCTGCTGGCAGACAGCCGGCTTCATAGGAGCCAGCAGTGTGCCCAGATGGCCAAGAAGGACGACAGGATCCTGGCCTGGATCAGGAGTAGAGTGGTCAGCAGGAGAAGGGAAGCTCTCATGCCCTTGTACTAAGCCCTTGTGAGGCTTCATCTCTAGTACTGAGTTTGGTTCTGGACCCCTCATGATA
>VZRI01001620.1:127488-151033 GCA_013397515.1 Upupa epops | reverse complement strand
AGGTGTTGAAGAACTGTGTAGCCATGGTGCTTCCCTCCCTGTTCAAGTGGCAGCACAGAGGGGGTTAACTTGTGTTTTTCAATCTCCCAGGTAATGAGATTTTTTGTTGGTGTGGGAATGGTTTGACTCCGGGATCTAGGGGAATATAAAATAACTGTTGCTAGCTGAGCACCAGTGCAGTTACTGACAGTGTATGTGAAACGACATTGTTTCTTTAACAAATGAGGAAAACAGCTTTGACTTCCCCACAGCTTCATTCAGATGATTCCATTCCCAAGGCTGGATTCCTTCCCTAGTGCAGCGTGTTTAGTGTGTGTTTGGCTTTCAAACCCATGGCAATAAATGAAATGATAACCCATTGCTTTAGAGTGGTGCTTGGAACAGCGAAGTACTGAGGTGATCCGCTGATTTCCTGCTTTGATGGAGCTCTGGCAAAGGCGTAGCGCTTTGACAGTGAAAAAACAACTCCAAGACTGCAGCAGGTAATGGTGATGAATTTTAATAGGAATCTTTGTCTCCGAATAAAAGTTTTATATAAGATTAAGTAACTACTAGTGCTTCTGCTGGAGGCAGGTGTTAGCACACTAGCACACTCCTACTTTTAGCTACCAGAGCTTCCTTGATGTTTTAATGGTGCCCTAGTGAAGTATTCCCTCCTGCACAGCTTGACTGTGAAGATTTAATATGGGAAGGGTCCAGATAATGGTCATAGTTACTGCTCAGAGGATTGTGTTTTTATAGTAGTTTGAGTTCAAAACTGAACCTGCCTCCTAAAAAGGCTTGGAACAGATTACCACCACCAGTGCTGGTGACACAGATGGACTGCTGACTGTACAGGACTCCTCTTTCCTTCAGAGGTCTTGTTTGATTTCCTCTATTTAGCTCTTCTAAGCACTATCACTTCCGAAGTTAGCAATTGCATCCTGGCTTATATTTAAACAGATAAATAAAGTGGGAGTGTGTCACAGCTTCCACTTCCAGAGGGATCACGTAGTAAGGAAGAGCTGTGAGTATTTCTATGATTTTTACTGACCTCGATTAAACCTTGTGTACACTCGAACCACAATTGTTATCCTGCCTAGAATTTCAGGCTCTAATGAATGACTAGAGGGTTTTATTCTGTAATTCTGCCGAGTCAGGGACTCCTTTGTCATTGCTTCTTGGAGAATCAACCTTGTAGCTTCCCAACTGACCAGTACCCTATTGTGCATTCAGAGTGTGTCTCTGTGTGCTGCGTGTTTTTACAGTGGGCATTCTGTGATTTAACAGAAACACCTCTCTTGCTTATTGGTGAAATTCCATTCTTTCTTTGATGGGAGGTGTCTTAGGCTCTGAACCAGATTCTGTTTCTCAGGGTTTCCATCCTAGTGATGCTATTTCCTGGGAGCATTGTTAATTTGGCTAACAAAACCCAGGTATTTGCTGTCAGAGTATTTATTCTTGCGACACCTTACTGTTCCAGTTGGAAGCAGGAAATTTTAAACCAGCTTTTAAGTTGTTGTGTTGTTGGAATGAAGTGTTTTCATAGCATTTGAAGTCCACTAAAATGAATCTTCTTGGGAAACCGGACTTCTGTCTGTAGTCTCAAACTGAACTGCTGTTTCAAGTTTTCAATTTCTATTTTCTATTGCTTAATTATGGGTTCTACTGCTGTGGAAAATCAGTGAGTAAAACATGTAGATAAATTCTGTAGGAAACTGTAACCAGATCCTTGGAAATACACTAGAAATAGTGTGGTGTGCTGGGATGGATGAGATCTGGGATCACAACTGCTGAGTCATTAAGCCACTCCTGTAGGTAATAATACTCAGCATGAATTTAGAGAGAACCTCAAAGATGGGATCTGCTTGACATTGAACTCCTTGAGTGAGTCCAGCGCAGAGCCACGAAGGTGATGGAGTTGAGTATCTCCCTGCTGAGGAAAGGCTGAGGGAGCTGGGGTTCTTGAGCTTGGAAAAAAAAGAGACTGAGGGGTAACCCCATGAATGTTGATGAATATGGAAAGAACAGGTGTCAGGAGGAAGGAGCCAGGCACTACTCACTGTCATCCAGTGATAGAACATGGGACAACGGGTGTCAGCTGGAGCAGAGGAGCTTCCACATAAAGAAGAGAAGAAACTTCTTGATGAGGGTGCCAGAGCCCTGGAAGAGGCTGCCCAGTGGAGTCGTGGAGTCTCCTTCACTGAGGACATTTAAAACCCCCCTGGGACCTATTCCTGTGCGAATGGGTCCAAGGGATCCTGATGTAGCAGGGGGATGGATTGGATGATCTTCTGAGGTCACTTTCAATCCCTAACACTCTGTGATTCTGTGAAAATTGTGTTTGTCATTGTTTTATCTGGAATAAAACACTGTTGACTTAAGTCCAAGTTCAGATAACATGTATGTGTCACAGGGAACGACTGCACAAGTGGGTTCCTCCTAGATAATGTATATAGGTGCAAAAGTGTAGTGTTCAATCTCAGTGCTCTACTGCTCTTCCTCTTACAACACTTATATAAGCTCAAACCTTTTTAATAATGGAGTTGCTCTTTCTCTGTTGAACAGAACAAATTTGGAAGCACTTCAGAAGAAGCTGGAAGAGCTAGAGTTGGATGAGCAGCAACGAAAGCGTCTTGAAGCTTTCCTTACCCAGAAACAGAAAGTTGGAGAGCTGAAGGATGATGACTTTGAGAAGATTAGTGAGCTGGGAGCAGGGAATGGTGGTGTTGTCTTCAAAGTATCTCACAAGCCGTCTGGTCTCATAATGGCAAGAAAGGTGAGCGCCTCAAAAATAGGAACCTAGGGAAGAATTTTGTTAAAGAGGTTATTTCTGTTAAACTACAATGACTCTTATTTATACCCCTACTCTTGATTTGACAAGTAGAGTCTTTACAGCTGGGTTGTTTAATTTTAGAATAAAGTAGTAGTTGTGAAAAGTTACTGAAACATACAAATTAGGGCAAAGTGACCCCATCCTCTACTCTGGACCATACGTTCAGAGGAATGGGAAAGGTAGCACCTCTAATATCCTTCACAGCTTTAGAACAGAGAGAGGTCTCTGGATGATACTTGAAAGAATGAAAACTCAAAAAACCAATTGAAAATGAGGGAATGCACTGGAGTGTGGTGACATTTCTTGGTTTATAGTGTATTTGTTACACTGAAACAGCTTGATGTTTTGTTTAATGCAAGGAGCTTTCACTTTCTCCCAGTATCCCTGGGAACCAAATACATTAAGGGCAAAAGTGCATCTCTGGTGCTGCCTGATTATTTCTGTTTGGGTACCTCATGCTTTTTGCAAAGGATAAAAGAGAGGTCATGCTGAAATCTCAGAGCTCATTGTTATATTACATCGAAAACTTCCATATTTAAATGGAGAAGCTGAAAGACTTCAGGTATTTGTCGTGTTTTTCCCATCACCTTCAGGAAAACTAACAGAAAACTTACGTATTCTGACTTCAGGAATAAACTCTGCTCAGTACCCTGACAGTGTGGAGAGAAGCAAAGAAAAATGCCCATTTCTGAGGTGTGAGAATTATGAAATACACAAATCACTGTGGTTTTCTTGAGCTAAATCAATCTAATTGATTTTATTTTTCACCTACTGTGAGTTTAACAGGAAACTTTGCCCCATTTCATTAATATTTGATGCAACCGATGTTTGCTGAACTGCAGGTTTTTTTTCTTTCCTATATTGACTAAAATTTCATTTCCATAATGTCTCTTAATCTTCCCTTTCACGAGAGAAATAAGCTCTGTGCATCGTAGGAGAGAAACAGTCTAGTGGAACAAAGTATTTTATGTAATTGCCTCTATGGATTTAGATTCCATTTGGGGAGCTTTTAATTTGAGGTTCAGCTCATTCTTTCCCCTAATGCTTTACAAACACCTGTGCAGAGATTTTCCAGCAGCTGCTGCTGAGTCAGTGTGTCTTTAACACATTTCCTTTAGACATTTGTTCGTGGCTTTTCTTTAACATAAAAAGCATCAGGTTCTAAACTGTCCTTTAAAAAACAGGTAAGTGAAGAATATGTGCTGCAACGAAATTTCCAATAGAGAAGGATTTTGTGAAGGGATGAAAATCCCACCTTTTCGTAGGTGCTGATGTTTCGGCTTTCTGAAGCTGTACTGTAGTGTTTTCTTTTGTGTCACTAAGAAAATAAGGGATGGATTATTTTCCAGTGAAGTCATAGAATAATTCTGGCTAGAAGGGGCCTCAGGAGGTGATGCAGTCCAACCTCCTGCTCAAAGTACGGTCAGCTGCGAGAGGTCAGAGCACGCTGCTCAGGGCCTTATCTAGCTGGGTATTGAAATCTCTTTGAACAACCTGTTCCTTCTGCTTGGCACTGTGCCACTAAGAAAATAATAGAGTGGTTTATTTTACAGTTAATTCACCTAGAGATCAAGCCAGCCATTCGAAACCAGATCATTCGCGAGCTGCAAGTTCTGCACGAGTGCAACTCTCCCTACATAGTGGGTTTTTATGGAGCTTTTTACAGTGATGGAGAGATCAGCATTTGCATGGAGCATATGGTAGGTCCATAAAAATGTGTCTTAGCCTCAAGTTATTGACAGACTATTAATGCAAAACCTGAGTGTCAACAGAACCCGTGTTAACAGAGTACTCTCCTGTGTGAATAAAGAATCAAATGCTGTGTTTCAAGTTTACTCTTGCAAAACTGAGGTTGGGATTGATCTGTTTGAATCCCTTTCTCTTGTATCTGCTCTTTTCAGCAGCTTCAGCTTCTACAGATGTTACCTCTCCTTTATCCATGATCTTTTCTTTTTTGATTTATTTAAAAATACTTCACCCTCTTGTTCTAATTGGGAGTCGGTTAAGATTTTATGCAGGAAAGACCAGATCGCTCTGATGCTACAGCTGAACTTAGTACCTGTGATAATCAGAACCCAGTTAAACCTCATTTAGATGCGTCCATCTTTCTGTCTCCTTTCCTCAACTTCTCCAGCAAATGCAAACAGAGAATGATGCACAGGAGGGGAAGAAGCCCAGAAGGATCTCATACAACTCCTGTAACAGCAACAATATTTTTAACTGTGTTTCATTTTAATAGAAAAGTACACTTTCTTCTCGACATGTGTTTGCCTTTCCCCAGCCATATGGAGCCAAACAGTAAAAGTAAATTTGCTGTAATTAAAGGTCAAGCTAATTAGTATTATTATTACTATTTTTTTGCTTAGTAGAGGATGTGAACTACAATAAATCCCCTGGAAAAAAAAACAACCCCCAACCTGTTTCTGTGGAGAGGAGCCTTTATTATTTTTTCTGGAAAGTACATGTGATTGTTTTAATGCTTCTCTGGTCTTCTCTTACGGAAATTTTTAGAAGAAATCGATGGTTGCCTAGGAACGAGCGATCATGATCCAGTTTTTAAGCATGTGCTGGCCAAGTGGAAGGTGTGCATACCCCAAAGCGTAAATGACTACGGGGAGTTATAAAGAAGTTAGTTTCTCAAAATTAAAATGAGAAAAGGAAAACAGATGTTAAAAATGAGCAGGCATTGTATCAGGTTGTGCTGTTTCAAAGTCAGGTATGCACATCTGCACTTGCTGAAGGAGTGTGTGTGTGTGAACATGTGCCAAAACAGAGGTGGCGGTGGTGGTTTATAGTTACAAGTAGAAAGAAAAGGCTTAGAGGATCTCATTTTATTTGTCAATGAGGACAATCAACAGGAGCACTCAGGGTTTACAAGCTCCTGAGCAGGGAATGACACACCTGAGAGTAGCCTTCTTTTCAGTTTAAGAGAAGGCAGTGTGAGATCTGGTACTTCAGAGCTGAACCTGCCCAGGGCCAGGCTGGATGCAGGATTGTACATGTAGAACAATTGAGCTATAAGACATGAAATAGAGAGGGATTATTTAAATTCTTAGTTTTAATTAAGCTATTAAGTTGTTGGCTTAATGTGGATCATTAGGCGGAAGGTTTTGGACTGCTTTTGGATAAAGGATGAGAGATCTCATCTCCGTTGTCTCTTTTGTACGTGTCTTTCTTTCAATCACTGCCAGTCAAAATTCTTATTTTTAGCAGTGAGTTACAAAACATAAGCGTGAACACGAACAAAACGGTGGAGGTAGAGAAGGGATGGAACTTAGATTTGAGTGCTTGGTATTTTTAGGTACCTAAATTCAAAATCGATGCATGACTTGCTTAGCAGCAGGTATTTAACAGGCAAAACGCTTGCAGTCCGCTCCTGAAAGACACTGCAGCTTGCAGCCAGCACCTGGCAATTGAATTGTCTTCAGCCTCTTCCAGGACTGGAGCTGGTCCTTAGGGAGTGGGGGAATAAATGATAGTTCTTCTATGTGAAATCTGCATTTCTGAACAGCTGTCTCTGCTGAGACACTGCTGTAGTAACAGACTGCTTGTACAAGAGGTTTCTATAGACATTTTCTTCTGTTGGTGTATTTTTAATCGAGCGTGGTGTACGTGGGTGTGTTTTTCACGAAAATATATGATCAAATAAGTATTTATATCTTTTCCTCCTCACAAGATTTTTTATATATTAATCCTCAAATAATAAACCTTAATATTCTAGCTTTTCTCTTCTATGTGTGTGAACAGGGAGGAAAACTTCCAAAGGATAGGCTAAAGCAGAAGGTAGTTACTTTAACAACTTGGATTTTTACAGAATCACACAATTATTTGGACTGGCAAAGACCTCTCAGCTCATGCAGCCCAGCCCAGGACCTAAAGTCACCACAGTCAGCTAAACCAGAGCACTAAGTGCTGCATCCAGTCTTTTCTCAAACACCTCTAAGAATGGGGACTCCACCATCTCCCTAGGGAGTTCATTCCAATCTGTAACCACCCTTTCCATGAGAAAGTGCTTCCTAACATCTCACTTAAACCTCTTGATTATCTTGATTGCAGTCAGGTTTTAATTTGATCATTGCATTTCTGATTTCTTCTTGAATTGTATATTCTTCTGATCTGCAGAACCCAGAACTTATGCACAAGCCTGTTGTTCAAACAGTTGCTAAAACCAGCTTTTTTTTTACAGTTTTCCTTCTCAAGACCTCTCAGCCACGGTGGAATTTTTCTTTGGGGAGGTGTGCACAATGCCTTGAGTTAACTTGACCTAGTAAGAGCAGGAAGATTGTTACTTGCCATGAAATTTTAAGAGCATTGCATCCCATTACACTTCTCCATCGTTGGAAGTTAATAAAAGCTCCAGACAGCTTTTCCTTTGTCGGGGCTCACTTGGAAGATGAGCAGAGCAGGGATCTGGGTCTGGTTATGATCATGGGGTGCCATCAGCACGCACCATATTTGGGAAGAGAACTCTCTTTTCCATTTCGATCAATTTTCATTCCCTTAATCAGCACTGTGAAATCTGTGCTGCTTCGCTCCTTGCTCTGTGTTTGGAGAGGGAGAGGGATATCTTAGGGTGGCTGGCTTGAAGGGGGGAAAATTCCAGGTTACCACATTGGACTGGTAGTTTGAGCCATCTGAAGTTCCCAGTGCTTGCTTGACAGCAGTTGGTTGACAGCACTTCCTTAACAAGATCCAAACTGTGGAAACTCTGGTGTGGAAGATCATAGTCTGAAGTGTTTATTTGAGTGGATGTTGTTACTGGCCAAATGCTTGTTTAAAATAAACATAAACTGCCTGATTCCTGCTAGGAAATGACTGTAGCAATGGTAAATCAGACATGAAAAGCAGTGCTTCTTTTTCCTACCTGATGCAGCCTTCAGTCTACAGCCCTGTTTAAATGTTTCAGAATCATTCGATTCAAGCTTGGATATTTAAATGTTTCTTATTAGGATGGTGGCTCCTTGGATCAAGTACTGAAAAAGGCTGGAAGAATTCCAGAGCAGATCCTGGGCAAAGTTAGCATTGCGGTAAGTGTGTGCATCACGCTAAACCTGAAGGTGGGGACCTTGCAGTCTCTGTGGTAAGGCCACATCTAGAAAGCCGCCTCCCCTGGACCAGAGGACGTGAGAGAGAGAGAGAAAGAAATGCTACCAGATTGACTTTAAAAAGTAGCTTTTGTTTGTGTTGTTACTTGGTAGCTCAGGGCATTGGAATGAGTTGCACAGTCTGTTGTGTTGGCTTTGATTCTGTGCTCTTGTATCGATATGAACACAACTAATACTTCATTAGGAAGTCTGCAATGTTATCTTTGTATATCTGTGGTGCAGTGAGCTCTGTATGCAGGAATTCCACTAAACTGGAGGTACCAAGTTAAATACAATCTTGATTTGCAGTGATTATGCTTGGGCAGTTGTGTTGCACTGCATTCAGCTGGAATTCTTGCACAAACAAAGTGTGGAATTAGCTCTTCTCTTCCATAAATGACTTTTTCTTTTCTGTAGGTAATAAAAGGTCTCACATACCTGAGAGAAAAGCATAAAATCATGCACAGAGGTAAGAAAGTGTTTATTTCCTTTATTTAATTGAAATTAAAAAGCATACTTATGCAGTTGGTTTTGCGTGGTTCAGTATGATTTCAGTTCAGAGGGATTTTCTTGGGTAGTTCTCTTAGCCAGACACGTTGACTCCCTGGAGAGTGCTAGAGTAGCAGAAGACAGTGAAGATAAGAGTGAGTGGGGCTTTGTAATGGCATAATTAACTCTTCATGAAGAAAACTATTAAAAAGCATGGATGCACTGTACCTGTTTGTTCAGGGTTGTTTCAACATCAGCACAGGGCAAATTTCTCGGTAACGTCTCGCAGAGTAAAGATTCCCTAAGATGTTAATGATTACTTCATGATGATTGGCAGAAACTGGCACCCAGTATTCTGGGTGCAGGAGACTGCTTTTAGGCAGATGATAACGCTGATCTGAAAGAGAAGAGTAAAAAATCAGCAAAACTTGTTGATAAGATTATGGATCGGTCAGTTAAGTCGGGAGGGTCATAAAGGACTGCGAAACACAGGATCTGGTGATATGAGATGTCCTTTCCTTTGCTTTGACTTAAATTCTTCACTTCAGGAGCGTGCTTGGCTTTCCTCTCTAGATCTTTTAGCTTCTTGCACGTGACAGTACCTACTTCAGAGAGCGTCTTGGCACCCTTTTCCATTTGGCAGTACAAATCTCTGGTTTCCAGAGAAACAGCTTAAGTGCTCAGGCATTCTGGAGTTAAAATAGCACAGCGTGCTACGTTTGGAGGGGTGGAAAGGCAGCAGCCTTCCAAACATTACACTCTGATCACACTGGGCACGTTGCGAGGAAAACAAGATGCTCAGGAAAAGACAAGTTTGAACTAAAACTCCAGTGAGGAGTCACGATTTGCTGTGTAGGAAAGATTCAGTGTGGGATTATCAACTAGAAAGTAAAAGCCTGCAGAAGACCAGGTGGATTCTAGAGCGTGTAAGATGCTTATGAAGAGAATGTTTGTTTCACCGACAGAGGAATGCTAATGTTGGGTGTTTTTGTTGTTTAATTATGAATATGAAGTATTCATGAGCTGTAGAGATAAGCAGTGATTTCTGCCTTTGTACTGAAGGGGTCTAGGAGATGGGCATCGATAAGCAGGACAAATCTGGGGACTGTATCTGTTCCTTTGTTGAGGCTCTGTAGTGCTTCCAGCATATTTTTGCAAATGTGGTTTTTCTACCTTGTTGTTACCCAGACCTTTAGGTGTGGATTCCTGTGTAGCTTCGAGTCTCTAATCTCTGCTGCCTGTTTTGTTGCACCATCTGCTTAGGGGTTGTTTATGGTTTTCTGATTTGGTGTTGGGTTTTATCCCCTTGCAGCAACTTCAAACTGGGTTCTTCCTCGTCATTTTGAAGTGTGCTTGTGCTGAGGTCTCCAAAAGTTACCAAAGCATGTGTAGAAGAGGTAGAATGTGGTGAAGGTCTGCCTGGAAGGCCTCTCCAATCTGTCTTTGCTGAATCTCTGCCCAGGATTAACCAGTGTGTAGCATTCTGTTTTCAGCTTCACTAACTGCCCGGTAGCTCTGCTGCTCTTAGTGGAGGAAAATCTGTTGAGGAGAGAGATGTTTTGTAGGCCGGTTACTTTCCTAGGGATGGGGAATCCAAAGTAATGCACCCAGAATACGTGCCCATATGCTTCCCCCACCTTAAGGAGGAAGATTACCTGGCAAAGGTAATTTCTTTGCAGTAGAAGGATAATGCACTTGGGCATGACTTTACCTGTGTTAGACTGGATTTTCTGTGGGGTGATGTGGACAAGCTGTGGGTTTGCCACCCTGCAGCTGAGCCTGGAAGAGCTGGTGTATCCACAAATGGTCACAAAACACTGTTTCCAGTATGCCCAGGCACTTCCAGTTACCTCGAAACGTGTGTCAGGAACCAGAAACTGTAGTCACAATTTCCCAGAGCAGGTAACTATTCCAAATTGGTTTTCTCTTTGAGAGGAGGATGGGGGAGAAACAGCTGAAGTACAGTTCGGTCTTAATTTCCAATCTCCATGGATCTTGCTCACTGAGGCATCACCTTATGAATGGAGAGCTTTACCCAGGCGTGAGAGGTCACATTAGTATCATCTGTCCAGTGAACATCCTCTTGACATCCCAAATCAAGGGCAGCTCCTTGCTCACTGTGGCGAGAGCTGCCTAGAATGTATTTGTGTTGGAAAGTGAGAAGCAAATGAAATCCTGCTGCAGACCACAGACCTGCTCTTGAATCGCAGTGTGAGGTGAAATTCTGACCGGCTGAGCTGATCCTTCTTCAAAGACCAAAGTATGGTAGATGTGTTTTCCTGTAGGTCAGATCTAGATCACAGCTGAACCGTTGGTTGCTTGTCTCCCTTAAGTGTTGCTAATGCCCAGCTAAGCAGCCAAACGTATTAAACCTTCTTAGAGCTATAAAAGAAATCCTGAGCAATTGTTCTCTGTACCTTTGCATTCATGAAGAGCTGTTATTAGTTGCTTAGCTACCGGTGACCCTTATTAAATTTCCTTTGAGAGAAAGTGATGGATTCAAAATCAGGAGGGGTTCTAGCACAGGTAAACAAACTCAAATGCAGAATTTCAATAATAGGGTAGTATTTTTTAGGGCTTTTAAAAAACAGCAACAAACAAAAGCAAGACCACCTCCCCCCCCCTCCAAACAAAAACTCCCCCCAAGCAAACGCCAGGACAAGAACACACACCCAAGAGGAGTGTAACCAGCAGGAGTAGGGAGGTGATGGTGCCCCTGTACTCTGTATTGTGAGACCACACCTTGAGTATTGCATCCAGTTTTGGGTACCACAGGATCCAGAAGGACATTGAGGTGCTGGAGCAGGGCCAGAAAAGGGCAACAAAGCCAGGAAGAGGGCTGGCAAACAGGGCAAATGGGCCTTATAAGGAGTGGCTGAGTGAACTGAAGTTCTTCAGTGTAGAGAAGAAACTGAGAGGAGACCTTATTGCTCTCTACAGCTATTAAAAGGAGGCTGTTGCCAGGCTGCTGCTGGGCTCTTCCTCCATATTACTAGTGATAGGACGAGGGGAAATGGCCTCAAGCTGCATGAAGGGAGGTTTAGATTAGACAGTAGGAAGAAGCTCTTTCCTGAGAGAGTGCTTGGGCACTGGCACAGGCTGCTCAGGGAGGTGGTGGAGTCACCATCCCTGGAGGTCACGGTCTGGTGGTTGGGAAGATGTTGGGGTGAGGACTGGACTTGATCCTGGAGGTCTTTACCAGCCGTGAGGATTCTGTGACTGTAAGGATGATTCCTGCTTACATGCTTAAGCAGGTTAAGCTAGGGATGATGGTGTGGCTGCCGTAGCTCACTGACCTTTGTAAAATAAATATGTAAGGCCTCTATTGATTATTTCTACGTGAAGGAGCATCATTAAAGAGGGATTATGCGGACACAGGCTTTCAGATGGCTCTCCAGTGGCACTGATTGCAAAGAGGTTATAGGTGCCCAAATTTAATACTTGAAAGCTGAGGAATAGGGTGAAACCAAAACTTAAAACTAACTGGTTTTGCACTTAATTTAAACCATTTCACTCATCGGTAGTTAAATACAGCTGGTGAAATGGAGCTGAGTAGGGAACCAACTCTCCTGGGTGAGTATTCCCAGAAAAGGCATAGAATGCTGTTGTAGAACCAGAGCCACGTGGTAATTCACAGCTTCCATGTTACTTTCATCTCTGATTTCCCATTTTCTCTACTCAAAATACAATTACTTTTTAATTCCTTTTTTCCCCCAGATGTTAAACCATCCAACATCCTGGTAAACTCCAGAGGAGAAATCAAGCTGTGTGACTTTGGTGTCAGTGGGCAACTGATTGATTCCATGGCAAACTCCTTTGTTGGCACACGCTCCTACATGTCTGTAAGTACAAGTCTCCGAGTGCTGAGTTTGTTATACGTGATGGTAGCTAGATCACTCTTTCAATAATCAAATAATTAGTGCCCTTACAACTGCTGTTCATAGTTCAGCACTTCCTGCGTTCCAGGAATACTCCACTATCGTATCAGATTGTGTGTGTGTGTGTGGAGTGGGGGGAAGAGCTGTAGCAAGCGAAGCCGAGCAGTTTGGAGTATTTTCTAACACTATGAAGGAGATGCAGTCACACTCACAGTGCACAGTCCAATCTCTTGGTGCATTTGGGGTTTGTGTACTTTTGTCTCCAAAGCAGCTCAGTCTTTATCATTTGCTTTCCTTGTCACGGGTGGTTCTCTTCCCAGTCCAGCGTGTTGCTGTGGTCACTTCTGTAGGCGAGTGCTGCCTCGCTGGAGATTGTTCTGCCTGCTCCTGGGAACCTGACTGCAGCAATGAGAGAAGGCGTGGGAGTGGCGAGTGTGGACAAGGCCAGGGCAGCTAATCTGAGACTATTTAAAGGGTGTTCTTTATCCCTGCAGATGAGGAATGCCTTGAAACCTGCTCTTCAGATAAACTCTTAGCATTACGTGAAGGTCACAGTTAATGGAAGTAACGGGTCCCTAATGTACAACTTGTTCAACAAACAAGCAATTAGCTCGCCCAGTCACAGTGTTCAGAGATCCTGCTGTAGGATTGAACCCATGTGGGCTTCAACTTAAAGGAAGAGAGCATAATAATGCTGCTTCTGTCTGGCATGGGGCTTGTATTTCAACATCAGAGACAGTATTCTCTTTTGTCCTTTAAGCCACGCTTCTACTTCAGTGTTTTGTTCCTCCCTTTATCTAAGGGCTGTTGATAATTAACAAAAAATTCACAGCTCCATCTCTTCTTTGTCCTTGACCTACTATTGGCTTTGCTTTTTTCTTCTGATAGAAGAAATCAGAGTGAAGGGCTGTCTGCTTTCATTTTTCTTCTATACAAACAGACTGAACTTTGCTCTCTGTTACAGCCCAAGCCGTGATGCTGATTCTTTGTTCTTTCTGATGGCGTCTGCAGTACCTTTTCCTGCCCCGTCTCCCTTAGTGTGCTGTCTCAGATACCACCTTCATGATTGTTACCTGCTAAACCACCTCAGAAGGTGCTCACAATCATCAGTGTTTAACTTATAATGAACTTTCTAGATTTCAGTGCTTTCTGCATAACGAGCACTCCAAGTTGGGGTTTAATCCTTTGTTTTCTCCAGGTTACTGCAGAATTCAGGGCTGGTTTTGGATTTTTATCTTTCTTTTTCTAATAATCCTCTCTTTTTTTTCCCCCTCTTGTAGCCAGAAAGACTACAGGGAACTCATTATTCAGTGCAATCAGATATCTGGAGTATGGGGTTGTCCCTCGTAGAAATGGCAATTGGCAGATACCCGATTCCTCCTCCTGACTCTAAGGAGCTTGAACTCATGTTTGGCTGCCCAGTAGAAGGAGATTCTCCAGTCACAGAGACCTCGCCCAGGCAAAGAACACCCGGTCGTCCAGTGAGCTGTAAGTCATAACAATCTGTTAAATTCTTCTGCATGTGGTAGCTTTAAACTTAAGAAACCATCAGGACCACAGAATATTAGGGCTTGGAAGGCACCTCAAAAAAATCATCCAGTCCAATCCCCCTGCCACAGCAGGATCTCCTAGATCCAGTCACACAGGAACAGGCCAGGAGGGTTTTAAATGTCTTCACAGAAGGAGACTCCACACCCTCCCTGGGCAGCCACTTCCAGGAGCAGCAGCACCCTCACCAGGAAGAAGTTGCTTCTCCTCTTGATGTAGAACCTCCTCTGTTCCAGCTGACACCTGCCATATGGCTTGTCCTGTCATTGGGTGCCACTGAGCAGAGCCTGGCTCCTTCTTCCTGACACCTGCTTTTTCCATCTTGATCAACAGTCATGGGGTCACCCCTCAGGCTCCTTTTTTTCCAAGCTCAAGAGTCCCAGCTTCCTCAGCTTTCCCACATCAGAGAAATGCTCCACTCCATCATCATACTGAACACCTAGCTCACCTGTGAGGTATCTGAGAACCCGTGACCAGAGATCCTGTTGTTAATAATGCTGCTCTTCACGAGCACTCTTAAGATCCCTGTTTGTTGTTACAGTTCACCTCTCTAAGACGTAGTGCTGGTCAAAGTACAGCAGGGTGATTCCCTGGGAAGCATAGTGCTTTGGCTCAGACCTGAGAACAGTGTCTCAGTGTGTGAAAGCATCACCTTCTTGCTTCTCCACGTTTTTTCCCCCCTGTAAATCCACAGGATGCAGTGTAAGAATAGAGTGTGTGACAGCTTCTTAAAGCACCCCTGCTGCAGGAGGGGAGTAACACTGTTGTCTTCCACTTCTGTCATTTCTTCTCAGCCTATGGACCAGACAGCAGACCCCCGATGGCAATCTTTGAACTTCTCGACTACATCGTCAATGAGGTAATCAGCTGTTTGCTCTTTTACCAGTACCATTGTAAAGCCATCCAGGGCACGAGGGCTGCGGGGTTAACGTAAGGCTAAACCGGGTCTTCGGATCTTTGGTGAGGAAGACACCTTTGCTGTCTGTATTGGCTTGGTTTTAAGTTGTTGCTAGGAAAATGTTAGCTCGTTTCTCTGCGTCGTTTAAATGGGGTTATGCATTTTCCAGCCTGGATCATGCAGCCTGTTAGGACTGTTACCAGCGAGCAGTATAATCGGGCATAGAACACCCCCTTGGGTTTTCAGTTTGTTTTAATCTTGTGATGAAATTAATTCATAATACAGTGTCTCCCAAATAGCTAAGCTAGAAGGAAGGTTAATGGAGAGAGGACCACAGAATTATTAAGGCTGGAAAAGACCTCTGAGATCACCCAGCCCAGCCTGTGACCTGATATAACCATTTCAGCTAGATCAAGGCACTAAGTGACACATCCAGTCTTTTCTTAAACACCTCCAGGGATGGGGACTCTACCACCAACCGGGGCAGGCCATTCCAGGCTCTGATTGCCCTTCCCATGAGGAAGGGCTTCTTAACATCCAACCTAACTCTCCCCTGGCAGTTTCAGGCCCTGCCCTCTCATTCTATCAGGAGTTGCCTGGGAGAAGAGCCTGTCTGCCACCTGGGTACCCTGCTGGCTGGGTACTGCCAGGTCCCTTTCTCCAGGCTGCTCTCCAGCCACTCATCCCTCAGTCTGTAGCTCTGCTGGGGGTTACTGTGGCCAAAATGGAGGACCTTGCACTTGGTCCTGTTAAACCTCATCCTGCTGGCCTCTGCCCATTGACCCAGCCTGTCTGTCTCTGTTCTGAGACTGCTTTATCAGAACTGATCGCTTACAGCATTTCCCCAAGGGCTGCTGAAACCCATGCGACTCCGCTGCTTGAGTCCACAAAGTAACAATTAAAAGCCTGCTCGTGTGGTCTGTGAGAGCTGAGCAGCGTAATTGTTCCAGGGGAGTGAATTATTAAAACGTCTGACACACCTAGACACAGCTGCTGTCTCGATCCCCGCAAGTACCAGTGTTGCTTACACTGCTGTACCTGCACTGGTAAATCACCCCTGTTCCTCGTCTGCGTTCGCGGTTCTCCTCTCACATTACCAACCTGCTTTGCATATTGTATAACACACCACTATCACTGTGTTAACTCTGGGAATAGAGTTAGCACCTGATTGCTTGAGATGCTGTGCTCCTGTGGGTTTTGGAAGCTGAGAAGCTGCAGTAGATAGAAGTTTGGCAAGTTTATCTTCTGGCACCTCTGCTGTTGCACAAGCGATCTTCAGCCTGAGCTGCTACATCACACACAGCCCGTACAGCAGAGAGTAACTGAGTGCAGGTCGCATCTTGGGTCTGGACATCCAAGTAACTTGGGGCTCACGGTGTGAGAATGCAAACTCGGCTCTGATCCAACAGCAGACGTCATGGTGAACAAGACAATAACATGCAGGTTTTTCTAGTACCTCTGCTTTCTCTATCAGAATTCTTTTGAATTCAGAACCTGAACAGACTCCTTCCCTGGGACAGTTGGTAGATCAAAAGGCTTCTGGAACTAACGAGGTGTAGTTCATCTTTCCTTCCCCAGTGTGGACATTATTCACACCATGCTGTTCTCATCATTACTACTGCTGGCTGCTTGGAGCCTTCTTTTATGGCAGCTCAGGGCTGGGTTAAGACCATTCAGATGTGTGTGTAGAGGGGGAGAACCCCAAACCAACCCCACCTCACCCTCTCTGGTCACACGTATTACTGAAACATCTCAAATCCAGCAGCTGTGAGAGCAATAACCAAAAGCAGTCAGTGATAAACTCAGTGTCTTTACCTGTGTAAGTGATGTGATGGCATGTCTTGTGTTTGTATGCCTGGAAGCTGAAGTCTGCCTGATGTTTGTTTCGCAGCTCAGCTGTGCAAGAAGGCCAGGGTAGTGCTGGGGCTGTGCAGCTTTACCCAGCTAGGGGACACCTCATCGGTAGCTCTCTGGCTAGGCTGTGCCTCACCATGTATTCTTTCTACTGAACAACTGCTGAGCTTTAAAAATTGCTTTCCTTTCAGCCACCCCCTAAACTGCCCAACGGTGTTTTTGGTTCCGAATTTCAAGATTTTGTTAACAAATGGTGAGTATTTTCTCCGTGGATGAGCTGCAGAGGGACACGTTTGGGATCAGCCTCGCTTTCTCGCTGTGTCAGTCGCTTGGCAGCACGGTGGTCCCTGCTTGTCAGCCGTGGCAAATGTAATTGCAATTAGCATAATCCTCTTCCTCTGCCTGGTAGATGGAGCTCATTTTCCAGCCGCCAGCTTGTCAGCGTGTGCATCCAGAGAGAACCCCAAAGCTCTGAGATGTTCCCCTCACTGAGATACAACTGCAGCAGCTGCCATTAGTACTTTCTAGGCAGTGGAGGCACCCTAGTCCTTCGAGCATACAGGACTCTTGAGAAGGAGGTGGTTAATTTAAGGGCAGCCTCTGTAGCGACTGTCGCACGTGATGCTGAGGTCTTGGTGCCTTTAGGTGGTTGTCTTTTTGCCAGTGTTTCTCTGAACAGCTGTATCACAGCACTCCTCCTCTGTCCATTTATTTTTCCAGTTGTAGTGCAGTGAGACCAGCACCAAACCAGTATATTCTGTGCTAAGGGAGGCTGTTGGTTACAGTACAGCTGAGCTTGATAGGGAGCTTGAGGTGCCTTGAGTGACAGACGCTTGGGGTTTCATATTGTTGGGTCTTTGTGTAAATGGGAATTTGATCTCACCAGCTTGGTTGCTCAGCAGAGGCAGGAGCGAATCACAGACAGAATCACACGCAACGTTAGGGATTAGAAGGGACCTCAAAAAATCATCCAGCTCAATCCCCCAGTATCTCACAGCTCAGGGTTTCATACTGAAAACTATAGCTGAGACACCTGTGTAAGGGAGTTGTGCACACACCCTGATGTGTGTTTGAGAGGCACTAATGCTTTTGTCCAGAGTGGTGTCTCCTCCAGAGCAAAGCAGGACGCTGACAAGATACAACTTGATCTTGATTCTGAAAGGTAGCACTGTGTAACTTGTGTGATCCTTTCTGTTTTCCCAGTTTAATTAAAAATCCTGCTGAGAGAGCCGACCTGAAGCAGCTGATGGTAAGTGAAAGTTCTTCAACTAAGAGCACTCTTCCGTGCAGGCTGGATTCCTCAGCTGGCCTGAGGCTGGGATCGGGGTGTATGACTTTATGATCCTTGATAAAAACAGCTCCCACAGTATTATAGAGGGTTATTAGATATAGAGGGTGGAAGGGACCTCAGACGTCGTCTAGTTCCAAACCCCTGCCATGGGGTAGGGACACCTCCCACTAAAGCAGGTTGCCAAGAACACCTGTTTGAGGAGAGGCTGCACTCCTAGAACAGGGACTGTCAAAAGAGACCAAAACTGGGGGGGTTGGAGTCTAGCATTCGATAAATACAGTGAATGCATGGCTTAATGCTATTGAATTAATTAGCAAAAGAATTCTCTCTTTCTTGGGTTTATTAGTCAATAATAAAGGACATAAATTACCATTTCTAGGAGGATGAATGAACAGAATTCACTGTACCTTAGGGACTGGTTAAATACACCTGTCATCTGTAGAGAAACACACAATCTGCCTCTTTCAGTCACAGAATCAGTGTTACAGATGGGAAGGGACCTTGAAAGACCATCCAGTCCAGTCTCCCTGCCACAGTAGGATCCCTAGACCAAGTTGCACAGGGACAGGTCTAGATGGGCTTGAAATGTCTCCAGAGAAGGAGACTCCACAACCCCCTGGGCACCCCCTTCCAGGGCTCTGTCACCCACACAGGGAAGAAGTTTCTTCTCCTCTTGATGTGGAACCTCCTCTGTTCCAGCTGACACCCGGTGCCCCTTGTCCACCGTTGCCCCTGTGGAGCAGAGCCTAGCTCCTTCCTCCTGACACCTGCCCTTTCCATATTGGTCAACAGTCCTGGGGTCTCCCCTCAGTCTCCTTTTTCCCAAGCTCAAGAGACCCAGCTCCCTCAGCCTTTCCCCATCAGTGGGAGCTCCACTCCATCATCTTTATGGCACTGTGCTGGGCTCTGTCAAGCACTTGTGTGTCCTCCTGGACCTGAGGGGCCCAGAGTTGGACACAGTATTGCAGATGTGATCTCACTGGGGCAGAGAGAGGGTATTTTCTGCATTACAAAATCTGTAGCAGTAGCCACACAAATGCAGAGTTTTTACTGCATGAAACTCTTCATGTCAATCTTCTCGTAGAATCATTTAGGTTGGCAAATATCTCCAAGATCAATGAGCCCAAACACACACCCTCCTGGCCTTGAGTGCAGAGCTAGGACCGTGGTTCTTTTACTGAAAACAGGTTTTCCCTGCCCCAACCCTGCTGAACAATAAGGGTGCAAAACACAGTCAGGCTTGCACCGAAATCCTTCCCGTGCACAGGCAGCCACTTCCCAGAGTGTTATCTCAAGAGGCTGAGTCACATCCTTATCGCGTTGTGTGGTGTAAGCGCTCTGGCGATGGGTGCTGTGTAGGCAGGATTGCTCGGGAATACTTTGCAGCCTGAATGTTTCATGTGCTGGTGACTTCAGTAGTCCTGCAGGAAAGCTCTCTGTGCGGAGCTGCAGCAAAGCTGTCCTGGTCACCTCCTGTCATTCTCCAAATGTTATAGCTGGCTGGAAGACCGAAAGCAATCTGGATTTATTGTGGGTTTGTGTTATTCAGAAGGCAAATATTGAACAGATCGAGTGCTGGAATAATGATACTCTTCTCCTCTGCTCAGATTCATGCTTTCATTAAGAGATCTGAAGCGGAGGAGGTGGATTTTGCGGGGTGGCTTTGTTCAACCATAGGCCTTAACCAACCGAGTACACCCACGCATGCTGCCGGAGTCTGAGTGTGGAAGAGCCAATCCCGTACTGTACATCTGTCAACAACGATGCTATTTCGGTCCTATCTCCTCAGCTTGTACCTGTTCAAACATGTATTTCACCTCTTAAGGAAGAATGTCTTTATAGCATGTGCCAAATGGTTTTAAATTTTGTCATACACCAGTTGGTATCGTACTGGGTCATGTTCGTTTACTGACCAAACCCTAAGATGTTGCGGTTTCAGTGCTTGCTGACTTTAAGTGATCATGGGTATTCTTTCTTAACGAAAAATATCACTGTGGGGGGGAAGGCCTTTACCCTCCCCGGCTTGTTTGAACTTTCTCAAGACTCTTTGTAAATCGTTGGTACTTCAATCGTGCTTACCTGATCTCCCACGCAAAAAGAAAAGGGTTAGGGATGCTCCAAAGCCGTCTCTGTCGAGCATGTGTCTGCTGCTGCTGCCAAACCGGAGCCGAACGTTAGCCCTCGTGGTTCCAGTTCTGCTGTTTCTTTAGAGATCTCTCTTTCCAGGTCAAAGAAGGCAAGAGCTCTGCGTTTCGTGCAAGTGTGCAGGGCAGGATTCTAACTGTAGACTTGTTCATACTTCTCTATTTATTTTAAAAACATATCATCATACTTGGATTTAGTGCCGTACGTCTTTCTAATTGATTTTTAAAAGTTAGCTCTCGGAAGTGTCCTCCAGCACCGAGACAAAGAGCCAGGCAGTTTGCTTTCTTTTAACCTAAGGAATCATGACAGCTGTGTTTCGTGTCTGAAGTGTATGAAGATCCTCTACTGTTTTATTCTCTCAGATGTTTAGCAACGGATTCTCTTAATAAATATATTATCAAGTAACCTCTGGAAGCTGTTTTCAAACTCAAAGCCGTAATCCAGCTTTAAGAGCCGTGCTGAGCAACGCTATAAAAAGCTCAGCTCCTTGAAAAGATCTTTCAGACAAGGAAATGGCTGGAGTTCCTTCCCCAAAGGAATGCAAATCCTTCTAGACTTGAACTTCCCCTCGGTGGGCAGGATCAGTTATCAAAGAGGGGTGGAATAGCCCTCCAACCCAGTAAAGGGGGAAATGATTCACTGTCCTGGCCAAGGCTTCCTTCAGCTTCTCCTCACAGGACTGTGCCTGGTGCTGGGAGCTGGATGCTGTGCAGTGTTTCAGTTCTGCCCTGAGCACTGTGTGTACGTTACACCCCTGCCCGTGCATTACACCTTCACCCACAGCACAACCCCACCAGAACCTTGCGTGGAAAGAAACAGTCTGGCAACAGCAGGTTTGCAGAGATTGAACTCATTTTACTTGTTTGTCCCTCTGAGGACAGGAACTTGGAGCACTGCAGGCAGGGTTAATTATGTAGCAGGATGAGAAGTACTTTCTTGCAGCATGCAACAGCCCAGGTTTATTTGAATCCAAAACCAAGCAGGGGATTCTTTCACAAGTAAATCCATAGGAGCTATACTGAACCGTGCTGGGGGGACACAACGGCTACTAGACAGTCCAAATCACCCTTCAGAGCTGAAACACCCAAAGAAAGGAGCAGCTGGCTGCACAGCTCCTCATGCACACGGTCAGATTATTACGTGGCACTCCAAGCTGTAATGTTCTTCAACTCAGACTTTGGGGGGTTTTTGTACCAGTGGGGGAAGCATTGCTCTGTCTGGGTGCTTGTGTTCAGAGTGCCTCCAACATTCTCAAAGTCAGGATGGGGTACAGCTACAGATACAGCTACATTTCCACTCCAACGCTATAAACCAAGTGAGAGCCAAACAAACTGTCCCCACACAGCAGCAGGGACTCCTTGCCACATCCAGGACACTTGGACAAGTTCCTTTCCTGCTCTTAAAAGCAAACTTCAGCTGAGTGTTTATTCTGTTTTCTCTTGAGTGATGCCAGAGGCAGCAGCAGCGCCATTAGCTCCTCTTGTGCAGTGGGCAACCCCAGATATTAATTAGTCTTTTCCTAATAAGGCAGTTGACGGAGGGGCTGAGCTCAAACGTGACCGTTACTGTTTGGTTTTAATCAGCTTAATGAAGTCTGGGTTTCAGGGCTTTAAAAGAAGTCTTTACAAATTGATAACAACCAGCAGCACTGCACAGTCTGCACTCCACAAGGAGAGAGAACAGAGGGTCTGTGGGTAGGAGCAGCAAGAGCTTGTTGCCTGACTGGTAGAGGAACAGGGGAGGGGATTTCACTTTCCATGTTCTAGCTAAATCCTTAGACCCCTCCTTGGAGCTCACTGAAAGCAGAAGGTGGACTTGCACTCGTTTATGAAGTTACTGTGAGGAGAAAGGGAAAGAACACTGATTTAAAATTAGTTCCTTATTACCAGTAACAGGGACCAGTTCTGGCTGTACAACCTGTGGACAAAGAGAAGGCTAAGTGGCTGCTACTCTGGAAGAGGAAGGAGTCGAAAACACTGGAGTGGTTTTCAGGCAGACTGTACTGGAAGAAGAGCACCAGCAGGCACAGGGAGAGGCCACCTCGCTCAGAATTAGGCTGATGGTGCAGTACCTGCTTCTTCTGGTGTGAGAACACACCAGTGTCTGTCATACTGCCTGGGAGCGCTGCTCAGTGCTGTGTGGAACAGCACTAGGGACAATCCCAGACACATCTTTCCTCCCCATAATCTTCACATTCCTGGTCTAAACCAGTGAGGTTTTAATGGAATCACTGGTTCAGCAACCAGCCCTGCAGCCTGCTTTTTGTTTTTCAGCATCAGGAAATAAGAGCAGACAGATTATTGCCATTACATAAATTAGTCTGACTTGATCAGTGACCTCCCACCCACATCCGAAGACCCCATCAGCTACAGGAGGTTTTCAGAGTGGAGTACATTGTGCTACATATCTGTGCAGCACATCTTACAGCATCAGAGTCAAGAGGTACCGAGCTCGGGACCATCCCGTGTTCAAGTGTAACCTGCCTAGACTCCACGAATCTTGCAGTGCTGTAGAGATCAACTCCAGGAGAAAATGAAAAGCAGTTGGTGAATTTTGTGTGACCGAAGAAGAAATTCCTGAGTCTCTAAAACTGTGTCTGACTTTCTTTTCTTTCAAGAATCAGATTCCTCCTCCTCCTCTTCTTCCTCTTCCTCCTGAGTTTGAAGGCTCAGGTGTAGTTCAGTTTGATTGATCACAGCTTCATCATCCATCTGCCCTAAAGTCTGCCACAACAGAAGAGATTATCTTACCGATTACCAAACCCAGAGCGACTATAATCACTGTGAAACCTGCTCAGTCACAGCGTCAGTTAGAGGTCCTAGTACTACTGGCTCTAAAAGCCAGTGCCAAACACCAGTCCTCCAGAGAGGAGTTCCAGCTGGTTTGGGCTGAGGGGTCTTTAGAAAGCAGCTCAGACCGCCTGTACCTGCTAGTCATGGTTGAGAACATTAACCCCAACAGTTCATGAGCAGTAAACTGAAGCTACGCTCCCACCCTCTCTGGGAACACTCAGCGTCTCTTTGGTTGAATGAGACCTTCAAGAGCCCCCTTCAAAAGGCAGACAGACCCCTTCAAACATAAACCAGTGCCGATCCAGCCAGGGATTTCAGACAGGAACCCACCCCACAGCAGCTCCTCTCCCTGCTGCTGACAGGCCCTTGGTACCAGGTGATAGGGATGGCCGGTACCAGGGGGACGGTGGCGGGGAGAGGTGGGGTGGGGGGTGGTACCGGGGTTTTCCCTTACTTCGGGAGTCTCCGTGCCAGCTGAGGAAGGGGCGGCTGCGTTCTCCTCTCCAGCCCTGATCATGGACTGCAGCGCCAGCTCCTCCACCTGCGGACGGGGGGCACAGGCAGCCTATTTAAATCTTCAGGACATCAGCTACTGCTGCAGAAGCAGCACCAGCAGAGCTTCCAAACCCCGCTTCTCCGCAGACGCGCCCGGCACCACTAACATGAACCGAGCGCTGGGCCAGGCCCAACCCAGGGCCGCGCTATCGCCCCCACCCCACACGCCCACCTCCCCTCCCAGCCCAGGGCCGAG
>VZRI01001620.1:101580-120976 GCA_013397515.1 Upupa epops | reverse complement strand
TGGGAGCAGAGGGGCGGCGGCGGGAGGCGGCGGTCGAGCTCTATCGGATCCTTCGACGGTGCGGATCAGCCGGGGCGGGGGGGACTTAGAGGGGATCCTGAACCGACACACCTTAAAGTAACCTTTGAACACCCAAAATACCCTCTAAACAGCTCTAAATACTCCAGGAAACAAAACGCCCCTTAAAACACTCAAATTACCCTGAAGATACCCTCCCAACACCTAAATTACCCCCAGGGTATCCTCTACGCAACTAAATTGCTTACAAAATTTCTTCCAAACACCTCAAATCCCCCCTAAACAGCACAAAATACCCCCAAACCCTTCTCAGCCGGGCCTCGGCCTGTGGGGAGGTGGCTGAGGGCCTGACCCCCCTCCCCGTGGGTGAGGTTATGCGGTTTGATGGAGAACACTGAGGGGAAAAAAATTCACCTTAATGTTTTATTTTATTTTAGGATATGTGAAGAAGGAAGGAAAAACATCCCTGAGCATCCGCATCTCTTTGAGGTAAACATATCTGAAAATACAGTGGTGCAACGTGAGGGTGAGTGTGTAAAACAACTGGGATTTGTGAGGGACTATCCATAAAAGGGGAAGTTTATCACGTCAATAAGATCATTTATCACTTAAAAGCGACAGCTTCCCTCAGGAACGTTTTTACAGACCTGCCTCTCCCTCAGGAGGGAGGGGACCCAGGCCCCGCCATCTCCAGGGGGCAGCCTCAGCCTTCACCTCCCCACTCATTGCTGTGTGTGTTCCAGCACGTGGTTTGCACCTGTGGGTTGAAACGGGTGTAAAGATCAAGTGCACCTGGGAGTGTTACGGGGTGGTTGTGGTAAGGGCAGAGCTGCTGCAGCCCCTGTGCTCGGGTGGTATTTTGCTGCTTCACACCTGCAGCACGTTTTTATTAACGTACTTGCACGGGGAATAGGCTGTCTGTATGTGAAAATTATTGTTGCTTCTAAGAGGTTTTGGGATGTAGAAATAGTTGGAGAAAGATTTAATGCCCATTATTTACACTACTTTTGGGTTAGAGAATAGTTTGGAAAGGAAATCAGGTGATTTGTTTTCACATGACTCTGTATTTGAATAGATTTAGATGTAAAGAATCGCTTAATACTTCGTTATGTGTGTGGAAAAGTCTAAGTAAAGATTTGTATTCCTTCATTCTCCGGAAGAGGCTTGAGTTACCACGTCTAAGGAGTGTTTAGATGTCTCGTGAGACATCCAGAGAAGTGATCAATTATTATGTAATGTTTTATAAATGAGTACTCTCCATCTCAAAAACATCTGGTGACTGTAGTTGCTACTTGACAGCAGTGATCCCTCACATCTCACTTACCTGAAGTTTTGTTCTTTTAACCAAACTTCAGTTTCTCATCGAATTAGCATGTTAGAGATTACATTTTGCGTGTTGATTAGTTGGAAGCTGTTGCACTTTCACAGTTGACTCTGCCTATGGCATTTAGCAACTGTGTTCTGAAAGCCTTAGATTCATGAATGGCTGTGATAGTGTTGGAAAGCAGTTTATGGAGCTAATTTTGCTATTTCTGATATAAACATTATCTACTGAAACATAGAATTTATTTAAAATGCTTTCATTCTTCATTTTTTTTCCCCCAGACTGATGTAGAGATCCTTCTGATCACTGGTAATTGCAAAAGTCCCATTGAAAGATTTTGGAATGGAAATGACACCGTCTATATTTTACAGAAAGCAGTAAGTGTGTGGGAGTGTTAGCTGTTAATGCATTAAATATAATGTAGATGTTTGAATTCAGGACAGTTATTTCCACAGACCTTGCACTTTTTCTGCTTACCTGCACGTTTCTCTTTAAGAGACAACATGAAGAGAGCGACCCAATGGGAGAATCCAGAACAGATGATGCTGTTTATGACTCCTCCGAGCTTTTACCGAAGGAGAGTTGTGGACCAATGGCTCTCTCTGTTGGAAGGGCAAAGTAAGTGTCAAAGTTCAGCCTCCCCTTTTGGTGGTGCTTTCACAAAAGCACAGAATGTTAGGGATTGGATGGGACCTCGAAAGATCATCCAGTCCAATCCCCCTGACAGAGCAGGGTCCCCTAGATCCCCTCGCACAGGAACAAGTCCAGGCGGGTTTGAAACATCTCCAGAGAAGGAGACTCTACAACCTCCCTTGGCAGCCCCTTCCAGGGCTCTGTCACCCTCACTTTCAAGAAGTTTCTTCTCATTTTGATGTGAAACCTCCTCTGTTCCAGCTGACACCTGCTGCCCCTTGTCCTGTCATCGGATGCCACAGAGCAGAGCCTGGCTCCTTCCTCCTGATACCTGCCCTTTACATATTTTGCAGCCTCTGTCTCTCTCCCTAATATTCAGGGACTGTTATGACTCTCACCCCCCCATTACATTACTATTTTAATGTAGATTGGTGACTGTTTTTCATCCTGTAAAATGGCCTTCTCTGGCTAAAAGTTTTCCTGACAAAGTACTGGAGTAGCTCTCCCATCAAGTTCATTGGACTGGCTGGGGACAGGAGAGCACAGAAAGCTTTCTAAGGCTCCAGTGCTGATTTTTTCTAAGATTTCTATTAAAAAAGATAAATCTGATGGGGATCTTAGTTATTAAAATGCTAAGGTATAGTAGCAAAGCATGGTGACTTGTTCAACTAACTTAGCCTTCTAAGATGCTTAAAATGTAAAATCCATTGATGATTTTAGGCTATTTAGCCTAGAGTAAAATATGATACTCTTGTTATTACCTTTTCCATCCCCCTTTATGTATTCATTGCTCCACCTGTAAAAAGAAGACTCTAGTACTGCTTTTTGTCAAATGATTTGACATCTGATAACGAAGCAGGGCAGGTAGCGGTACAGTTTTACGCAAGGGTCACATTTAACAACACCTGCTGGCATCTTATTTCTCTCTGTTTCTGTTTCTAGGCAGTTGATTTCCTTATATGCGATGGTACAAAACCCAAACATGACCCACTTGAAGATCAGTGATCCAGTTGCACTTTCTCCCCTCTGGATAAGATGTGATGCATCTGATCCTGAATGTACTTGTTGGCTTGGAGCTGAGCCTCTCAAAGCTGGAAACAAGATCACAGGGATCAATTTTTTTGTGGTTACATGTGATGGTAAGGTTCTGCTGTCACACATCAAGTTTAATGTGGAAGATCAAAATGCAGAGCTATAGATGTAATGATGTTATCGTACTGCTCTGTATTTCTTGTTTTAAAAGACAAGAGAGGGGACGAGAGGAGAAAAAAGGTGGTTTTAGCTCTTGCAGTTTAGGGAAAATCACTTTTTAATGCCCTTCATGCAACAATACCTGTGCAGGGTGCATTAGCAGCAAACTTCAGCTGCTGCCATTCAGCTTCCTATATAAACACTGACTCTTGCATGTTAGCATTGGCTCTTAGTGTCTAATTGGCCAAGCACAAGGCAGACACCTCCATTCTAAAGAGCCACACAAGTTGTTCTTGATAGAATGGTGCGTTCACTAATTAATTTAAAGTGCCAAATGTGGGGTTGATTGCTACTTTATTTCCTTTCCTAGGTCCAACAGCTGATGAAACCCATTTTGCAAACCTGGAAGAACTCAAAGCAGCACATAAAATGAGGCATCATTCATCTCTTGTAGGTTTTTATAGTCTGTTCTGTCTCCAATCTCAGTTTAAAGGCTCTGGTTTGGGGTTTATGATAATGGCTTTGAGAATCATAGAATGGTCAGGATTAGAAGGAACCTTACGGATCATCTAGTTTCAAACCCCTGCACAGGCAGGGACACCTTCACTAGAGCAAGTTACTCAGGGCCCCAGCCAACCTGGCCTTGAACACTGCCCCCAGTGGGGCAGCCAGAACTTCCTTGGACAACCTGTTCCAGCATCTCAGCACCCTCACAGGAAAGAATTGTTTCCTCATGTCCAACTTCAGTCTCCCCTCTTCAAGTCTGGAACCGTAAATTCTCTTAGGAAACTCACCTTACTGTGATTCTGTGGTACATCTGTGTAGTTAGAAATATGTCTGATATTCACTTATATTCCTTCTGTGTGCACATAAACCTCCACAGTGCTGATTGTTTTTCTTGTGTTTTCTGTAATCCGTTCTAGGTGACAACAAAAGGATTTGCTCAGTATGAGCTTAGTAGTGCTGCTGTAATAGAGGACACACTTTTGGAAACCAAAAGCAATATCTCTGTGGATATTACGTGGAATGCTGTAGATAAGATTCTGGAGACACCCCCATTAATTGCAGCTGCCACTCTGGTAAGTTAAGAAGGAAGAAACTCAAACTCTTTCTAATCTTTCCATGGCTTAAATTGAGGGGATGAGTGGCTGGAGAGGGACCTGGCAGTACTGGCTGACAATTTGTTGAACTGGAGCCAGCTGGGTGCCCAGGTAGCACGAAAGAAGCTGCCAGGGGAAGGTTAGGTTGGATGTTAGGAAGCCCTTCCTCATGGAAGGGGTGCTCAGAGCCTGGACTGGACTACCCAGGGCAGTGGGTGGAGTCCCCATGTCTGGAGGTGTTACCGACAGCCTGGCTGTGGCCCTTAGTGCCCTGGTCTGGCTGTGATGTGGTGATGTTAGGTTGTGGGCTGGATGAGCTGAGAGGGCTTTTCCAGCCTCAATAATTCTGTGATTCTAAGTTGTGTAAAGGACAGAAAATAAGTTGATTTTTGTGTTTGTTATTCTTTATATAAAACCAATTTGATTTCTGCATTTGTTAGTCTTTATCTAAGTGACACAATGTGTTCATAACATAATATATACTAATATGCATTTAACTAATGAGAACATGAGGGCACAATTTGTAAAGTTTGAAACTGACACAAACCTCTGGATCTTTCAGAATATTATGCTGGAGTCTGGGGACCCCAGAAGTCCTGTCTATCAGCTGTACAGAGAGCTGCAGTTTCTCCTTGTGAGTATAAGTGAGACCTTCCAATTTCAGATGTACATGGAATAGTGATGTTATGTGCTGATAATGTACTTCAGCTCGTGTTTGAAAGATGTTGAGCTTTTTTTAGAACAAACCTTTGAGTTCAGTTTTAGAAATCTTGAATACAAAGATGGCAACAAGCAAACGTGGAAGCCAAGAAATGAAGTTGCTTAATTCACAGTTAGCTGTACAGAGAGAGATGTTTGGTTCTTGGAGAAGTCAACTGTGTTTTGAAGTGTGACTTGTGCACAACCTCAAATGACAACTGATTTATGGTGGGTTTATTTTCATGCTGCCTTTAGGCCTTGGCTGAAGGATTGAAGACGGGTGTGACTGAGTGGCCTGAGCCATTCAAGTCTGAATCAGCTGTTGAACTGGTCCAGGAATTTCTGACTGGTAATTGTTGCTTCTTATAGGGGGAGAGGAGGGTGTCACATTTCATATAAATAAAAGGAAATTCCACCTACAGTTTAAAAAGTACTAATGCCTATGCTACCTGCACAAAGTCGGTTACTCAGTGACTCTCTGTAGCTTTTCTTTGTCTTTATATCTTGTATAAAAGTAATAATTACTTCTTTATAAAATGCCACAATTATATTTAAAAAGAAAGTGAGAGAGTTCTAGATGTGTCTTTCAAATTGATGTACTGTGCCCTGTTGGTGGGGGAAACCAGTACTCTGATGACATCTTAAAACGAAACATCCAAAGTTACTGATTTCTTCTGAAAACTGTTGAGAACCTGTATCTTGCAGAAGCTTAAGATACTAGAAAACAAATGTAATAAAAGAATCTTGGAGAGGGTTATGAGGGGATTTAATCACTGTCTGTAAATCCATGAGGACTAGGTGTCAAAAAGACACCCTGTGATAGGACAAGAGGCAGTGGGTGTGAGTTAGAGCACAGGAAGTTCCACCTTGGCATGAGGAAGAACTTCTTTACTGTAAGAGTTACAGAGCACTGGAACGGGCTGCCCAGGGAGGTTGTGGAGTCTCTTTCTCTAGAGACTTTAAAGACCTGACTCGATGCTCCTGTGTGATGTATCTTAGGTTCTGGGATCCTGCATGAACACGGGGGTTGGATTCTGTGCCCCTGGAGATCCCTTCCAAACCCTAATGAGCTGTGTATCTGTGCATGTAGGTGATAATTTGGACTTGTGACTGCCTTTGTGGTAGGGTAAAACCCTGTGATCTGTTGTGGGAATGCACCAAGAGGCTTTGAAATGCAACTGTAATTTTTTTTACTATGTAGATAAAATTTAGAGAAAAGATGAAGCAGATAAAAACTTGCTCTGACACGTGAAAGAAAACTATAGAGCCTATAATAAAACCAACAACAGGGGGAAAATGTGTAGCTTAGAACAATTAATATTACGAAATTATCTTCTCAGATGATAACTTCATCTGAATTTCAAATAGATGCGTTTTGTCTGTTAATTGTAATGCGCTTGGGGATTTATATGATTCCTTTGATATTTTTTCATAGTCATGTAAGAGATTTCTCTCCTGTGCTAGATTTAAAGAGGAAGCTGGATGGATATTGTATCTATGAAAAGGAGAAAGAATCAGAGGTACGTTCATTTTCCTATCAATTGCCTTATCAGCCTGTAAAGAAAAGTCTCTTGCTTTCTGTTTCTACTGCCTTCTAATAAAAAATCCAGTGAGTTTTACCTTCTTGGTTTTTTAATTCTAAATAATACTGACTATAGTCTAAATCTATTCTGTTCTAAATACACTAAATAAGACCACCAGCTACTAGGCAGTGTGGTTGAGCTTGACTTGGCTATGATCAGGAGTCTTTCTGGTGGTAGTCTTTGCTTCTTGATCCACAGCTAGCAGTTCTCCAGTTTAGTAACACTGAAAGAAATTAGTCTCAAATAAAATTAGGCTTGTAGATTACTGTGCACCACTACTTGCTATGTGGCAGTTTCCTTGGAAAAGGAGAAAAATCAGTGTTGCATCCAATTTTGATGTCTGGAGAACATTCAAGTTCCTAAAATCTTTGGATCTTTAAACTCTTTCAGAAAATCCAGTGTGACACTGCTGCAGTGGACAGTTCCATCAAATCCATCTTCATTGAGCGAGGAGACCTGGATTTTGCTGAACAACTCTGGTGCAAAATGAAAAGTAAGTGTGTTGTGAGTGTTCTAGCCTTTTTTTGCTTTCTAGCCTTGTTTCCTTTCATTTTGTTCTATCTGTACTGTGTTGGTTTCTCAAGAGATGAATAGAATTGTCTCCAAGTTTTAGTGAAAGAGCTGATTTTAGGTGTGTGAGGTGATCATCTTTCTTACAGCAGGTACAGGTAGAGCAATGCCCAACAGCAGATACAAAATTTAATTGTACGTCATGATAAAAAGTACTAAATAGTAGTGTTCATCTGCTTTAAAACTGGAAACTTGATTCAATTTTTGTCTTTCTAGATCTGGATCATTATTAAGTTGTTAAAGCTACACACAGCCTTTCTCATTCTTGCAATGTCACTCAGGCCTTTAATAAAATACTTTTTCTTTATTTATTAGGGTTTTTTTTAACTTACTAATTAACCTCTCATAAGTTTTTCCAGAGATTCTATCAGCTTTCTGTTAGAGTAATGTGATAGGACTGCTCAGGGCAGTGGTGAAGTCCCCATCCTTGGAGGTCTTTAAGAAAAAGACTGTACATGGTGCTTAGCGCCCTGATCTGGCTGTGATGTAGTGATGTTAGGTTGTGGGCTGGGCTGGATGAGCTCAGAGGGCTTTTCCAGCCTCAATAAATGATTCTGTGACTTAACATCTACAGAGAGCCTGGATCAATAAATACTGCATCTCATCTTTTGTTTCTTAAGGTGTCACTTCCTATCAGGAGTTGGTAGATTGTTTCACGCTGATCATAAAATCCCTGGAACATGGTGAAATACAGCCATGGGTAAGTATTTCTATTTCACAGTAAACGTGGACATTTGGAGTTGTTTGAGGTAGAATACAGCTCTTGTCACTTGACAGCCCCCTGTTTCTGTGTTGTATCGTTTTGAAATGGCTTTCACATGTGACAGGTTGCTGCTGTTCCCTTTCCATGGCGTTGTGCCTCTACATGTTTATGGTGTTTCATGCAGTTAGATCACAAGGAAACTTTTCTAATTTTTAGATTCATCAAGGGAGTCACAGTTTGCTAAGTAAATTGATTCAGCAGTCTTACCATGGAAAGATGGAGGCTGTTCCCCTCACTGGCATCACTCCAATTCAGATGCTCTTGGAGATCGGTTTGGATAAGATGAAGAAGGATTATGTCAGTTTTTTCATAGGTAAGCCTGGCTTCTGTTAAAACAAGGAGAAATCCAAGAGAAAAAGGTATTCCATGCAGGAAATAAAGAAGCTTTTCAGTTACAGTTGCTTCAAAATTGGAAAAAGAATCGCTTCAAAATAACTGTAGTTTTTCAGTTTGAAAACTGAACTGTAGTTTCAGTTTGAAAATACCTTTAGGTTGAACTTCAAGTCAAATAAATATCAGATTTACATAACTGTTGGCTGCATTATCATCCTCTTAAAATATTTCTTTGTGGTTTGCTTTTTTATTTTCACCATTTGTAAGCCTCTATGTCCCCAGGAGAGTGGTTGCCTCAAAGTATGAGATAGGTTTCTTCATTGTGCTGATTTAGTGCTACATGAAATGATGCTTCTGCTGTGCAACTTCACATGGGTCTTTTCTTGGTTAGTGTGAGCAATCCTGGGTGACCTTAGAGCGGCTTTCTAATTTCTAAAGGGGGCTACAAAAAAGGTGGAGGAGGGCTTTTGACATGGATGGTAGCAAGATCACAAGGGGAAAGGGTTCCAGCCTTGAAGAGGGGAGATTGAGGTTGAACATGAGGAAACAATTCTTTTCTGTGAGGGTGCTGAGATGCTGGAACAGGTTGCCCAAGGCAGTTATGGCTGCCCCATCGCTGGCAGCTTTAAAGGCCATGTTGGATGGGGCCCTGAGTAACCTGGTCTAGTCAGGGTGTCCTTGCCTGTGCAGTGAGGTTGGAAGTGGATGATCTTTAAGGTCCCTTCCAACCCCGGCGTTCTATGTTTCTATGTCAGTAAAGGATGTCATAGTGTCTTTGTGCTTTCCTTTGGTAGAATTCCCTGTTTATGCAGTGAATTTTCATTGTCATATTTTTGTCTTCTGTTTATTTCACAGGTCAGGAACTTGCAACATTAACTTATCTGGTGAGATTCTTTGTTTTATTTATAGCTCTATCGCTCTGAATGGAGTATAAAGCAGGGTGCACTCAGCTGATGGGGGTGTGTTTATTTTCTATAAGTTGAAAAACTGGATTGTGAGTCATGAGGATGGAACAGTATAGAGCAGAAATGCCATTATTTCATTTCCTTACTCGTATGTTACGTTCTAGATGTCTGTGCAGGTCACTGTCAGGCAGGACTGTGAAGCTTTGTTCATACTTTGATTAGTGTGGAATTTTTTATGACTGCTGGGCTGTTCTTAAGGAAAATTATTTTGGTGTACTGAGGGTGTGTTGTGTGGCTATAGAAATTGAGTCTCCAGTTAAGAGCAGAAGCTGTTTGCTCTTCCAGGATTACTTCATTTCCACATCAGTAGATCTACAAGAACAAGTTGATCGTGTTCAAAAGCTTCACCACATGCTGGAGATAATGGTCAACTGTACAGTCTTGCTTCACTTTAAGCATGAGAACCTCTTCCCTTTGACACAGTAAGGATTCCATTTTTACTTCTTGCCTTTTAACTGTCAGTAACAAATAGATTCTCTTTGGTTGTAAAGAAACTCCTTAAATTTGATGCTAACGATACAGCAGAAGTAGCAGTTGGATCCTTGTGCTTAAATTTTGCCTTGTGTTTGAAATTGAAACCCAAAGCAAATCATAACATAATCCAATCATAACATAAAGCAAATCAAAAGATAAGAGAGTAGAATGAATGTTACAAAAGGTTACTGCACTGTTGCACAAGTGTTTCTCCAAAGAAAGCTAGTAACTGCTTGATTCTTATTGCAGAATTTGCATGAATTATTACAAGGAAAACTCTCTAAATGAGAAGCATGTGTTTCAACTGCCCATCAGACTGGCTCTTGTCAAGAAGCTCTATCAAAAGTAAGAGAAACTAGTGTTTGCAGCATTAGAATTCAGGTCTGCCTGCCTGCCTGAATGTTGTTCTCTTGTTTATCCTCTCAGTGATCACCCAGAAATATGGAAGGTGGACATAAGTAGTGGGCATGGACAGAAGGAGGTTAAGACAACGTGGCAAGTTAGTACTAGTCCTCTGGTTGAACATATGGCATCAAACAACACAGGTAAGGAAATCTGTGGTGACATGAGTCACTGAAACACACATTTCAAACAGATTCAGATTTATACTGGGCCCAGTGGGTCTGAACTCAGCACTTGCAGAAGCAGTGTGTGCTCCTCTCTAAGGAGCAGGCAGGTTCTAAGGAGAGAAGACATACCTTGTTGCAAACAAATGTATAACAAGTGAAAAAGCACATGGATGAGAAAGAATTACGCATACAGACTGAAAAGGAAATCAATTACCTTTTCAGGATGAGGTTTGATGCTGGGCAATGCTTTGGTAAAGCTTCCCTGTCGTTCCCAATTTTGCTATACTAAAGTTATGAAATCAGTTCTGGAAGCTGCTACATGAATGAATCTCTATATTCCCATCACACCTTTTATTTCTGTCTCCGCAGGTCTCTTTTCCGATTCCACGGTTAATGGAAGCACTGAAGAAAGAACCTATTTTATTACAGTGACTCAGTGCAGTCAGGTGCACTTCACATAAATGCAGGTTACTCTACAGGCAGGCACTGGAAAGGTACAGTACAGGAGAAAGATCAATGTTCTCTATATTTAGAAATAAGAACAGTATATCCTACTCAGTGATTTGCTTGAAGCATAACAGATACACCACAGCTCCTCTCTGCACATCTAGGCTGTTCATAGATGTTGTGCAATTACAGATGTACAGTATCATTATTTAGAAGATAGAGTCGATGTTTTTGTCCATATATTTACAAACATCCAATAAAGCTCTGTAAGTTGGGGGTTCAAATTTCATTTTTTATTTGTTAAGAATGCAATCAGAAATGGTTCCAAGTGGGAGCTCTTAACCCAACAAAACAAGCAGCACTGTCTCTTTTTCCTGGTGTGAGGTGACATCTCATCATCCAGATCTGTTTGGAAAACTCTTCATCTGGGGTCTTGTAAGCTCCAGACAGCTCAGTTTTCTTTTTGTTCCTTCTCAGTAAATCTTACTTCTTAGCCTATCAACCTTGAAGAGAAGCTCAGAACAAGGTCCTTTTTGCACTTAAGAAACTTGTTTGTTTCCTTGCTTTAGTTGAATAACCTCAAGGACAATGAGATTAGGGCAAAGAAGGATAATGTAGCCAGATGACTGTATTCTAGAACAAATTCCTTACACTTCTGTGCTTATCCTGTTCTTACCTACAGTACTGGTGAGATTGAGGTGGAATATTACGCTCTGAAAGTGCTTGGATTGCTTAGAAAACATATATAATCTATTATAAATTAAATTGCATGAGTTAAACTGTGTCCCTTGTAAAGAAGATTAGAGAGAGAAGAGTCTTTGGTTTAAATCTGACTCAGCAGTTGTTATCTTGATTAACCACTTCAAATCATTCCTCTGCACACCTCATTAGTAAGGCATCATTATCCAACCTTCTAGACATGAGTAAGTTAATGTCTAAAGCAGCGCTCTTGGAATATTTCACTTTCTGGTTTAAAATGCTGTGCCTCTTCAAACAGCAGTTACCTGTTGATGAACAGACTGAAATCGGAATTTGCAAACAGCTTTCAATCCCTTGCAGTTTGCACTGGCAAGGATTGAATCACTTGAATCTTAGCTAACAGTTTTTCTGGTGAACAGAATGTATGGTAGCTCCTAAAATAATAAGAACTATAAAGTCTGATGCTTAAAATGAGTAGGAAAACAATGGACTTTGGGTGGTGATTAAAAGAAGTGAATGTTTTGAGAGCTGAACAGCAAAAAACAGTGCTGGGGAGAGAGGGGAAAATAATGCTTCTCTACCTCTACAGAGGAATAAAAAGAGGCACCTGTGGTAAACTTCAACTGCTGTAATAAGCCAGTTGCAGTTTATTTATTGCAAAGGGAATTCGTGTGTAAGTGTGCAGTTTTACCTATGATTTCGAAGGTAGAATATTAGTAGGACAAGAATGCCGAGTATGCAGAGTGTGAAAACTGCAGGAAGAACAATCTCTATCACCTTTTCCATGTGGGTAATCAGGGCATCTGAAATTTGAGACAAGAGTAACACGTAAGAAATGTAGTCTTCTCGAGGACACTGACTGTTCATTTAGAGTTAACATAGAGAAGGAAGCTATATTAAATATATAAAATATGTTTTATAAATAAAATGATTGTTAAATGTTTGCATAAGCAGCAAACAAAGCAAACCAAATAAAACCACTAAAGTCTGCAGAAGCTGGAGCAGATCCAGCAGTTTCCCCTCTCTCTAAGGTACGTTTTTAAAGATATCTCTTTGTGCAGAGAGCTGCAAAAATTGTGGTGACTAGAAATTACCTTCAGTGCATCAGTTTGCCACTCTGATTTCTATTTCTCCCCTCAAGAGAAGGGTAGCAAACTGTCAAAGATAATTCCTTTAGCCTCTCTATGATTGTTTTGCAGCTCTTTATAAAAAATGAAATAGGTTTTACTTTGTGGCATTTTGAGTTCAGTAAAGGCGGTTATTTCACACAGAGGTAGCTGAGGGTGGGTAGGATAAACTTGGGAAGGCTGCTTTGTTTTCCCTCTCATCCTCCTTAGGAGGCTTGATAATGCTTTTTTCATCTTACTAAAAAGTTTGAAAAATCCACTGCGGTTGACTGCTCTAACTCAGGAATTAGGAAAAGTCCTGAATGACACTGGGAAGGTCTTAAGAGAGAAGGTCTTAAGAGCAATGGATTAGCCTGGCACTGTGGACACTACAGGCCAAGTGTATTGCATTGTGTCCTTAAACCACTTTTTCATCATCTCCATTTAATGTGGAAATCAGGCACTTGGAGATTTTCTGTCTGCATGGTTGTCTTGATTTGTCTGGCTTTGTTTTACGTTTGAAAGGGCATTTAGCACTTGTATTATTTTAAGGATAATGTTATCATCCCCAGCCTTAATTCAAGAGTAACTCTGAGTTTGTGTGTTCCATTAACAGCCAAAGTTGGCTCAGCCATTTCAGCTGGGCAGAGTAAACATAGATGTTCTTGTGTAGAGGTTTGTGGTGCTTTAAAGCTGTTGTGCTTTGGGGGAGAAAATTCCTTTTAGCACTCGCTGGTAGCAGCACTCACAGAGAAAATTAAAATCTAAAAGCTACACAATATACTTTTCTAAAACAGATCAGAAGGCACAGAATTACCTGCAGCAAGGAGTTGCTGTGTGTTGGAGCAAGTGTTCATGGCCTTCCGATACCAGTTCTCCACCTGAGAAGATTGAGAGGCAGCAGTTGATTAGGCTGTAACATTAGGCCTCCCCAGTGCCCAGTACAGGGGGAGAATAATGTCCCTAGCCCTGCTGGCCACACTATTGCTGATCCAAGTCAGGATGCCTCTGGCCTTCTGGGCCACCTGGGCACCTTGCTGGCTCCTGTTCAGCTGGTTGTCACCCAGAACTGCCAGGTCCCTCTTTGCCAGGCTGCTCTCCAGCCACTCGTCCCTCAGTCTGTAGCTGCAGGGGGTGACTATAGTCAAACTGTAGGACTCAGCACTTGGCCTTGTTAAACCTCAGCCCATTGACCCAGCCTGTTCAGCTCTCTCTGCAGCATCCTTCTCTCCAGCAGGTGGACACTCGCCCCCAAATCGGTGTCATCCATAAACTTATTAAGGGTAGACTTGATCCCCTCATTCAGGTCATCAGTAAAAATGTTGAATAGCACTGGGCTCAGAGCACTGATCCCTAGGGGACGCCACCTCATTTACAAAGCCAAAGTGTCAGTTCAAGCACTGTATCCATGCACATTGTTTTGTGAAATGCAGTGTGATATTTGCCCATAAATCAAAAGAACAAAATGAGCAACTGACATCACCTCTCTTGGGTTTGGGAATCCGTTTGCATTGATGATGTTTCTGTAGTAGTCAACAGATGCCTTTGGGTATCGTGGTTTGTTCTTGTTTTTGAAATCAATGTGATAAAATCCAAATCTTTCAGAGAAGCCTTTGTTCCATTCAAATTTATCCAGCAGTGACCAGGCAGTGTAACCTTTGACATTGACACCATCATTTAGGGCTGTAAACAGAAGAAAATGATACTGTTAAACTCGTTGCTTATGTTTGTCATCCTTAAAATGTGGCTCGGGAGGTGTTTTGTTTCATACTGGAAAGAGATGGGGAGGAGAAGGACAGAGAAATGACAAAGTATAAAGTTAATTAGGTTCTTGGAAAACACATAGATACACAGATCATTAGGGGTTACCCCTCTAGGGGTCATCAAGTCCGGCCCCTTTGCTCAAGCAGGATCATAGAACCTAAGACAGGTCTTAAAATTCTCCAGAGACAGAGACTCTACAACCTCCCTGGGCAGCCCGTTCCAGTTCTCTGTAACCCTTACAGTAAAGAAGTTCTGCTGAGGTGGAACTTCCTGAGCTCTAACTCACACCCATTGCCCTTGTCCTATCACAGGGCTCAAGTGAAGAGATTGTCTCTTTCTTCCTGACATCCAGCCCTTGTATATTTACAGTGATTAAGTCCCCTTATAGCCTTTCCCTCTCCAAGCTGAAAGGCCCCAGATCTCTCAATATCTCCTCATAAGACTTCACTTCCTCAATCATCCTTGTGGCCCTCTATTGAACTCTGTCAATCAGATCTCTGTCCCTCTTGAACTGGGGAGCCCAGAAATGGACACAGTATTCCAGATGTGGCCTCACTAGGGCAGAGTAGAGAGGGAGAAGAATCTCCCTTCATCTGCTGGACTCCAGCAAACATTAGCTTAGAGGTGCTGGAACTCCGCAAGAATGGAATTAGGTGCAATTTCTCCTTTCTAAAAATCAAGTGATGATCTATTACAGTATCACATCCCTTGTTGATTATTGTATTCATTAGCACCAGTATGTTTGGCTATGTTGTCAGTTTAGTGATGAATTATTAGTCTGTTTTTCCAATCAGACACATCTGATCTGTGTTTATTTATCTACAAGGTAAACTATGAGAGCAAAGCATAATCAGAAGGTGAAGCGCTCATGCACTGAAAAGATGTTTCTCAAGTTACCTTTCAGTATTTCATTAATATATCCTTTCAGATACTCTATCCGCCATTCATCACACAGCTGAGTGCACTGTACCTTTTCAGAAACTCCATTCTCAGTCACATAAATGAGGGGGTTCCCATACTGTGTCTGCAAACAAAGAAGCATTTAGACCAGTTTGTACCAACGCAGTCATCTGACAGAAGGGGAGAGTCGTAGTAAAATGCTTTAAAAGCTGTTTTCTAGGTTTACTTGCAGTTACCTTGGTAAGAAAAATGTGCAGCAAGGCATTTCACTATGATTTTTAAAGTTACTGAATTTGATAGTTTTCTGAACTGAAACTAAGGTGGGTTTTTGGCAAAGAAACTGCAGTACAAGAAAAATAGGCAAAACTGCTGAAAATCTAAAACGGTCTCAGTGCAGCTCCTGCATGTAACCACACATCTTGTTCACAGCCTTTTAAAGTTTTAACCCAAGTCACCTTAACAAAGTTGAGTAATCTTCTGAATCCCCAAGGCACAGAATACAAGCATTTAGGTCCTGGAGCTGGCCATTTTGGATCCACCAGTTCAGCTAAATCGCGGTCGGTGTGGTAACTGGAAACTTGTAGAAAGGGAAAGCTCTTCTGCAGGACGTAGCGAGTGGTAAAATGACCTATTCCCAGGAAATCTGACGTGCCTTTGATATAGGTTTTCTCTTGCACCGAGAAAGTCGGTAATCTTGATGTCCCCAAGCCCTGCTGGGCACTCTTCCTACCTATCAAAACAACGACAGGAAACGTTACTTCTGAGGAGCAGAGGCGTTTGTTTTCTTTACCTCAGCACCAATAAATAGGGGGCTTCCTGTCCTTAGTGTGGAGAGCAGTTCAGTTTGATTCCTTTGTGAAGATTATTTCATCTTTCATCCCTTTGCTTGGGAAAAGAAAAGGGCACAGTACAGGGAGAAGACTTAATAACTGTGTAATTTTTTTCTGAAGATTGTGACAACTGTCAACAGAATGCTTGGAAACACAACAGGGCAAGGATGGGAGAACTTTGCTGCTGGGTACATTGCCTGTCGTCTCTGTTCTGTGAAACCAAGGTAGTGGAACCCTGTAGAAATACAAGCTGTACCTCTGGACATGTTCCTGTGCGACAGGATCTAGGGGATCCTGCTCTAGCATGGGGGTTGGACTGGATGATCTGTTGAGGTTCCTTCCAGTCCCTAACACTCTGTGATTCTGTAATAATAAAAACTGCTTGTTCTTTGTCCTCAAGTGGAAAGCCCAGGAAAAGATTTAACAATTTTGTCTTTTAGGCCACTAAAAATGGGCTGTGGCTGAAAAGTGAGGTGGTTGCTTCCTTTTCAGTTTGTGCAGCTGTTGGCCTCAATGGCAGCTCAAATTGTAGTTCTGTTTCAGTTCCTCAGCCTGTCTAGCCCCCAGGCCATTTAGGGTGTCTTTGTACTGCCTTGTAATTTGCTGAGTTGGTTGCTGGGTCTTACCTACATAATTCTTCATGACTTCTGGATAGTCTCCTCTGTAAATTGGATTTGCAAACCATCCCAAATGGAATTGTATGTATCGTTCGGCAGCATCTCTGTCTGTCTGGTTATGGGGATCCACGGGCTCGCCCCAGCCGCTCGTTAAGGAAATTCCAACCATACCTTGAAACCAAAGGGACAGTCCTGCAGCCTGTGCATAATCTTGAAGCCCTTACTACAAAGAAAAGCATAATTACAGAACGAGTCCTCCTTACCTTGCTGCTCCCCACGCCATGTGCTGTTGTATGAGTGCCATACCTTTGCGTGAGTCTGTAAGTTAAAATAAACCACATGCACGTTTTAATGTGTTCAGCCATAAACAGATCAAGAGCAGGTTTTGCACTGAGATTGTTCTGAATGTATCACCGTTTCTTGTATCTATATCCTTACGACTGTCAAAAAAGCATTTCTGCAACGTTCTTCCCCTGAATTCCAAGAGTTCCCTGTGAAGCAGCATTCAGCACGATGCCCTGTCCTGCATCCCCACTCTTTGCTTGCCTTTTCCTTATTTATTCAGGCAAGTGACAGTTTGCTTTAACAGAAGCTAAACTTTCTGAAGTCACTCACAAAACTGAAGTTTGTTCCAACAGGTCAATCTTTTACTCCTGGTTCCTAGATTTTTTTACTTGACCAGTATAACAGAGAAACTTCAATTAAAAGGAAGAACGTATATTCTCACAGCACTCTCACATCAAGCACCTGCTTTTCACTCAGCTGATCGTGTCAATGGGATATTTGGAAATGATATCATTACAGAACTATATTTCCCTTTAAAGGGCAGAATCAAAACAGCTTAAGCACTCTGCTAGAAATTCATCATTCACACACAATGTAAAGCATGATTTTGGTTCTACTTTAATGATATGGTGTGCTGCTTTGTACGCTCCACGTCCACCCAGCTTCAGTCCCGGTGCGTGTTCTCCCGTTTCATAGCCCTTCTCAGCAACTGCCTGCAAAAGACATGGAGTTAGTGGCTGTGCACATTAGAACTCATGTGTCTGCTGCTGTCATGTGCATGTAGATGCTGTCCTGTCTGTCCTCTTTGGTCCCCTTTTCCTTCCTCTCCCTTGGCTCCCTGCTATTACCCCACTGCTCAGTGGCTGTGGCTTATTGAGAATAATGTGCTGGTGCTTCTTGCTTCTTGCTCACCAGCTTGCTGTTCCCTGACCAAACACATGAAAGGCTAGTTGTAACCACCTCTGATTTCTGTGCCGCTCTCCAACTGAGGTTTCCTCTCAACTTCACTGGAATTCCATGTGTTAAAACGCTGCCTTTGTGTAGAATCAGGCCGCTGACATCTTGGGCCACAAGGATTATTGGCTTAAAAATCCCTCCCTTTTCCTCTTCCTCTCCAATTTTTCATCCTCTTTCCTGAAGTGTCACATCCATGGGATTTTTGGGAACAGAAACACATGATGGGAACGTTAGTAGGGAAAGCACCGTTAACTTACCCAAGGATTGCTAAAAGTGATCCAGTGCTTCACACGATCGCCAAACTTCTCAAAACACAGGTTTGCATAATCATTAAAATAATCCATCATGCTTATGTTCTGCCAGCCACCAAACTTCTCTTGCAGAACCTTCAGAAAGAAGAATTTCAAGGATCAATCACATTACTTAAAGTTCAGCTGTCCACAGGCAAAGCATTTTATTTATACTTCAGTAGCTCAGGAGGAAATCTTCTAGCTTTCTAAACTGTAAGCTATGTAAAATGAGTAGGAGAAAGTTATAGGCACAATTAAAAGCACGCAGGCATCTTTAATCATTAAGTACTCTTAGTCCTTCACCTTTGAAATTAATTTCTTATCGAATGATTAGCTGTTTCACTAAATGAGACGTTATCTAACCTGTGGAAGATCCCAGTGGTAGAGGCTCACTATAGGGGTGATATTGTTTGCCAGAAGACTGTTGATGGTATCGTTGTAGAACTGTATTCCCTTCTCGTTCAGCTGCTCTGCTGGTGAAGCACAGGTGAGAAATTACCCGGTTTGGTTTCTAAATAACTGGAAGGATAGAAGTCTAGAACTGTTAACCAAGGAGTTGTACAGATAGCGCTGAGTGTGCTGTGATGGCTGTGTGATGGTTACACTCTGTTCTGCAGACACAGAACCAGAAGTCTGTTTAATGTTAAATAACTACAGTATGAGTAAAATAAGTAAAATACAGGTGATGCTCGGACATGGGGTGGACTTGATGAGCTTAGAGGTCTTTTCCAGCCCCAGTAATTCTGTGATTCTGGGTAGGAATTGCTATTCTTACTCACTTCTGATGCCAGTGGGCATAATCCTAGGCCACGAGATAGAGAACAGGTAGTGATTAACCTTCAGCTCCTTGAGTAACTGAATGTCGTCCTGTGAAAAGAAAAATCCAGTTAATGTCTTTCCATGCTGAGCAAAATAACTCTTCACTCACTAATCCATCTAAAACAGTCGGGAATGGAGGAAATCCACACAGGAGCTGGACAAGAGAATATTCCATCAGTTACTTTCTGCATTTCCTTTGGGGTGATGGCACTTTCTATTTGGATGCTGCTTTTTTTTTAACCATTTATTTTTTCTTGACTCTAGCAAAATAAAAATCCTGTTATGTTTTTTTTTTATAACAACTATGGAAACAGACTGTTTTCACCATCCAATAGAGGACACAAAAATCCTGGTTGGAAAGGAGCTCCTAGCTCACCAAGTCCAACCATCCCCACCCCAACAAAAACCTCAGTCCCTGAGAGACTGACAAACACAACCTGACCCCCTCCCTGCTGCCACT
>VZRI01001620.1:43825-101387 GCA_013397515.1 Upupa epops | reverse complement strand
CTTCTTGGCCACCTGGGCACCCTGCTGGCTCCTATGAAGCCGGCTGTCTGCCAGCACCCCCAGGTTGTTTTCTGCTGGGCAGCTTTCAAGCCAGTCATCCCCCAGCCTGTAGTGTTGCCTGGGGTTATTGTGACTGAAATGCTGAGTTGAGGGATCTGCAAAACAATTCTATTTCTGTCAGTATTTGTTTTAAAAAAATACCGTGAGCTTTGGCTGCAAACACAGGGCTTGTATTGACTCTTGATTTATTATCCATTAAAAAGAAAAAGGGGGTGGGGGGGAACATTCAGTCTGGATTTTAAAGCATCTGTTAGATTAGTTGTTTTCAAATACACATAGAAAACCTTTAAACCTCAGACAGGGACAAGATGCTAATTTGATTAGTATTTATTAACAAATAGGATTTTATGGAACTAATTGCAAAGGTCATCCCTTGGCTTCCAGAATTAAATGAGCAACTGAAATCTGTTATTTTACAGTGGGAAATCAGTGGTGTGAAATACCTCCAGTGTTTCTAGAGTGGTTGATTCCTCTAACGATACCTTAACTTTGTAGTAGCCATCACATGCTGAATCTCCCGTTTCATTTCTAAACACTTTCCCTTTCTTGTGAGTAAAAGCATCCCAGATACTCGGTCCTTTGCCATCCTTGTCCCAGGCCCCTTCAGTCTGGTATGCGGAGCTTCCGACACCCCATAAAAACCCTAAAGGTAAAAAGAAACTAGTTATGTTTTAAACTGCTAGGTTTTACGGGGTTTTAGCTGTTATCTAAAATGTCTCAGAAGATTCTGGGTAATTTTCCTGGTATTATACAGAGGAACGTGATTAATCCATCCTATAAGCCTCTTAAAATCTCAAACCTGAAAACAAACCAGTATCTTGTTAGTTTTGATTTTGATTGAATCATTGTGTGTTTATAAATCTGTGTTTGGTGAATTAGGTGATTAGAACAGCTTGAGACAAACCCAATTATTTCACCTTTATTTCTTAAGCTGGTTGCATAACCAAGGGTGTTTTTAGTTGATAATTCTTACTAATTGTGGATAATCTGTGAAAAAGGGGGAGCATTCTCAGGTGTGATTGGTGTATCTCACTCAGTGACAGGAAAGGGAGATCTGGCTGTAAAGTCTTAATCCATTAGCATTTTCTCTGGGTTTACTGCTTTCAGTGACCATATGAAGTGCAGGGTGCTGTGAATCCACAGGTGACACTGAGTCTGAATTCTGCAGGAGCTTGAATTTATGTTTCTACCATATCCCTGGAAGGACAAGGAAAACCTTCAGCTTTCTTACGCAAACACACCACCAGATCCAGAGCATTATAAATCCCACAATCAACTGTAGTTCAACAGTACCAGCTGGAAAAGTGCCATAATAGAAAGAGCCTGGATTATTCTTTGTCCACTGGAAATCCTCAGCTGTGTTCAGCCCCACTGTACACCACATTCCCAAAATGTAGGTCTTCATCACTGTTGATACCAGCATTACAGAGTGCTGTCTGCAAGTTCCCACCTGAGAAGAGAGGAGAGGCCTGTCATATATTGCAACCTTACACACTAGGCTTGGGGTAATCAGAAGGGAAAAGCTGCTATTTTAGTGCTGAATGGGTCCAATTTTCATCGAAGGCTAAAAGCAGTCCTTAGCCTGAGTGTAAGATGCAGTTAAGCTTCTGACAAGCTGTTGAAAGGAGAGGAAAAAGAACTACTAAATTATAATGATTAGAAGCAATCCCTGCACACTTTCCATAATGTTACCAATCTTTACTGTGGCCTGAAAGTCTCTTTGTCAGTAGCTCTTTTGTTCTGGATTTCAAACTGTCCCACCCTGCAAACAGTGACTGAGTGGGAGCGAGAAATAGCAGTGATTATGCTGCCAGCAACTTGGCACCTAAACACCTGATGGGAGTCAACCTTGTGGAAGGTGAAAAGGAAAATTAATACTTGCCGTCCTGCAGCTCTAATAATTGCAGCCTTTATCTTGATGCCCCTTTTATCTGCTTCCAGAATAGATTTGAAACGCTTCTATATCTTAAACGGACAAAGCAGGTTAAGCTGTTGGTGGGTTGACCAATTTTAATCATTTGAAATAACATTTCAGAAGGGTTTTGTAGACGAGCAGTTTCTCCTACATTTATACTGTTCCCAAAGGATCCATTTGACCTTCTTGAGCCTCTCTTGGCAAATGTGAAGATTTTAGGGTGTTGTCATGGTCTTAGACATTCATAACTACCTGATTCATATTGTGGCTATCTCTTTTGGATCTAGAAGTAACAGCTGAATCATAGTATATTTGTTTGTTCTTTGATCTGATAGCTCTATCAGGAATCACAGAATCACTGAATAATCCCGGTTGGAAAGGACCTCCTAGATCACTGAGTCCAGCCATCCTGACAACAGCAAAAACCCTCAATCCCTGAGAGACTGACAAACACAAACTGACCCCCTCCATGCTGCCACTTGAGCAGGGAGGGAAGCACCATAGCTACACGGTTCTTCAACACCTCCAGGCAGGGGGACTCCACCACCTCCCTGGGAAGGCCCTGCCAGTGCCCAACCACTCTTTCTAGAAAGAATTTCTTCTTGAGATCCAATCTGACCCTCCCCTGCCTCAGCTGCAGACCATTGCCCCTGCTTCTGTCAGCAGTCACCAAGGAGAAGAGGCCAACAGCCACCCCTCCACAACCTCCCTTCAGGGAGTTGTAGAGGGCAATGTGGTCCCCCTTCAGCCTCCTCTCCCAAACAAACTTGCCCAGCTCCATCAGCCTCTCACATGACTACTTCTCTAAGCCCCTCACAGGCTTGGTAGCTCTGCTCTGGACCCATTTCAGCATCTCAGTGTCAACACTTTACAAACCCACTTGTTTTAAACCAACATGATTTTATAACACACTGCACTGAATTCAAATACTCATTCTTATGCACTGGGATCTGCACTGTGGGAGATTGCATCAATTCATTTTCCAGTGAATACGTGCGTTCTGGAACTCTCTGCTGCTCTGTGTTTCTAGCAAATACTTCTACAAATCCAGTAGAAGAAACAGGTATTTAAATAGTGCAGAAAGATTCTTCAAGTTTAGCCTGTAACCCCCCCTCTCCACTCTCTTACTCTCTAGCAGCTGTATTAGCTTCTACTGCGATTATAGACTGAATGATTGGGATTTCCGCGCCGTTTCTGGCTTACCTGGTGTTTGTTCCTTGTGATGGATGTGTCCCAGCTGGGTGATTCTTCTGAACTGCCAGAAATTCAGCGGGGTATTCAGAATAACTTTACTTTCAGGGAATAATTAATCCAACTGTCACAAGAACTCGGGAGAAACATCCAGTGGAAACCAGCATTGAGTTCACTTAGAGCCTAAACAAAACGGAACAATCCTTTTGTATTCACAGTCAGTGCTGCAGGAAAAGGTTTAGCTTAACCACACGAATCTTTCAGCAGTGAAGGGATTTTCCTCTGTAAGCAAAATCAGCTTTGTGAGTGATCTATAGGTTCATAGGTAACGGCACTTGCTCTAACAGGGTGTTCATAGACATTTTTCTCTCGGTGCAAATGTCTAGCAGGGAGACCTCATTGGGAGGTTTTGTTTGTGAGATCCTTTTGCCTTTCCAAGCTAAGGAAAAGGGGTCTGTAATGGAAGCAGAAAAAGCACCAGTGCTGTTGGCTCTAGGTATGTGGGTGATTTTCTCTCGTCTGCAGTGCACCCTGGAGCTGCCTGACCCTTGGGCTCCCTGTGGATGGGTGAGCCATGCCCCTGGAACCTGCTCTCTGCCTCTAAAGCTCTAAAGTTTGGAAGACAATTCCTGTTTATTTCTTTAGCTACTTGGGTTTATCTTGTTTTTCAGAGCAATCCTGGTGCCCTCTCATGGACAACGTCCTGTAAGAGCATTAATGTTCAAAGTGCTGCCTGGTGGCATCAAATAATCAACACCACTGTATGTAATTCCTACGCTGCTCCTGATCTCAGACATGAAAAAGTGCAGTGGCACTACAGAGGGGATATCGTCGGCAGCTCCTTGTTCACCCCTGTGGGTCTCTCAGTACACAAGCCTGGCTTCCAGCTCAGCAGGATGGACCATTTTCAAGCATGGAGGTGTTGCTCCTTGGAAACCAACCAGCTCATGCACTTTTCTGGTGTTTGCTGCACACAAAGGCCAGTTTGTCTGCATAGGTGAGCCTCCTGCAGGTGAGTCTGGCACTCAAGGCGTATTTTTTAAGTAGGTGCTATACGCTGGACATGCTTTACTTCCTCAGAACCAGGTACAAGAGTCACTGCAGAGCTGTATGATGGTAGAGTTGTGACGGTTAAGGGTGTGCATGAGGCATTCCTTGTTAAATCACTGTTGCACCTAAAACCACACCAAAACAAAGGCTTTGTTATGCCAGGAGTGAGACTTACTACTCATAGAACTGACAGTGGAAGCAGACAAAGACAGATCACCCCTCTTCATGGATGAGGAGCCAAGGCACAGGGAGATCTGCCTGGGAGTTTGTGTCTGACTGGGAGCTGAGCTCCCATCTCTTGTCTCTCTGCCTGGTGCCATGTGTACGAGCCAGACTGCTGCTTTAGGAACAAGCTCATGCATCACTAAAGTCATCTGGTGGATTGTCACTGCCTTCAGAGGTTGGAAGGAGCAAGCCCTTGGTGTACATGAAAACAAGAGTCTTTCATACTACATCTAGCATGGGCTGCCGGACTGCTAGAAACACGTTCCACTCTATAAGTTGTGCTAACATGGGTTTTCTTCTCTTAACACAGTTTTCCTGTGATGTTTTTCTTCCCAATTTCCTGTGTAAAAGTCCAACTTCACCCAAAAAATGAAAGAAGCCCTGAGATATTGACACTGCTGCAGCTTGGTCATTTTTTCCCTCTTGTTTCGTCTTGGAAAAATTTTACTAGCAGCAGTTTTTAAAACGTGCCAGAAACACATCAAGGCTATAAAATCTTTTATTTCATTTTATTGGTAAAATGAATGTTTTAAAAAATGTACTTGGTGGAGCCCATCCAAAACTTGCCCGATGACTGCAGTAAAATCACTTGGAAAGCAGGTTATGCAACCGGCTTACCACAGTGGGTTGTGAAGTCAGGGGAGAGTCATGTCTGACTCTCAGTTCACAATTTATTTGCTGTTCACTTGTCTGCAGCCTGGAGTGGATCTCCATCCATAAGGACGAAGATATTTATGTCTTGTCTTGCTGCTACGTCCTATGTGACCATAACCCAAAAGCTTCATCGAAATCCACACTTTATTTAATTGACACTTCTCCTTCCACTTAATGTCCTTGTGTTGCAAACCCTTTTATCTCCAGATAGACAGCGAGAGGTGGAGCACACACCCCCTAACAGCAGATACATAGAACTGGTATTTATTTGATTTTTGCTCTGAGCCCTTGTGTTTAGCCGAGGCTGCTTCAAAAGTAGAAGCTGTCCTTCCGAATTCCCTGGCAACTGTTCAGACAACCAGACCAAATCATCCTCACACAATTATAACCTATCTCCCCAGCTTCCTGATTCCTCATTCTTCCGAGCTGCTCTCCCTTTCCGACCCTGAATAGGCCTTTTCTGTCTCAGAGAGAAGAATCCTTTCTTATTGTACAGTGACCAGAAGAACACGTAATCCTTCCAGTGTGTGGTCTCCTGCAACTACCCTGAGATATTGGAGATTTGTCAAAATCAAAACAAAACCCACTTACAATTGTTCTTGGAACAAGAACACTTGTGTAACTGTACTTGTGTTTTTCTGGGTTACAAAATGACTTTCGTTGCATTATGTGAACTGGTTGGGGAACGTTTTGTGTAACATTCAACTGCACTAATGGCCTGGGCTTGCTTTTCAGAGACAAATAGCAAATTGGAAGTAATTGAAATGAGGAGGCCTTGCTCTGGAGTCAGGCATGTTGCCTTGCCTCGAAGCAGTTAGGGGAATGACCCTGTTAATAGAGAAGATGTTCAGGACTGTTTCTTACGGGCAGGTGCATTCTGAAGGCAGAAAAGAGTGGTTTGAAATGTGGGAGATGCATTTCATTGCTTATAAAAAGAGATGAAGGGCACTGAAGACTCATTCCGCTCGAAAAAGCCTGGGTTTGCACTTGCAGATATACATCCCGGTTGCCCAGTAACTTTCAAATAAAGACTGCCAACTTTTCCATGCTCAGAGCCATTTTTATTTCTTACATAAATGCTTTTAGCCAGACTGATGTCATGTTTTCACAGCTCTGCATTTTACCCAATCAACTCTGGTGGACGTAACCTTGTACTATTCCTTTTCCCCCAGCTCCTCACGCCATCCGCTGAGCAGCTCTGCTGACACCCCTGCCTGCCCTTGGACTACCGGGGAGCTCGACACTCCTTCTGGGATGCAGGGCACTGATGACATCGGCTGAATTTTACCCCTAGCAGAACTCTACCATAAAACTGTTTGGAACCTGGGGTGACAGAGGTACCCAGATGTCTGGAAGAGCTTGTGTTTGAACGGTGATCCCTGAGATCAGGATAGGTAATTCAGAAACCCACTCTGTATTTATTCCTAGACTATTATGGGCCAGTCCCATCATGTTTTATGCCCGCTGAGCACCCTGAATAGTTGTTATCTCTAACCACTGATTTTACTGGGGTGATGTTTGGGAAAAGAAAAATAGCTGGGAAGCTACCATCTCTTTTGATGGTAGATCCTGATGTTTCTACGATCTGAAGTCAGATTGTAGGATAAGGTAAATCTGCAGCAGCTCCCTCAGCTGTACTAAAAGCATAAAGTTTGAAGGTAATTTTAATCTCCTTAATATTATTTCTTGGTGCAAGTAGAGAGGTGCAGACAGTCCCCCTTTTGCCAAACACCGTTCTTCCAAATGGCCAAACCTCATGAGACTCCGCACTGCTACAGTCAAGGGACCATACTGGGTTCTGGATGCCCAAGCTCAGTGGCCGCCTGGAAATCCCAACCATCATATATAATAAATGACAGATGTTACACATACTCTTGGGTGCAGTGAAGAAGGTCACACAAGTTTGCTGCTTAAAATCAATTTTAATTTATCTTTTCCTGCTGACAGCTCCATGCTAAGAGTTGGCCCCCGTTTGATGTGAACATTGAGAAGCTGCTGCAGGCTACCACTGATTGGAATTTACTTGTATTTAGTCTAATTGCACGCTCTGCCATCATCTGTTTGCAATCACAAAGAGGAAGCTTCTGAAGCTTGGGAATGAGAGAAAATGAAGTGTCTTGACAACTACAAAACACGGAGAATGCTGTTGGAGGTTTTCCCATCTCTGTTTGTGAGTATGAACAAAAAGGCATAGCTATATAGGTTTTTTCCATATCCATCTCTACACTGCACTCATAACACAACTGCGTATAACAACTAGGAGTGGTGATAATTAATGAAGATCCCCAGGCACTTTGAATGATAATAAGAGATCGTGAATCATTTTTGAAGAGATTGAATTAGTTGAATTAGCTAAAGTCATGCAATTGTTCTTTCTACGGATATTCAACTTAGCTTATTCAACAGTCCAATTCAGTGCCTCTGGCTGTCCAGGGTAGCTACCGGCTTTAATCCACCCCCCTGGGGAATTTTATCTTCTATACTGCCCTGGAAGGTGAAGTTGGCCCTGTTCTCATGCAACAGGCAGACACAAATTTTAAGGAAGTGGACAGATAAAGCATCTTAATAACTGAGGACACTGAAACAAGTTTTGCTTCTGTTCAGGTCTAGAGAGAGCCTGGCAGAGCTCTGCTCCACGGAGAGGCAGCATTGTACAGCACTGGAGGAGTGAGCGTTCCTCAGCCCCTTCCCCTGTGAGATGGCTGCCATGCTGGTCACCACCCACTGTAGAGCCTTTTGGAAGCTGCTGGTGAGAAGTGTTGCACAGGGTACTGTGAGCTGGGAATCTGCTGTGTATGGAGGAACTGTTGGTTCAGCACTAGGGATCTGTCTTTTTTTGCCTGGCACCTGGAGAAGAGGAGCAAAGGAATGGAAATGGCACTCTGCAGCCTCAGGGCAGCTGTCAGTGGCCTGGAGTGTCAGGGCTGTGAGGGAAAGGAACAGGTTACCCAAGAAAGGGGCTGAATTACCATCCCTGGGTGTGTTTCAAAGTCATGGATATCTGGAGCTCTGGGACAGGGTGTAGTGGTGCCTTTGGGACAGCTGGGTTAAGGGTTGGACTCGATGATCTTGAAGGTCTTTTCCAACCTAAGCAATTTCGTGTTTCTGTGGAAAGAGCAAAAGAATCAACGGCTTTTAATTTTGCCTTTAAGGGATACATTGCAGAGATGAGGTCTGCCTGACGCGTATTTAACAGCTTCTCAAGCAGAATACCAAGTGATGCCAGTGGAGATGTAATGAGTTCTTAATGTGAAATATCTGCCCCAATGCACTGCTGTATCACAGCCCCCTTGCTGTTCTGGGGACTGGTCTGAGCTGACTGTGTCCCATAACACAGGACTGAAATGAGTGTCTTCCTTCCTGAGAGACTGCAAAATGCCTTGTGGTCCCCACGCTAGAACAACAAAACAATTGCAGCAACGTCTTTGAGGAAGGGATCATTAGACAGCAATTAATGAACTAAGTGTGGGCCATGTCTGCAGTGGAAGATTCCTGATGCTGTTACAACTGATTAGGACTGAGCTGTAGTACTAATGCACTGCAGAGTAATGATGAGTGGGAGGATGGACTTACAGTCTAGACAGTAGCATCAACCTCTGTACAAAATCAAGACTTTGCCTTAAACTAGGAGGTGTCCTCCAGGGCTCAGTGTTGGGGCAGTCTTGTTTAAACTCTTCATTGATGATCTGGATGTGGGGATTGAGAGCACCCTCAGTCAGTTTGCACAGGACAGCAAATTGTGTGGGAGTGTTGGTCTGCTTGAGGGCAGGAAGGCTCTACAGAGGCTCTTGGACAGGTTTGATTCATGGGCTGAGGGCAATTTTCTGAGGGACAAGAAGGCCAAGGGCTGGGTCCTGCATTTCAGTCACAACAACCCTAGGCACTGCTACAGGCTGGGGGATGAGGGGCTCAAAAGCTGCCCAACAGAGAAAGACCTGGGGGTGCAGGCAGACAGCTGGCTTCAAAGGAGCCATCAGGGTGCCCAGGTGGCCAAGAAGCCCAACAGCATCCTGGCCTGGAACAGGAATAGAGTGGTCAGCAGGAGAAGGAAAGGTCTTATGCCCTTGGACTCAGCCCTCTTGAGGCCTCATCTCAAGTACTGGGTTCAGTTCTGGTCCCCTCCTTATAGGAAAGACATGGAGATGCTAGAATGGGTCCAGAGCAGAGCTACCCAGCTCATGAGGGGTTTAGAGAAGTAGCCATGTGAGGAGAGACTGAGGGAGCTGGGCAGGTTGAGTTTGGAGAAGAGGAAGCTGAGCGGGGACCTCATTGCCCTCTGCAACACCCTGAAGGGAGGTTGTAGGGAGGTGGCTGTTGGCCTCTTCTCCTTGGTGCCTGCTGACAGAAGCAGGGGCACTGCTCTGCAGCTGAGGCAGGGGAGGGTTAGATTGGATCTGCGAAAAAAATTCTTCGCAGAAAGAGTGGTTGGGCACTGGCAGGGCCTTCCCAGAGAGGTGGTGGAGTCCCCCTGCCTGGAGGTGTTGAAGAACCCTGTAGCCATGGTGCTTCCCTCCCTGCTTGAATGGCAGCAGGGAGGGGGTCAGTTTGTGTTTGTCAGTCTCTCAGGGATTGAGGGTTTCTGTTGGGGTGGGGATGGCTGGACTCGGATATCTAGGAGGTCTTTTCCAACTGGGATTATTCTGGAATTCTGTGTTGCCATGGAGTAATTTACACTGTAAATGAGACATGTCCCTCTAAATCCAGAGCTGGTCATAGGCTGAACAACAGTAGTTCCAGTTAGGGATAATTTGTTAGGTTTCCTTAAACTTTTCAAACTTTAAAAAAGCCATTCTGACTAACAAAACAGTCTTGATCCAATGCAGGTTGTAGTACCTCCAGTGTTCCAGGTAGCTGCATCCCTGGATAGTAATGGGATTGTGCTAAGTGATACTTGAGATCAGATTTGTTAACTTTCTTTTTCCTCTGTTAAATAAAAAAATCAATCAAGTTACAGTCATTGCTAAAGGACTTGAATTTGAAACAGTCTAAGCTGATTTAACACGTTTCAGAAAAGAAGAGCCACGTTCTTTACAGTAAATCTTCCAGTTAGGCCAAAAATACAAATTCCAGAATCTATTTGTAATAATAATAATGCTGCTACAGCCTCCAGGCATGCCAGATTTCCAGCCTTGTGGCTATAAACTGTGAGCATTGTGCATTTTTCTTTCAGCTGTCAGATCCTTTCCTCTGAAGAGAACATCACTGAGAAACACTTTGAGATAAGCAGTGAGAACGAGAGGAATATAAAGAGATCCTGGTGGCTGTCGGAACAGTAAGTCATTGATTTTTTTTAAATATTTCTAACAGAAACATTTTTCTCTAAGATTATAAGTGTCACCCAAGCAGTATGACCTAGGTGATCATAAACTGATCTCCCTGAGAGCTTGTCCAGGTGGGATTGCAGGCTTGGGAAAACTCTGTCTCTCAAGTGGGTTCCATGCTGGTGAAAGATCTCAAGGTAATGTTGTTTTATATGGAGATGATGTCTCAAAAGAAGAAGTTGCTTGATTTGTATCTTGATCCACATCAAAAAGGAGGATGTAAATTGTTTGTGAGAGTGGTTATACAGTCCCTGAGTTACAGTGTATTTAAACCCTTGCTGATGGTTGGTGAACTGCTGAAAAAGAACATGAGTGCTGTTGTGTTCCAACACACATCCTGCAAACATGGCTTTGTTTAGGGGTTTTTGCAGTCAGATAGGACTAGTTTGGGTTTAGGTGCATGTGGATATATAATCACATCTATACTCTCCTAAAGAAGGGCAGAGGTGGGGCATCATTTAGCTTTTCCTCTTTTAAATCACAAATTTCAGTGGGAACCTTCCAAACTCAATTGAGGTTGGAAACATTCCATTCTGTCCTCACTCTGCTCAGCTCCGGTCTAGGCCTTGCTTGTCATTTGCTTGGTGGTCTTAGAAGGAGCTGCCTGAAAGCCCAGAAAACAAGGTTTGCAAATGCTGTGGAAGATCCTGAAAGGAAACAGATGGTTTCTCAAATACAGAACTCAATGGCAGTGGAAGATTTGGAGCTCTCTCTCCTTCTCTCTGAGAGATGGGGTTTTGTTACCACTGGTTTGCTAAAAACAAGAGTATATTATACAGTATATTACATTCAGATGATCTCATACTAATCAAAACAATCTTGTGGTCCCTCTGATTCTGATTAAGCATTTGGGCTGAAGGGACTGTGCTACCATCGTACCTCATTGGCAGGGGTTTTGTCATGAGACACTTGTTATGTTTTGGAAGGAAATATTTCTGCGATAAGTGTTACATTAAAACCCACAAGGATATGAATAATCCTGTTTTCAGTGAAGAGTTTAAGCTGCCTGCTATAAATACAACCGAGGCCACACATTGACTCAAGAAGGTAAAAAAAGAAATCCTGAATAGCTCTGTTCATCCTGCCCACGAAATAGGGTGAGGCCACAGGGAAAAAGATCTTTTGATTGTATCACAGAGGAGAAGTGAATTAGGACTGCACAAGGTAACCTTAATCCTGGTGTTTCCAGTTCTTGAATACTTAACTTTTCAACCTTAACATAGGTGGGTGGAGAACACTGTTACTTCTTTGTTTGGTTTGTTGTCGAGCGGCTAAATTCCACTTGAAAATACTTGGTGTTTCATCAAATTCATTCTTCTGGTACATTCCATTTACTTAGTTTCAACTGCTGGTTTTTCAACTGAGCTAGGAATGGCAAAGCCTCCCTTTGAAAGGATTCTTTTGCTCACCGTGAGATGAGGCTCTCAGCTGCCATCTTTGTCTCTTTCTGGTCATAAAACTGCAGCCATCAGATGAACGAGTTTCCTGAAATGAATAGGCGCCCCAAGGAAAACTGAGTGGTCTCCAAAGCAATTGTACCGAGTGACATCAGCGCTCGGATATTTTCATCTTGGCTATCCCCACAGCATTCAGTCAATAATGGGCAGGAGAGCCAGCACACGCTGACTCTCTTTATTGCTCCCCCACTGAGAACGTGTCTTGTCATAAGAGACACACACAAAGTGGAAGGTCTATAAACTAAACTTGGTTCCGTATCGAAGGATTTGCCTCGGAAGTCCACGCTCTGCACTGCTGTCCTTGGGCCAGAGCTTGCACAGCGAGCAGTTCCGTGTTGAAAGTCAGCGTGATCTCTCAGCATTGAGTTCTCTGCCTGCTGGACATCAGCCTTTATGGACCTTAGATATCTTTTAAGTGTTGTGTAGCCAACTGCCACCTGAAAATCACTCCTGGTGTTGCTGCTGACCTAATCTGAGAAGCTGAAAAACCCATTATATCTGTTTTTTCCAGTTTCCCAGGGTGGATAGTGCCAATCTCCTCTCAAGTGCTGTAAGGATTAGAGGTTAAAAATGACCTTTAGCATCGAAGTGTTTTAGCTCTTACATATTACTGGTAATTCTCTTAAGATCACTGATTCCTTTAACACCACCTAACGGATTTCTAGTGCTGTAATCCCTACGCTACAAAGGGGAAGTGGATGCCTTGGGCAGGATGAGAACAAACTTTGTGCTTAGCATGGCAGAGCTGGGATAGAAGTAGACGAATATACTGGTGTTCTTGAGCTGGGATGTTTTAGCTCTCCTCCCCTGAATTGTACCTTGTAGAAAGAAAGCAGTTTTCCTCAACCTTCCCCCATCTCCTTACTAATTCCTTTCCACATAGAAATAATATTTGGAACCTGAGATTGTGCCTTATGAAGTGGTTTCCATCTTGCTGTCCCCCTAAGAGAACTTTAACCTTTTTTGAATGATCATGTTCAGCTACATAGAATTTCAAATCCATAAAAAAACAAGTCCCCCTGTATTTATATCCACTGCAGCAAAATGTACCTTTAAGGAGAAAACATTGCTTCACTGTGACTGTCTGAATTTATTGGCTATTAGAAGTCTTATAGTGTGTGGCTCAACATTTTAGAACTCTGATTTCAAGCTTAATGTGGTCAGGAAATATAAAAATACATTTATTTATGTCATCTACTAAAAATCTCAACCTATGTAACTGCTAGTCTAACCAGATCTGTGTTTATGTTGGAGATGAATGATCGGTTTGTAGCTGCCTGTGTTCCTAGCCAGGCTGAATGGAATGATTCTGCAGCAGAACTATGTGTGTATTTTTTTTTCAAAACTTCTTTTTATTTACTGCGTGTGGCAGCTATTTCCTTCCTCCCAGAACCCACTGCCCCGTTCTCAGGAGCACTGCAGCTCTCTGACTCCTATCACGCTGTGTATGTGGAGTGATGTGATTTACTGGATTGTTCAAGGTCATCAAAATTCAGGCACATGGTTCATTCCTACTGATTCCTGTTCACGGGTGCGAGCTTGGGTTTGATTTGCTTTTCCAAGCCTTTGGAGCCTACACATCAACAGCTCCGTTGGTTGATAGTTGCACAGGGTTTCTTTGCTATTAATCTTTAGGAAAATATCTTTGAGTATAATTTCTTCTCAGACATTTGATCACGAGACGTTCACACCTTGTGAGATCCCTCTAGTAATAACTGGTTAGGAAGAAGATGCCAGAACAGCTGCTGAAAGAGAAAGATCAGACTTGAGATGTTTTCCTAAGTGCTGCACAGACTTGTGTCTGTGTGATGTTCAGTGGCTACAAAACATCAGTGAAATCACAGAATCACTAAGGTTGGAACAGAGCTCTGAGCTCATCCAGCCCAGCCCAGGACCTAACAATAAGGCAGACCAGGGCATTAAGTGCCACAGCCAGGCAACACCTCCAGACACGAGGACTCCCCCACTGCCCTGGGCAGTCCAATCCATGCTCTGAGAACCCTTCCTGTGAGGAAGGGCTTCTTAACATCCAACCTATCCCTCCCTTGGCAGCTTCAGGCCCTGCCCTCTTGCCCTGGCACTGGTTGCCTGGGAGAAGAGTGCGACCTCCACCTGACTACAACTTCCCTTCAGTTAGTTGTAGAGATAGAGCAGATCTCCCAAGTCTCCTCTCCTCCAGGCTAAAGACCCTCAACTCCCTCTGGCTCTCCTCATCAGACTAATTCCATGAGGCTTTTCCTAAAGAGAGGGTTGAATCTGCACTATGTGTTCTGGGCTGAAGGGGCTGGGAGGAAGATGTTCAGAGCCCTTACACAATGCAGGGCACATGGAGTGAAGCTGGCAAAAGGCAGTGGGACAGGACTCAGAGGAGTTCTGAGAAGCCGCTTGGATTAAAAAACCAGGGATTTGAGTCTCTTGTCCCCAGAGGCAGTTTCTGATAACAAACACTACAGGAAGAAATTAGAAACCTTGCATAAAACACCTAACCAAGTGACTCACAATCTTTTCTCAAACTGTGATGCTGAAAGCTTTCTGGTGGAGAGGGCTCCATCTCCTCAGCAAACAATAGACTCTTCTCTCTCAGCCTGGGAGGAAGTGCCTTGCATGGTACAGACCACATACATGTTTTTGCAAGACACAGAGAACTCTGCTTCCAGTCAAGGGTCCCTGGATAAACCCTTTGCGGGAGGACCTTTCTCTGTTGCTTGAAAGCAATGTATCTGAGTAAACCATGTCAGATGGGCTGCAGCAGTTTCCCTTCCATTACCTTCTTTCACTCGAGCTGTTTCTGGTATGCTTGGACTGTTCCTGGGATGAAATAATACACACAGTGATCTCAGCTGACCTTTTATGTACCATAAGAAACAGGTTGGCTCCCCTGAGCCAGGACTGCAGAGGGGCTTTGATGTAATTTCCTGGAACAGGTACAGCTGAGAGGCTTTCACTGCTGAGACCATGGGCAAAGCCCTCTTGGCGTCAGCACACTTAACCTTTTTGTTCAGCAAGTTTCCCATCCTGTGTAGGTGGACAATGAATACTAATATGATGCAAATGATTTCCTTCTAAATGTGAAGGCTCCCTGATTAAAAACACACTGTCCAGGAACCCTGGGTCTGTTCTATTCCCATTGAACAGAAAGCCCTTGTTGCCTTTGACTTTAGTGATTGCAGGATCAAATTCCTAGTTTCAAATAGAATCACAGAATCATTTAGGTTGGAAAAGACCTTTCAGCTCATGGAGTCCAACCATGAACCCAGCTGTCCCAAGCCCACCACCAAACCCTGTCCCTAAGCTCTGTGTAGCTTGCAGGGCTTTTTCCTCTGAATCTGAGCATGAACTACCAACTCACTAAAGAAGGTATAAAGATTACAGAGCAAAAAAAGCCAGGAGGATCTGAATTAAAAATCCAGATGAGTTAAAAATTCAGACAAAGGGAAAAAGAAGGCATTAAATGTCACGCATGAGAGCACAGAAGTTGATCAGAAAATCAGAGGTTGAGATTGTTGGAAGGTCTCCTGGGATGTCTTCTGATATAAGCAGGAGGAGAGTTGCTGAAAAGCTAGATTACTGCACTTGGGAGAACGTTGAGTCTTCCATCATATCTTGGGTTTGATATACCAGAGTGTGGTCTGGAGTCTGAAGCTCCCTTCTTGGCTACCAAGGAAGTTGTAAGTTTTAAGGGTCTTTCTTTGGGTTTCCATGTCTTCTCTAGATTGCTTCTCTCCTCATATGTAAAGGCGCTTTAAACAACATTACTTCTCGTCACCAAACTGGAAATAGTAGGGATGTATAGAGTTGGATAGTTCTTTCATGAGGCTATTTTTAATTCACATTAGCTGGTTTAGTTTAAAAGCTCATACATACATAAATATATCAGGGCTCGGAGCTCTGCTCACACTGCGGGTTTGCTTTACTGTTCCCCTAGTTTTATCTTATTGGAAGAAAACTACAATTATGAGAGAGCTTTGCTCAGTCTAATAAATATTTTCTATTTAAGATGTTCTCTTGAGTGCCATCACCCAGCAAACAAGCCTAATGCTCTAGTGGGACCATAAATACAGGTAGAGCTACCAGCCCATGCAATCATGTAGGCAAGGTTGGAGTCTAAGAGATTTTAAAGGAGCTGCTATGTTTGCTGTAGGAATTCATCCATCCCTGAGGTCAAACTTCCAGTTGTTTTACCAGCGTGTATCAAGATTAGTAGCCAAGTCCTGTCTATTCTCAGAGCCTCATGCCAGCTTCTAAATGCATATTATGAAAAAAAAAACCCAAACAACCCCCCAGAAATGTGGATGGACCTTGTTTATGAGTGTGCTTGGAAGAAAACCAGCCAGCAAGAATGTGCCCTGAACCATTCCACGTAGAGAAACATGACAGTGCTGTAGCACAAGGCTCCAACACCAGCAGAAATGGAGATGCTGTTGTTCTGAGCTATGGAGCACCCACTTTATGGAAGCTGTTTGATTTCTAGAGGGGTTTCTGTATAGGTTGGCTGCAGAGTAGCCTCAGTTTCCTGGGCTCCTTCGCCTTGTCCTGCCACAGAACTCTCGTCTGGTTTGGGAAAGGAGCCATAAAGGCAAAAAAAAAAGCAAAAAAGAACAGGCTCCTTTTGTAGCTAATAACTTCCTTTAATTGGTAATTAAGCTGCCTGCTACTTATAAATGTCAATAAAGGTCAAAATATTTAGAAGCAGAATCATTTTAGTGGCTTCCCATTCCTCATTGCATAAGCTGCCTGCTCAGACCACACACACGCACATTTGAAGATGGTTAAGATTTCAGAGACCTTGCTCTTCCCACCAAACTCTTCTATAAAAAAGCGGCCCAGAAGGGGACAGAGCAGCTTTAGTCAATGGGAGGGAGGATGTGAACCGAGGCTGCTGGGTGAGCATTCCTCACATTTTGGAATCCCACCGCAGGCGCTGGGGCTGAAGCCGGCGAGGGGCTGGCCAGATGGTGCTCTCGTTTGCTCTTTAATTCAGGGAAAGGGGGTTGCATCTCATCCATGTGCAAAACAACTCAAGAACTAGAACTGCCTGGTAACGGATTAAATACCAATGGCAGCTTGGACAGGAGAATTAGTCTAAATCCTCTTGTTTCTGTTGAGAAAAATACAGACAGTTGTCTTGGTTCCGCTTGCAGTCCCTGAGCTAACCCGTGCAAACTCTTGTTTTCACTGCCTGAATGTGCTGATTTTGTGAGCAGATTCTTCCCACTGAAATGAATCAGTTTACAAGGGGGCAAGTGAGGGGATGTTTGGCTTTGAAGAGTGCGGAGAATGTATTCCCAGAGGGATCTTTGATCTTTCCATGGTGTTTTGTTTTTTAAAGTGTGTGTGTCCTGCAGGGGCTCAGAACATTGGAAATGAGAGCAACAGAGCCTAGACTTTCACGTTACGCTTTTATAGGGTATGGCCTCCTTGTAATGCTTTCCCAGAACGTCTTCAAGAAGCTCAGGCTTCAGTTTATCATTCCATGAGCTCGCAGTAATGGCTGGGATGGGTGTTTTGAGTGTGAAAAACACATGTCTTTGTGAAAATGAACCTTACATGGAGGTGAGGTGCCTGTAAGTCTTGCCCCTTACTGTGCTGCATCTAGGACTGTACAACCTCTAGTTCTGATTCAGAAATGGGAAGGTTAGGTTGGATGTTAAGAAGTTCTTCCTCATGGAAAGAGTGGTCAGACACTGGAATGGACTGCCCCAGGCAGTGGTGGAGTGCCTGTGTCTGGAGGTGTTGAAGTACAGCCTGGCTGTGGCCCTTAGTGCCCTGGTCTGCCTTATTGTGGTGATGTTAGGGCCTGGGCTGGGCCGGATGCGCTCAGAGCTCTGTTCCAACTTCAATGATTCCGTGATTCTGTGAAAAGTTTTCGGGCAGTGGCTGTGAAGAGCAACGTTGTGTATCCAAGTGCTATCTTTCCAGAGGCAAAAGTGCTCTCTAAAGTCATGAGATTGTCTTAAAGACCATAAGCTTGAAGTGATTATTTCCAAAATGTCTTGTTTACCCTGTAGTTATGGGCCATTCCACTGTTTTTACCTATTTTCTTCCAAGCTTTTATTCTGCATTTGTGATTGAAATGTGAGAAGCTCCTTATTCAAAAACCCAAACCAGCACTCTGAATATCAATTTCATAGATTGGTAGGGGTTGGAAGGGACCTGCAGAGAATAATGACATATAATTATCCTAAAGAGCAATAGAACTGACCATCATACCAGAAAAATAATGTATAGTTTGATATTAAAGACACAAGCGTGAATTAAACCCTGTTTTGAGGCTTTTATTCGACCAATCCTTCATGGATCAGTTCTACAGCTCCTCTACAGCAGCTCTGGATCCTAAAATGCAATGGTAGGAAGTTCTCTAAAGGCTTTTCTTCTTCAACACCCTCCCAACCCCTTTCGGGAGGTCTGGTTTACAATGTGCTCCCACTGAAGGGTGCTGAGCTTCCCCACTGGAGCGAGTGGTGCTTCCACCACCTCAAAAAGACCTCCTGTAACTCTTTGGCTGGACTCGCAGCTCTCAGCTGGCTGATGTGCTGCAGTTTCAGCTCATATTGCTTCATCTCTTATAAATTCATAGTTTGGTTGGGGCTGGCACTGTGGATGGCATTGTGTTAACAGCTAAACATATACAACTGAGGAGGAACTCATTGTTTCAACTCATTTTCATCTTTCTGTAAGACAGTTGGGATTTGTACTGATCCTTCTGATAAAATTCTTCTACAGTAGCAACTCAGCTCCACTCTGAACAGCCAGCAAGTGCCCAGCTGCCAGAGACTGCTGGGCAGTACTTCTGTCTGTGCCAATCTGTCTGTCCCAGTCCATCCCAGTGTCCCACATCGTCTCAGCTAATTGAATTTTCAGATTATTGGAGGAGGACTGGAGGAATGAGAAGAGGGAGTTTCTTCCATCGCAATTTCATGCATCTTCAGTGGGACTGAAGGAAAGTCAGAAAGAGTTAGAAAGAAAGAAGTGGAGGCAGACATCTGTTTCATATCTCATCAGTGCTGCTTGGCATCATACCAGTCCTTTGGCCTTTACTGTTAAAGAGCTTGGATGGACACCCCCAAAAGGACTGGGGTGCTCCAGGCTGCCCGGTGGGAACCGCAGTGGTGCTGACACGAGTTATCCTCTTCGTTCGCCTCAGCCCGTCTCCCCATCATGCTGCAAGTTTTTGTTTAGCGAAGGCCGTGGCGGGCGGTTTGGAAACGCTTGTGATCGCTCATTAGGAATTCTTTCCACAGTTCCTTTCTCTTCTAATTCACATAACTAGTAAATCACTGCTGTCAATTATGTAACCCCGCAGCAGCAGCAGCGCGGCTCCACTCTCACATAACACTGAGCAGTGACAGCTACGCTCAACCGACAAATGGTGCCGCACATTTTCCTACACTGTTTCCCAGCACTGAGTTGTATGATTTAGATTCTTTTGCCTCTGAAGTGCTCCACTGGGTGTCCTTTAATATTGCATTATATTACTCATGATGCATAGTCGATTCCACTGCTTCCATTTACTTTAGCAATGATAAATGTCAGAAACTGCACAAGAAGTTTATAAATTTCAAGTGCTTTGCAGGCAACTGTTACCCAGAGAAATTTTCAAACTGTTTGTTACTGGAGAAGTTTAAGGGTTGTGGAAAAATTGCTTCCAGAGGTTCGGTTAACGAGTTTCCAAATAGGGGAAAATGCATGAAATCTTTATGACTAAGAAGTATATTAGTGTCAGGATTTTCCCTTCCTTAGCAGTCATCGGCTCTGCACAGTCCATATTTTAAAAAAGCCTTGCAAGAATTTAGCGGAAAAACCCCAAACCCAAGGAACTTGTTGTGTTCTCATGATGAAGTGTAAAGTTCCTAAAAGCTTTGTGTTCGGCTGCCGCACCAGCAGGGTTTGAGCAGCCCAGCCTGGCCCACGCGTGTGTAGGGAAAAGTGAGAGCGTGGTGAGGTTGGTGTTAATACAAGACCGCGTCATCCCCGTGACTTGTCTTCATAGGATCAGCGTGGAGCGAGTTGGATGCTGTGCGTTGTGGTCTGGCAGCTCTTTCCTCCCTGGGAATGATTTGGCCAGCCTGTGTGTTACTGGTCCCTCTGGCTATTTGTTGGCCATGGATTAGCCACACTGTAGGATGTAAATAGGCCTCCTGGCCTGCTGGCTCTGCTGCTCAGAGTGGTAAACAACAGCTAGTAAAGCATGAGGACAAAGAAAATTGGGAAGGAGGTAGGGAAGCTCTACAGGATATTGTTCTCTCCATTTCCCACCAGCAGTGAGAGGAACACGAGATGTTGGCTGTACTACACACGAGTGCTAAACCTTTGGGGATGGAATATACTCTGCCCAGAGACACTGGTTCTTGTTTAATCATTGCAGGACGGTCTGCTCATGTCCTTCCTGCCTCAGAGAGCCCACAGTGCATAGAACCCATCCTGAGGAAGTAGAGTTTGCCCAAGCCCACGCCTGGAGAGGTTCAGCATCTCCACTTAGGCATGTAACGTGGGCAGTGGTGTTCATCTTCACTGGGGCTTGTTGCCTTTGAACTGAGCTAGGGCAGGATTCCTTATCAGTTTCTCTAGAGTGCTAGGCACATTTCCAGCTTCTCTGGGAATCCTGGAGAGCTTCTGCGTGTTGCTTTCGGAAGGTCCAACAGCTGAGTCTTCTGTGCAGAGGCGGCTTCAGCTGTCTACACCCAGTAGAGGTAGCCAAGCTCAAATGATAGCAAACAGCACAGGCTGGTTGAATCGAAGACCAAGGAGCTTTTCGAGCCTGTTCTCCCCACCTGACTCTGGGATTCTGTGACCCTTCCTGCTCCCACCAACCAGTTGTTTTAAGGTGAAGCCACCATAGAGACCTCCCTGAGGTGCAGAAGTGGGTGGTTTGGATTGTAACCCAGACACTGCCAGAGCAGAGATGGTTTGGTGAGGTCCAAACGTCTATCTCCACAAAAGTCAAAGTTCCAATGGGATTTGTGGGCTGCTCGGAGGAGTGAGGCCAGAGGCTGGGGGTCTCAGATTTCCTACAGAGAGAACTCCTGCGGTGAGACCAGGCTGTGGTTTGGCACCCACAATCCACCACAGTCACTCAGCTGGGGAGGAAGATGCTGTGGAGGGATGGATGAAGGTGCTCTGCGGGGTGAAGGTGCCCCTGGGTGTAGGTGCCCGGGGCAGGGGAAGTTTCCTGGTGCTGGTGGCCGCACGGTGGCAGCGTGGGACCAGCACTGGGAAGAGCAGAGCAGAAACCACCGCTGTGCGAGGTAATCTTAAGCCTCGTGTTCTCCTGCAGGCCAGGGTTGTTTTAAATGAGACTTTGACATTTTACTGTGCGGTGTTTTGTGGTTTCTTTCTCCCCTTCCCCCACAACCCAACCGGTGTGAGAGTAGTAGAAGAGGTGGCAGCCCAAGCAGTAAAATAGAACCAAACAAGATAGAGAAGTTCGCAGGGACTCCTTTTCTGCAAGACAGACTCAAATCAACTGCAGACAAGAAAAACATCTCCCTGGAAAAGGCCCTCAAGCCTTGGCACAGGCTGCCCAGGCAGGGTGCTGAATTGCCATCCCCAGCTGTATTTCACAGTCGGGGAGATCTGGAGCTCAGGGATAGGGTTTGGCGGTGGGGTGGGACAGTGGGGGGAGTGATTGCACTCGATTTGCTGGAAAGTCTTTTCCAACCTATAATGATTCTATGCAGGGACTGTACAGGGCTTGAAAGTAAATACATATTTGTATTCAAAGCCTTCAAAGCTGTGTGTGAAAGAATGTGAGTGCTTTGAAAATCTATAGGAAAAATAATGCATAACTACTCATATCAGATCCATATGGCATCTGCTGGAGCTGCACAAAACTATTCCTCGGGAGCTACGCGTAGATTATGTACATTGTCCCTATTGTGCGTTGTAGGGGATGGCCTCTTTCATATGGCAGCCTCTTATGGCTTTCATTTGTTCACAGACCTCCCACCGAGTGGCTGCTGATTGAAAACCTTTTTACTTTCTTGCCAGGTTTAGCAAAAGAGAGAAAAGAACAAGGGCTTGGTGTACTTTGTGCCTTTGATCTCTCTCGGATGAACCTTTTCATTGAAAGAGCTAGATGAGTCATTTTATAGTTGACACGCAGCTATCTTGGAAACCCTCTGCCTTTGCCTTTTTGAGCTCTCTTTTATTATTATTCTTTTTTTTGCACGTGGCTATAAATATTTTGCTCTGCGAGAAAGAAGCAGGAACCTCTCTCTTTTATTTTTTTTCTTTTTGGAAATGAAAGAGCCCTATTCCAAATAGGAAAAACACACTTAGCTAAGGTTTGTGCAGCGCATATTTAGCGGTAGAAGGTGCTGCGTTGGCCCTGCCTCGCTTTTCAATACAATATCCTGCAGTGTGAAATGAATGGCTGTATTTAGAGGTATCTGGAAGTGATGACTGATGTTTGGAGAAGTTACAAGGCTTTTCCTTTTCCACATGAACTCTCCAACCTGGCATTTCCACAGCAGTCAAATACTTGCGGGGCTGAGATCATCTGATTATTATTTCCTGTGTCATGTGCTGAATTTATTATTTTGTTGAATATTACAAATATATTCTGAAGGTTTGCCTGAGTTTTGGATTCTTCGGCAAAATTTGTTGGCGGAACAAGGATATTTTGGACTTGCAAAAAGAACTTTTTCTCCTTGGAGGTTCTTGATTTGTGATTAGGAAATGAAAGTCCCAAAGGAAGGAAACTTAAATAAAGGAAAATAAAAACAAAGAGGGTTGGGAGAAGGAATTCAGTCAAAATTCAGTCCTTGATATCCTGCCAGTTTATTCTATGTCACTTCAGGAAAACTTGAGATTTGTATTTCTATACTGAAATCTACAAAGCCAGGAATTCAGACATTTTATTTGCTCCACTGTCCCATTTTTCTTTTGGTTTTTGGGTTTTTTTTTGGAAAGAGTGAACACATATGTTCTGATCTGGGATTATTTCTGCTCGCAGCAGATTCGCAGTGCTGTTCCTGGGAACTGCACGGGCCAGTAACGGGTTCATTGCCTCCGAAATACTTTATATCACAGACTCCCAGAATGTTAGGGGTTGGAAAGCACCTTGAAAGATCAGCCAGTCCAGTCCTCCTGTCACAGCAGGATCCCCTGGATCCAGTTGCATAGGAACAGTCCAGGTGGGTTTGAACATCTCCAGAGAAGACTCCACAACCCCCCTGGACAGCCTCTTCCAGAGCTCTGGCACCCTCACTGGGAAGAAATTTCTTCTCCTCTTGATGTGGAACCTCCTCTGTTCCAGCTGACACCCGGTGCCCCTTGTCCTAGCATTGGGTGCCACTGAGTAGAGCCTGGCTCCTTTCTTCTGACACCTGTGCTTTCCATATTGGTCAACAGTAATGGGGTCACTCCTCAGGCTCCTTTTTTCCAAGCTCAAGAGCCCCATCTCCCTCAGCCTTTCCTCAGCAGGAAGGTGCTCCCCTCCCTGCACTGAACTCTTTCCAGCAGCTCTGTGTCCTTCTAGAACTGAGGGGCCCAGAACTGGACACAAGATTCCAGATGTGGTCACCCCAGGGCAGAGTAGAGGGGGAAGAGAACCTCTCTCGATCTGCACGTCCTCCCCCCCACTTCTACTCCACCCTAGGATGTCACTGGCCTTCTTGGCCACCAGGGCTCATTGCTGGCTCCTGGTTTGTATCTGTTTTTTTAAGTGAAAGAAAGAATTAGTGAGAGTCTTCTCATATCTGGATGTCCTTGTTTAACACCGGGTGTAATTCTCTACAGAACAGACTCAAATGCCATGTAGGTCTCTTGAACTCTTGAGCTGTCTCACGTGTTGCTCAGAGCCCGTTCAGGGCTTTTCTTCAGCTTAGCAGAGGGGTGGGAGAAAAGAAGTATTTAAAAATACAAATGAAACCCTTGGCATCTGGAGTCTCATGATTTGCAGCAGTGACCGTTTCTCTTCCTCACTTGTGGAATATTGCGTGGTATGCAGGTCTTCATTAAGGGATATTTTGTCCTCTGGCTTGTTCTGCACATGATTACACAGTAGCCATCCGTTCCCAACATCTGTGTTTATTAAAACCTTTCCAATAAATCTGTGCAGAGAGGAACTGTCCACATTCCCTCTGAGTCCTGCAGAAGAGACTGTTTTTCTTTGTGATGAACTGGTTAAAGATCGTCCAGCTGAGATGTCTGGGGTTTAGCTAGATCTTCAGTGTTACTGCTCCTTAGAAATGGAGACTGGGTGGCAATTTACTGCCAGTCAGGGCAGACAACACACGGAGCCAAGGGCAACCAGTATAACCGAGGCTCTGGGAGAGCTTCAGCTCAGATGTTCCTGGTGCAGATGGACCAGGAGGGTGTTTTGATGGAGTAAGCAGAGAATGGGCTTCAAATCAGAACTGTGAGTGAAAGAATAGTCTTGGGTTGAGGCACTGAGCTGTCCCTCGTGTCATCACGATTCACTTTCTGCTTCTCGAGCAAACGATGGATTCTCTCTGCAGCCACTTCCTCATCAATACAACCTTAGCGTTTCGTTTCTAATACAAGAGAGACAATTGTAATGAAAACAAGGAAATGCCTTCCATCAGTATCAGACTGTCGAGGGCAGTATATCATGATCTTCACTTCCTCAAGCTGCTGTTCTATTGCAATAAATAGTCCTGAGTGGAAAGTTTCCAGGGTATTGACAAACGTTTTGCTCAGAGTTTCTTCTAAGATCTAAGGAAACCAGTGGGAAAAAAAGCCCAGGGCCTGTTTCTGAGTGGGTAACTCAGAGATGTTGTTGTCAACTCTCTTTAAGCTCCATCGCTGTGATATTTTAAACATTGTCTTTCCTCTCTTCTCATTTGTGTTTTACATACAAGTCTGGGTATTTTGCTTTAGCCCACAAACAGCATGAAACTGCTTTGAGCGCCTGAGTTTTTCCAGCCTACTGCAAACCAGACTTTTCCCCAGCATCAATTACCCTGGAGGGAACTGCGTATGTCAAACCACACCAAAATAGTTGAAGGCCCTATAAATGTATTTTCATTTCTCATGAGAAGCAGGGTTCTGCTCTTTGTGGTGTCTTGGGGGTCGCCTTGTTCTTCACCGTCGCTGATGGCTGCATTGGGGCAGCACTACTGTCCACTAGATCCTATGGTGATCACTCTGGCAAACAGTAGGGAACTTAGTGGTTGCTGTGAGGAGAAAACCAAACACCCTCTGCCCGTGTCTGTAGCAGAGCTTGAGCTACCGCAGGTGATGAACCCTGCAACAATGAGGTAGAGCTTTACAGGACAAAGCTCCCCTTGCTTGCTCAAGCTCCCTCTGAGCGAAGCAGCCATCGCTGTGGGAGCACAAACGTTAGAGACTGGGATGCTGAGTGCTACTTCCTTCTCTCCCTGGTTGCATAACAGCCGTTCTTATTTCTTGTAAGAAATGTATTTCTTATATTCTTATTTATTTCTAAGCAGAGCTGCTGGCTGTAGGAAGCAGGGAAACTATAGTCAGGACAAAGATCAGTCCACACATGCTCTGATTATTTGCATTTTCTCCCCCAAAACGTTTGCTACCGGGAGTCACTGGAGACAGGATGCTCTTCCATAAGGACTCTTGATCTGAAGCAGGTTGACTTTTCCTGCTTTAAATACCATAGTCTGGAGCTCAGCCAGATCTCCTGGGGCCTATCTGAAGATAACAAATCAAAATGCCTTCCCCAAGGAGCAAACAATTTAAGCAGAAGACAAGAAAGACAGGGGAACAGAGACAGTCTGGGGACTATTAAGAACAAGTTTAAAATTTCCAGCTATTAATGAGAAAAGGTCTTTTCATTTTTCATCCAGCTCTGGGGAGGACATCTGAAGAGTTTGGATTTCAGTTTCACGGTCTGGGAAGCCACGCTGGCAGGCCTGTTGTTTATCTCTCCCGAGAAACAGCATGTTTCAAGTCGATTCGCTATCGAAGAAAGGGTTTAAAAGAAATATTTTGTTTGCTGCTTTCTCAGCTGCGCACAGCATTTGTCTCCATCCTTCGCTGGGATGATATTATAATTGTTTCTTGTAAGTGCTGAGCCTGTACTGCTGACAGCTGCTGAGAAATGATGCTGTCATGAATCATGCTTGCAAACACAGTTCTGTGATGTGACCAGTTCTCAGCCCCCATAATTAACAGCCGATTACTTCCTCTCAGAGAAGCCAAAACTCAAACAGATGAAAGAAATAGTGTTGTGGAAGCAGTGGGAGCAGATGTGTCCTATCAGTTCCTGTTCTCTCTACAAACATACCCGGTGCTGCAGCCCGTGTCGAGCGCTTGCCTACTCCGACAGGCAGCTCGGAGCAGTGGATGTTCCTAATACCAAGCCTGGGTTTGGCCTCAGAGTGCGTGAGGAAAGTGAAAGGGAGGAGAGAGGAAAGGATCATGACAACTTCAAGACAATATGGTTGCAATAATAGTAGGTCACCACTGTAGAGTTTCTTGGCTATTCCCTCAAGGTAACAGTCCGTATTTATTAATGGGGGTGTGTGCACATGCCTGAGCACATGGATGAGAGAGCTGTGCGCTGCAGATGCCAAAACCCCAAACCAGAATGTTTACAGTCCCTCGGCTGCAGCCCTGCCTGCTCTTTTGTTTAACCAGGAGTCCCAAAGCTGAGCCTTTTCCAGCTGGAGTTTCTGTGGCGCAAACCAGTGAGGTTTAGAAGACAGAGCTGGGGACGGGGAGCCAGGAACTCCTGACCAGAGCCTGCAGTTAGTAATTTCCTAAATTTTTCTCCTCTTTATAGGTTATTTTTTAACAGAATTTCATTCTTGGTTGCTTCACTCATGTGTTTTATGCAAGAACAATCTCCTGAGAACAGATTAGAACCCGTAAGCCATTCTTAGGCTTTTTGCTTCCTATTTCTTTCATCACTTGGTATGTGCAGTACTTGCTTGGGCAATTCAGCTGCACAATGATGATCCCGTTTCCTGAATAGAAATTCCTGACTGGAAATTGCTATGTAGGAAGAGTTAAATCAGGATTGCAAAAGGACTCTGCTTTGGGCATTTCTTTATCAACCCTCCACATAGTCTCTGGCTTGGGCAACATCACATTCACTGCCAGCGTTCATTAGTGTCATGAGCTGTAGGCAGAAACGAGTGTCTAAAAATAACTACAAGTTTGTCTCTATTTTGCTTTATCCTAGCTGGAGTGAATGTGGTGGTGGTGGCACCACCAGTCTCTTCTCCACAAACGTGTGATAGAAATGTAATTGCAGAAAAGCTCCCTGATAATCCCCAAAGCAGAAGAAGAAGAGTGGAGGTTTGATTCCACAAGCTGAGCTTTGGAAAACATAGTGAGGGTTGTCAGCAGAGATGCTAAACCATGAGAGTGTTTGAAGCTGTTCTTTTCTCTGTTGACCAAATTAATGACTGGAGTGGAAACCTACTGACCCAGGTCGAAGAGCACGCAGAATGCTGTTGAAGTAGATGTGCATGTGCCATCAAATGAGCATTCTTAATCTTCTGCAGTATTTTTTAAGCTCTGGATCTCTTCAAAACTGCTACTGGCCGGCTGGCTGTGGAACAAGCTACTTTCCTGTCTCTGCTTCTTCTATAAAACGTGTCCAGCATGTTTACAGGAAGGCTGTAGGAGTGAGTATTTCTATAACCCTCTAAACATTTGAAAATGTAAAATATTAGCAGATGTAGAGCCATATGTAACTACCCAGCACATTTTTATTCCTTGTATCCTACAGTTGTGAAGAGTAAGAATTCTCTTGGCTGGCTGCTTCCCAGCTGTGAGACTTCTAAAGATCTCTTTTTGGGCAATGACTCACTCAGACTGGGCTCCCAAGTCTCACAGCGCCTCCACCTCCTGCCCTGCTCTGTTGTTGTTTTCAGATCAATAGCAGCACAAAGTGAGAGGCTGCTTGCTCCTGGCTTTATAGGAGCAAACGTCCTGTGTTTAGCTGCCTCTGTGATTCCTGCTCCGGGATCAGCAGCAGCTCAAACAGAGCAAGGAACAGGCTCTCCCTCCTCTCAACCTTTTGTAATTTGCACCAGCTCTTTCTGCTGCAGTTGCAAAGTACCCGTGTGGATCTGAAAGGTGCGTGGCAGTCACCCACCTGCTAATCCTGTCAGCCTCACCAGAACCCACCTTCATACTGTGCTGTTTGTATTATTTTCCCCTGGTACTTCCCTAAGCTTGATTCATTCTCTCCTTCTCTCCCCACCCCCCTCTCCTCCACAGGATTCTAAAAGTTTTATGGAGTCTAACGTGGCCTCTCACCCTTTGTAGTTGCATAATGCTAATGAAATAACTAACAGATCATCAAAACTATCAACGTGGATTTATAGAGCACATGGCATTCGAATGCAGAGGTTCTGGTCAGCAGCAGTCCCCCAGGTCTAATGAAAAAGCAAAGAATGTTTTTCAAAGAGAGAAATGCTTTGTGAGCTGTGAGAGCTTGAGAAAACCCTTCTGCAGTGAATGTGCCTTTAAGGAGTGTCATTGCCTTGACTTCCTATCTCTGCAGGGCTCTGGAGAAACCCGTCATCAGCCCTATGAGTGCTCTTGGGGTGCTTCCAAGTGCCATCCCAAACCACTTCCTTTTGCTGCTCTGCTTCCTTCCCATTTGTCTTCATCTTCTCTGCCACTGCCAGCCCAGAAGAGAAAATTAGTTTGTGCTGCTCACAGCGCTTGGGAGGTGACGTTGGCTGGCAGAGCTGTGGCTCTGAGTTTGTCTCTGAGCTGGTGCAGGGCAGAAGGTGATCAGGGCTGGTCGTTTCTCATCATCCCCGGCACTGCTGCTACAGCAGAGGAGGGTTTGTTATCAGCCTTTGATGCTCCTGTCCATCTCCCACCCCGTGAGGCTGCCTAGATGTCTCACAGTCTCACAGGAGGAGCTGCAGAAATTATCCCCTGGGATGGAGGTGAAATCACAGACCCTGTAAGCAGGTTGTTCTGAAGGATGTGAAGTCCTTTTTCTCAGGAGAGGGGCATCATCTGATTTCTGTGTGAGCCTGGAGGGCTAAGTGGTCATTCTCAGATTATGGGCTTTTAGCTCCTGAGCTGAGAACTGAAGCAGAGCAAGTGGGGTGGCTGAGGAAACATTCTGGCTTCGTAAGTTCACTGTCTCATGTCTAAACCACTACCTGACTGCTGTCAGAATCACAGAATCACAGAAGGGTTGAGATTGGAAGGGACCTCAGAGCTCATCTACTCCAACCCCCTGCCATGGGCAGCCATAGCCTCTCTGGGCGATCGATTCCAGAGTCTCTCCACTCTTGCACTGAAGAACTTCTTCCTCAGATCTAGTTTGAATCTCCTCTCCTTCAGTTTCAAACCATTTCCTCTTGTCCTATCACTGGGTTGCCTTGGGCAAAGTCCATCTGCAGCCTTCCTGGACATTCCCTTCAGGTACTGGCAGGCAGCTCTAAGGTTCCCCTGTAGTCTTCCCTAGGCAGAGCAACCCCAGCTCCCTCTGCCTGTTCTCACAGCAAAGGTGCTCCAGCTCTTGGATCATCCCTGTGGAGTCAGGAGATGTAAAGGAGTGGTTCAGCAGATGTTGGGGAGAAGGTAGCCCTGGTCCTTCTTTCTGAACGAGGAGCCTCAGGCGCTGGCCCGTGCAGTGCAGGTGGAGGTGGCCATCCATGTGTCCGTGGCCAAGGCACCAGCAGATGGTGCTCAAGAACATGAAATCTTCTCCCCAGGTTCTGGGGCTGTCGAGCTCCTGAGGTTTGCTCTCAAATGGCTGATGGCTGTGCAGAGCTCTGTCCCCCAGCAGCTTTGCCCCCCCTCCTCTCCAGAGGAGCACAGAGGCAGATTTGGCTGCACTACTCTACATCGGGGATTTAAGACCAAAGAACCACGTGTATGGGCTAACAGAACGGGAGAAACTGGGTGTCGAGGGGTCACTCCTCTGGTTGTGTGTCCTTACAGACGCTGAGCAGCAGGGAAAGCTGTGGAGCCTTCACGTTGTGCTGCTGACTCCTTTCTTCCAAAACACACAGCCTGCATTTACTTTTGTAGAGCTGCTGTGCTGCCTCCTCATTTCTGATCCACGTCACTCTGGTGTGGGATGGGGGACTTTGCTCAACAAGCAATGGGGAAATGCTTTTGATCGGGTCTGCTGCAGTTGCAAACGGCTGTGTTTTATTCTTTCAGCCTCTCTGAAAGGGAATCCTGTGCCCCAAGTCAAGTGAATGAGTGTTTTGTAAAGGGAGGGAGGGTGTAATCGTTTATTAGTATTGTGCTGGACAAAGTTCTTTGTCTTTGGAGCTTTGGCCAGGTGCCCAGCTTCAGACAGCCTCTGACTTTTGCTTTAGTCTCCCAGATAAACTCTCAATGAAACAACACTGGAGTTGGCCCAGCTGACGTGGATCCAGGGAGCAAACCCTGTCAGGAGGAACCGTTCGGATCAATGCCAAACCCGGCAGAGGTGGCAGAACCTTTTATAGGTGTTCAGGGCATTTGTGGGATGAGGGGAAGAAGGGAGCTGTTTGCACTGCAAATTCACCTTGTGGTCAGGTTTTACTTCACAGTAGCTGCTTTGCCTATGGCTGTGACCAGATCTTATTCAAAGAAGGTTCACTTTCTCTCATCCATCTTTTTTCTCCCCCTTTCCTATGGAGTATTGAGTGTACCACTAGGTCAATATCAAACAGTTCCTGACTTGTTTTCACCAGTTGGGTTGCGTATTCTGTTTCCTATGGCCATGCACTTAGGCTTTGTCTGAAAAGCACCGCCAACTTGAAGGGTAAAGCCCTTCTGCAGGATGAATGCTGTTAATTGAGTATGAATGTCACTTTGAGCGGTTCCCCAGCATAATCTCTTGAAAGGTTAATCATAAAGTGAAAGAATGTGCTCTGCATTCTGACACAACGCCTGACAAATATTTTCAGTGGGCCACCGCTAAAGAAACGCAGGTGTGGTCTTGCTCCTGCACTCTCTGCAATAGTGTTGTAGCTCTGGAGGAACAAAGATAAATTGAGAGCTTAACCCATTGGCTTCTTGGCATCTGAAGAAAAATTATTTCACTTCCACTTGTTCTGCTTTTGCTCATCCGTAATTCCCCGGGGGAGATCATGTTTCAGAGAGATGAAATTCTCTCGATGTCTTTATGAAAAATGCAAACAAGGGGTTATTTTTAATGATGCCCCAGACTTTCCTGTTGCATTCAGCAGGATGCTCGGAAGCCTGGTATTTACGTACTTAACCTTCATCTGCTTCAGACTTGAAAATGGTTTAAGGAGATGAAATAATCTTAATGAAATCCGTTAATCACTTCTGAGATGCCTCCTGATCTTTTTGTTAAATGATTCAGACAAAACCAAACCCAAAGTGTTCAAACAACACGTTAATCATTTCTGGGATTCCTCCTGATTTTTCTGTTTTAATTAATTCAGACAAATCTATCACTCAGTACTCTTCAGAGAAACCTGAAGAAAAAGGATTAGTTCTCAAATTGTTCCAGTTTTGCTTCAGTACCAAAGGGGATTCATGTGTCTGCTTCTAGAAATGGGGGACCCTTTGGCTTTTACTCTTTTTTTTACTAACTGCCACCCTGTTTTTCTTAATATAACTTGTCATTTCCTTCTTTAGTCTCAGAGTCTAGAATTAATAGATTTTGTTTTGTTTTGTTATGTTTCCTGAGATAGGATTGTATAGAGGGAAATGGGATGTTTTATGGAAACATAGGAAATCTTTCCAGCTCCTGTCCTGGTCGTGAACACGGCTTCTACCGCGTTATGCAACATTACTGTCTGCTTCAGGAGTCTCTGTTGTATCCTCAGAGTAGCTGAGTTTCAGGAGCTGATACTGCAGTGTGGCAGAGCTGGCAGGGTAAGAAGTCTGCCCAGCTCTGATAATGCTTCTGGCGTGAGTCATTCGAGAGATGAAAGCTAGCTCAATACAAAGTGTAAATAGGTCTCTTAGACAGCAGTTGGTTTACTTGTGCAAACAGTCTTTGGTTTATCCTTTTAATTATCGCTTTATGATGTTCTCAACCCAAGCATGGCCCTACCCTTTCCCTGAACCCTTCAGTTGGGAAAGGAAAAGAGGGAGAGAAGGCAGCGAGAACGGCTCCCTCCTTCCCCTTCCCAGAGCTTGCTGCCTCCCACGCTGAGTGACTGTATACCAGAGAATCACAGGACAGTTCAGGTTGGAAGGGACCTTAGGGATCACCTAATTCAAACCCCCCTAACCATGGGGGTTCCAGCCCCCATGCCATTTCTTCTAAGGAAATAAACATCTCATTTTATTTGTGAAGCAAAATGCTGGGTAAAAGCACTGAGTATCTTGAACTTTGGTCTCTCCAGCTGAAAGCAGATGTGTCAGGCAGCACTGACTCTGCAGCAGGTTAGAATCTGCTAACCCTTTGGTCAATCACTCTTCTATCAGAGGTGTCATTTTCCAGATTTCTTCAGTTGTTATCCTGTGAGGTGATCCAGTTGCCCCCATTTCTCAGGTAGGAAAAGTAAGCCACAAAAGAAGAAAGACTTGCGCCGTGTCTCATCGACAGCCAGTGGCAGGGAAAGAAATGAAAGTCAGGTTGGTAAAACGGTGGGTTACAGCAGTGACCTCTGTTCTTCCTTCACCTAACAGCGCTGGGAGGTCTCTGGCTAACGGAACACGCACACAGAAACCGCATAGGAATGCAGGTTTTGATGCCATCGTTCAGCCTGTTGCCTTTCACCGAGGAATTCCTCGCTGAGACACGCAGTCTGCGCTTGACATGAAAAACTGATTAAAGTAGTTTTAAAAAAAATAGACCCGGACTTTCCAGTTCTCTCGAATATCAGTGCCATGTCCCAGTGTTTGAAATCTGGTCAAGTTAGAATTTAGCCTTTTGGAAGGCTGAGGGAGGCAGGAGCGGGGGAGAAAATCCCCTTTCCTGGTAGATACGAATTCAAATCGTCCTGCAGTCTAGCCGTTAGGATACTTCATGTGTCAGCGTGTCCTGCAATCCCTTGTTCTGCATCCCTTGTGCAGACTGCAATTCAAGTCAATATTAACTCTGTACCGCTAGACAGTAGCTAATCTGTGAGAAGGAGCTGGTTTCATTGAACAGATGAGTGATGCTTACTGGCTCCCTTAGCAATGTGGGGTTTGTCCTGGTTTCTCTGGAGAAATCTCCAATCGCAGTACCGGAGCCCTGATTGGGTTTTGCTTTGTCTAATAAAATCAATTTTAAAAAGTATCACCTTGTTTTCCACAAATCTAACATCAAATTACTGGCAGTCTCATAACTGAGGTTCTGTAAGATCCATCAGCGCAGAAGTAGGGCTCCAGCACCTAAAGCCTTCACAGAGCTCACCCCCGGGTAACATTTTTATTCTTTCTGGCGACCGTCCAGCCAACAACAGAGAAACCTGACGAGAGTGGCTTTGAAAAGTGTGTTCATTGCGTTGTCACCGTGCCAGGAGCAGCCGTTCGTCTGACATGCATAAAAACCACTCCTCATCATCGTCTGTTTCTGGAGAGGGATCTGTAAGAACCGTTTGAGCTGGATGCTCTGTGGGGCTGTCTGAGGCTGTCAGGTCACGTCTGGTAGGGTTAGATGCGTGTTGCTGGGAGTGTGAACTGAAAGATGCCTGTTTCACAGGTGATGTGGGAACAAGACTTGGTAATCAGTGAAGCCAAGGCTGGTGGGTGTATATTTGTTACTAGGAAATTAGTCAGGTAGAAGTCTGGATCCAGATAGTAGAGCTGCTAGTGTGAAAATGCTCTCTGAATGGGAAAAGAGGGTTAGGAAGCTTCTTGAAAGATCTGCTCCGTTCTCTTGATCACCTACACTAGATTCACTCTGACAGTTGTTCAACCCATTCGTGAACCTCCTGTGACAGCAACTCCTGGTCTCCAGCTGAACCACAGAAGCGTTTACTAAGTGTCTGAAGGGCTCCAGCAGCCTCCCAGCTTTACTGATTTGCTGGCTGCAGACAGGAGGTTCCCTGTTTCTGTAGGAATTGAGATATGCAAGTTTGGAAATGAAATGTGCTGGAAGGAGCTGCAGTGTGCCATATCATTAACAAGCAGATTTATAGAGGTAGTTTTGATAGCTTAGCCCTGAAACTGTAGAACCAAATACAAAAGTGAAGCCTTAGTGCTTCTGCAAGTGGTTCAAGCAGAAAAAGTCCTCTGCAATAAGGTTTTTCTGCCTGTGCTGCTGGCTAGCACCTCAGATCCATCACATGCCCTGCAGTTGCTGCAGAGTCCCTGTGCAGTTGGAACCGCTGATATTTAGAATTTTTCTAACATGAGTCGTTCCTGGATTGGCAAAGAACAAAGCGTTACTTGATCTGAGCCCAGTGTCACTGATCCCCACATTGCTGCATCTCTGGTTGCCGCTTTGGCTCCGTCGTCGTGCTTTTCCCGACGGCTGCAATGGATGTGACTTCTGCTCCTCCTTTTTGTAGCTTACAATATCTATTAATCAACATTCTTGGCTCTTCCTTCATCGCCGTAACTCACTTGAGCCCCTCAGATAGAAGAAAACTGTCAACTCCCCGTGTAAACCGAGACGTCACTGCTGTGAATAGTGCTGGAATTTTATTTATTAACCAAAGACTCTTGGCTTTCTCGCTTTTGCTTTGGAATGGCAGCAGCGAAACACTACCCACCCCTGCCTGTCCCTAGAGAAAGGAAGACTGTAGTAGGGCAGGCAGTGCAGGGGCAGGGGTCAATCTCATGATATAGGTGGCCCGACCACAGCTGCATGGCGAAGGCACGCTTTGAAAAGGAAGGAGTAGCTTCACGGGGCTTAGCACAAAGTCCTCCGTGCCAGGGGGAGAAACATCTGCACAAGGAATCACAGGAGAGAGACAGTCCCTGTTGCTCTCATCCCGTTGTCGCTGTAGGATGTACCTTTACCCTCATTCCTTAGGTGTTGCTTTGCCTCCGTTACATCCAAACCCTAAAGAGAAACCTTCCAAAAGACAATTCCAGTATGAGGTGAAGATAGAGCAGAAACTCCCTTCGGTTTCTCGGGAGGTAGAAAACTTGGGGATACCTTAGAAATCCTAATGCTTAGGGCTGCAGCCTGAACAAAGTTGTAGAGGACTGTGTTTGAGAGGATTTTTCCTGCTTGTTTTGCCATCCCTGTTGATGGGAACCAGTGTTCTCACAGAGCGAGCGGCGGTTTTATCATCCTATGTATTTCTTTGAAAACCGGGGGGGAAACTGAACAATGCAGCGAACAGTGTGAACATCGTCAAGGAACCCTTACCATGCGTTAGGAAATATCCCTGGGGAAGCTGTGGGAGAGAGACTTAAAAGTCTCCAGACGTTTAGATGAGGAAATGTAAGAATTTAGGGAAGTCTGAAATAAAATAATAAAGAATATGGAATAGGCATCCTGTGCTTCTTGTAAGCAGCTGTATCTGCACATGGGGTGCTAGTTACTCCTTGGTGTAGATCAAACCCTTTAAAATCAGTCTTGGCTATCGCTTTGTGTCCCACTTTCTCATATCTTATGGTCCTCAGCTGAAAAACACACATAAGCAGGAGCACAATCGACTTCCTTCTCTGAAAGGGCTGTTGTAAAAATAAAGAGAAGCACAAAAATAAGTACAATTGAAGCACAAAAGCAGTAAATAAACAGTCGCCCTTTGGGCTTCTATTTTTCGTTGTTGTTGTTGTTAAAGAAAAAAAAAACACAACAAAAAGAGTCTAAAACAAACTGGGCAGCGCTCCAGGAAATGGTTCCTCATGTCTCCCATGCATTGTTTGAAATGTAGGTGATCCTTCACTTTATGAAGCATTGTTGTAGGGTACCTGTTTATAAACTCTGCCCGCCCCCTTTCCAGAAATAACCAGCTTAATCCACGTCAGCTCTATCAGAAAACCCATCACCTAAATCAAAGCGGAACACTGGCACTCTTGTTTACCCTTTTCACTTCACCTTGTTCTCTGTGGCAGATAAAGATGTAAATAAGAAAGAAAACAGAAATTGTGGTAGAGCAGATGTGAGCTGAGATGCACGGACCTTCTCCAGCAGAACGTTCTGCATGGCCTGGCTCTGACCATCCCTTGTGCCAGCAACTGCCTGGATGTGCAGGCACAGTCATGGCAGACTCCCTTGTGGAGTCACGTACAGTTCATGTTTGGCTCCTCATGGTCGTTGAACGCTTCGTGCTGTCGGAAGGTGATTCACCTACGCGATGGATGATTGCTGCGGGGTAATGTTAGAACCAATGGCTTGAGGTATCTGGCTCAGCCTTCTGCTGAGCTGTGGATTTGGTTGGCTGGGGTTAATAAAACCTGATACTGCCCTCCTGGGCTGGAAGCATTTCCTTGCGTTCTCCTGCCTGTCCAGTTCCATTTCTTTTCCTGTTCCAAACGCCAGTTTTAGAGCCAGAACTGTCGTTTTGAGAAGCACATTTTCAATGCCTTCTTTACGACCAGAGGTACTATGTGTGATCATAATGATCCCAAACCTCACAGCTTTGAACGTGTTTTGGGTTTACAAGAACCCAAATAGCGAGATATGATAGTCGTGGCAGGTGTCAGTCGCAGGACACTACAAATGGCACTGGGCTTTCTACCCAGCCTTGCACGCACCCACTCGTGGGTTGTACACTGCAGGCTTTGCAGGGTATTTGCATTCTTTACATGTTACAGCTCTGGTTTTTCCCTTGAATTCTTCCACTGGAAAAGCATTTTACATTCCTCTGCCATCTGCAGCCTGATGTATGGTATATATAGACCTGCACTCGTTGGACCTGTCTTTACTTATTTCTCAACTGCTTTCAGAACATTTATTGGAGACGATACCTTTGGAATGAGAGGCTGGGATGTAGTAGGACTGCTTTATCCAGCACCCCTTCCAAGAGAGCAGATTTCTCTAGAGAAGCAAGTTTGTCTCCAGTAAAGATGTACTGGCTGTTGGTCTAAGCCAGCAAACCCCCCGAGATGGAGGCACTGTGAGACCAAGGCCACAATTTTCTCCCTCTCTGGAAGAATTTTTAAGCTGGACCAGCACTTCATTTTGGGGTTTGGCTCAGTAGTGGAAGTGGAGCTGCTCTCTAATTTCTGGATGTTAGATGGTCACCCGGTTCCTGGATGTTTACTGTGTGGATGTGTTGCTTTGCTTTAATAGGAGGCTGTCAGTAAAAACAAGCAGTGAGGAAACAAGGTCTCGGGGTGAACCACCCAAATGCCTGGTGCTGTTATGGGACAATGGCAGGACCAGTGGCTTGGAGGAGTCTGGCTCAACCTCAGACTGTGTTTGTAGAGCTGGTGTGGGTGAGCAGGAATGCAAAGAACAAAGGAGGTCTGGCTAGATTATAAGAGACTCCCTTTCTCCAGACATTTTGGAACTGTTTGAGAGAGCTGCGTTAACACTGGTGTCAGTTTGAAGGGTTTGGAGAAACTGGTGCTGCCTAGTCTGCCATGAAGTTGTGGGAGGGCACACGAGTTAAGTAGTCTTCTGTTTTAATGTAATGTTCAGAGGGTGGCCCATGGTCCACAGCTCCTGACTGTTCATTAGTTTAAGTTATAGCCTCGACGGTCGTTTTCTTTTAGTTGTGTCAAGGCTTTGTAATAGCAAAGGGTTTTAACAGAATGGGACAAATTGAGCGCTCTCAGTCTCTTGAGACAGGCTCATGCTTCATTCTGCAGCTTTATTGCCCTGTTGTGACATGATATGTTGCCCATGCGACAGATCTTAATCGTAAGGCCTTTGTTGGCCAAACCAGCATCCTCCCAATAGGTCTTGTGCACCAGTTCCTTAAACCCTTCATTGAACAGAGCAAAGAACCCAAGCTCTGAGGGAAGCATGCAGATGAGGATGGATCTTAGTCAAATAGCTCTTCCCAGACATTATTAGCTGGTTTTTTCGTAGGCATGTGCTGCTGGAACCCCTTAACTTGTTCCAGAGAACGTAAATTCAATAAAATTCTTTGCAGGCCACTGAATGCTGCTGGATTTTGTTGTTTTACAAATTAACTCCTAACAGTTCCAAACTGCCTCCTCATACAGAGCCGATGAGACTGAGGTAGCTGATGTGAGAAAGGAATCAACTTGCGGGTATCTTCTTCACAGGTCACCACCATCAAGGTGTGTGAGTTACAAGTAGGTGCTGCGAAGCCTGTTCCAGCCAAAGAAGCCTTTTGCCACGAGTGACAAAGGAACCCCCCAAAAGGCTGTTCCTAAAAGCTGCCCAATAGACATGAAATCGGTCCAGTACCCTTTGGCAACTCTTGAGGTGGGAGCATTTACCCCCTCGCAGTGATAGTAAAGCTGTAACCTATATCTACAAATTAAAAGTCAAGGATTTATGAACCTTGGAATATTTTACCCGTGCCTCTGAACTGCCAAGTGGAACTGTTCTGGGCTGGAACCCAAAACATAGTTTACTGAAATTCCACTGCTTTAATGATGACTTTTTTTTTTTCCTATAGAAAACAATATGAAACCTTCTGCCATCCAAACAGAATCGCATTCCGCATCTGGAATGTGTTGATGTTTCCTTTTGCTGCTCATATACATTCAGCTCAACAGAATGGTTAGCAATTGCCATCCTATCCTAAATCTTGGGTGCTGTCAGTTGTCGTAGCTCTTGCGTTGCAAAAGAGAGCTGTTGGGTGGTGAATTCCAGCACTGTCCTGGCTCCTGTCCTTTCTCAAGATCTGAAGAATTAGGTCACTCTGCCTGAAATACGTGTTGGGAATGAAGGTGAAATCACTGGGGTGCCCATGGCTTACGACAGTCCAGGACAGAGGCAGGAGTGATGATCGCAAAATGTTTGGTGGTGCTGTGGATACTGAAACAGCAGGAAGGTGCTACAGCCTGCCAGTGCCTTGAGGAGACTCCTAGGCCTTCCCTGCTCCCCTTTCTGCCCAGTATGGAAATGGGCTTTGACCCAGGGCTAAGCAAAGAGCTTGTGCTCCATGAGAATTAGTGTTCAGTCCTCAGAGTTGAGCTGCTGCTTGTTCTTTGTTTCCAAATTTCAACATATGGTAGTGTGTATCATGAGTTCTTTCATCCCAGGATGATCTATGGCAACTGGGGAGGGTTGAAAGGAGGCACGGCTGTCAGGGACAGAGGCACCAAAGCCTTCAACACGTCAGGAGTTGTGTTGTGAAAAGCTCTCCGGAGGCAATGGCAGGCTTTCAGGTAACCACAGAAGGAGCTCTGAAGCCAGCCTTTAGATGAGAGCAGAGGTAATCTGGTGCAGGACACAGACAATCTCATTTTCTCTGGTTCCTGCTATGTTGGGCAGAGCAAGTGGATGTTTTCCAGATGTTTGGAGAGATGTGTGTCTGAAACCGTGTTGTAGAAAAACAACCTACCACATGAAAGGAAGGCAGTGCCAGGGAAGTGAAGGACAATGGCAAGTATGAGCAGTGTTTAATCCGTCCCTGGGTCTGTTCTTGTGCTCTGAGGAGTCGAAGCTTGTGCTGATCAAGAATGCTCCTCTGTACCAAACCTGTAGCTTTGCTTGTTGTCTGCTGGTGCATTTTCATCAGGTGGATGTAAGTAGGTTGTGCATGAGCAGTCCTCATACAGCCTCTCAGCATCTCCACTGGGGTGCCACAAAAGCAGCTGAACTGGGAACACGTATGTGTTGTACTGCACCAGGGCCACTACAGCAGAATCTCTGCTGATGAGAGGATGGTGCAGGAACTGGAAGATCATTAGACAGCCACAGGTACAACTCTGATGACTGAATCTCTGAGCAGCAGCTCAGAGCTCAGACCTAAGCTCTGCAGGACTGTACAGCACTTGGGGCTACAGTGGAAACTGGGGTGGCCTCGGGTCAGCTTGTGTGTGGATCCTGTACGGAGGGCATTTGCTCTGGAACACATTAAACCAGCACAGTCATCAACTGAAAATGAGCAGTTCTGTGAGAGTCAGAAACCCCAGGCTGCTTTCTGTCTTTGCCTGAGCAATTCAGTGGTTTCAAGGGTTTCCGTGTGCGTGTGTGTCTTTCAGCATTTTACAATGAAGATCTTTTTCAATCAGGGCTTTTCTGAAAGTAATTTGGCAACATTTAGCTACGTGCTTCATGCCTGAGAGCTCAGGTTGTGAGCGCGCGTGCTTAGCTCCGTCTGTCATCAGCAACCACTTTAACCTGAGGTGAGGGTACCGGCTCTGAAATCCCCCCTGGGCTACAGTTGTTAAAGCAAGATGGTGAAAGGTGAGGGAGGCAGATTACAACGCGTGGAATGAAACCCAAGGGAATAAATACTCCTTAAACTTCTCCTGGGCTTTTACGAAACGTAGAGCATCAACTTCATAATTACCCACTCTGCAGCTGTGCTGGTACGTGCCTGGCCTCTACTTCCAGTCACTGGGTGTTTAGCCAGAGCTACCTGTGCAGGAGGAATCTCTTCAAGGAAGCAGGACAGGACTCACAGAAGCAGTGCAGTGGTGCTAGTTGCTGGTCTGTTATCCCAGGGAAGTGCCTCTGTTCTGGCAGTCCCTGCCCCTGGGGAGGGTTTTCACACCTTCCTTCTCACAGCTGCTTTGCAGGACAGCACCATCCCTTTGATCCACTGGTTTGGGCATATCTGTGACCTCATCCCAGCTCTGTCAGGGCAAACTGTCAAGCTTTGGAGCACTTTTTGACCTGTGTCACTGTGTCTTGCAGTTAGGGCACCATTACACGAAGAGCTTTGCTTTTCAGTCTGTCTGGCCAGGTCTGGAAGACAGACAGAGGACTTGATGAGCAGCTTAATAGCCATGGTAGCCTGTCCACCTGCATCAGCAACACAGAGTTATAGAATGATAAAATCATTTAGATTGGAAAAGACCCTTGAGATCATCAAGTCTGATCATCGACCCTACTCTACTCAAGTTCACCACTAAACCCTATCTGTAAGCACCACCCCAATGGAAACACATGCAACTCTCCGTGCAGTCGTCTTGCTCCCTGAGAATGCTCAGCAGCAGCTGTTTAGTGATACCCTTTCATGCCAGAACATCACCCTGGCTGGAGAACAAGAGTATTTGGAGGAACATGAAGGACAAGTCCAGGACAGGAACTGAGGAAGCCCAGTCCCTGCACTCGCAGGTCACTACGGCCTCTCATCTTCTCTGTGAATTTATAAACAACCAGTTTAAACCACAGAAACATTTCAGTGGGGTTTGTGTTTCTGTCATCCTGTTGGAAGTTTGTGCCAGAATCTTTCTGCACCTTTTTCTAATTTCTAAGAGGAATTTATTAATGGCTGGGTTGTATCCACTGCTTGTTGTGCAAATGTTTTCCTTCAGATTACACGGCTCTTCTTCCTGCTGGTTGCCTTTCTGATTTATTTACACAGAGCCTCCTCTCACCCTCACTGCTGTTGCATTTTAAAAGGTGCATCCTTGCGGTGCCTGAGGCAGCAGCGCAGAGACTTCTGATCTACGGGTTCCAGGTGATGTGGAACAGGCTTCCTGTGGGCTTTGCAGCCAGCTCCAAGAAGCTGTCCACGCCGTGCTGCTTCATGGCTTGGGTTGGTATGCACTTATGTTCATTGCTATCCACCTCAGATGGGGCCTGCTCGAGTGAATGGATGATGGAAGCGTTGACGTGGCATCCTGAATCTCCTTTCTGATTTGGCCGGGGTGTCTCAAGGCTGTGAAGCCCCAACGCCCTGCTGCCTTTGAACCTGCAGTCACACAGAATCACACTGAAATTGTGCGATGGAAACCATGGAAGTTACTAAAGAGAAATAACATCTCTTTCCATTCCCCTCTTCACTACCTGTATGGGAAGTTTGCAGGAACAACTCACATGTATCAGTTCAGGGCTCGCCACTTCCAGAAGTTCACAGGACAGTGCCGCCGTTACCCTGTCCGGTCTCACATGGAAAGGTTTTCCTTGTGGCCTTTACAAGCACTTGACACTGAGAGCAGTGTGCTTACAGCACCAATTACATGTTAATGTAGGTTAATAGAAGTTCATGTGTCTGAGCCTTGAAATGCTTAGCTCTCCTTTTCTCTGCTGCTTGACAGCTTTATTACTGCAAATGCTAGGGAGAAGCCGGTTCAATGTGCTGAACACTAGCAAAAGATTTTGCTTTATGGCCTTAGGAGGGTTTATCTGTAATTCCTGCCTGCACAATCTCTGAAAACTATGATGTTACAGACAGTGCATTTGTAATCTTTTATGCCTTTCTCCTTTTTCCTTTGGTTTAACACACGGTTTATTTTTAAAGAAAGGCATTTGGAGACGGAGTGGGGTCATAGTTAACTCCTTTTTTCCCCCCTAAGCTCCTTCAGGGAAGCGGCAGATTTGCCACGGTTGCTTTGTTTTGTCAGTCTGTGGCAATTTCATGGAATTATTCAATTTGAGAAATGGCCTCAAGAGTGCGAAGGGTTTCAATATTTCACTGTGAAATTTCTAAATGGAAACAGCGGTTTGTTTGGGATTTTTTAGATCATTTCAATATTATACAACAGAAAGGCTCAAAGCAAACCCAGTATACGGAAGACAGCTTGTGCTCCTTCCAGTTTTACTTCACCATGGATTAAAAATACTGTGTTCATCCAAATATACTTTGTCTTTCTAATCCAGACTGATTAATTAATAGCAACAACCTGTCGGTCACCCAGTGGTGCCCCAGGGCTGTGGGTCAGAGCCAGCTGGGGCAGATCTGTCTGCACCATAGGCTTGTGGTTACCTACAAACCTTAGTCCAGGCTCATGTAAACTTGCTGGGATGCCCTAAATACAGTGGACAGATCATCAGTGGATGGAGGTTGTTGTAACCCTGCTGAAGCCAGTCACACATGCTCTACATTAACTATCAGGTAAAGGGAGCCCTTAGACTGCAGTGCTCTCCCTGGGAATGCTGAGGGAGAACTGGAGAGGTATTGCTGTTGTTCTCTCCCGTAGTTCCTGGCTGACCAGTCCTGCATGAGTCTGAAGACTGCTCAGTCACCTTTGATTGTCACTTTTGTCACCTGCGAGTTCATTTGTGGATTTGCAGTAACTTTCTTCGTCATGAAACGCTTCCTCCTAATTTCTCAACCTCTTCTGCTCTGACTGTCCAGCCTGCTTCCATCATGCTCCCTCTGGAGCTGGAAGTAAACAGGACACCCTTGTGTGGCAGGGGAGGACCCATGTCAGGGATGGAACTCTGTCCTCTGAAGAGGCACCAGCTGAAACATCTGCTAGGTTCTCTTAGGACGTGGTAATGTGACCACACATCTCAGTGTTCCATAGGGATGCACATTTCAGTTGCCATTTCAAGGACAAACTGCGACCTTGGAGACAAGTAAAGGGATGCCTGGATGCAGCATCAAGCTGCAAAGGGTGAGTCAGGCCGTGAGTGTGAGCAGTAAACCTGCTGCTCAGGAGTCGTGGATAATTCTCAGTAGCAAAGAGGAGCCACAGGGAAGTCTGACATGCTAGACCCGCTGTCTTTGACCCGGCCTGAGCTCTGGCAAGGACTAGACCTGCATGGTATTTGTTTAAGGCTTTTGCCTCCATCTGCCAACTATGATTCAGTGTCTGCATGTAGGATTAGCATATGGTGATCCCTAACAGGCAGATCTACAGCCCCTTGCTCCATGTCCCAACCATGGGGTCCTGCCATTGCTGCTCAGCAGGTCCTAGCACCTAGTGAGGCTCCCTGAAAGAGTCACATCACTGTTCTCCATCCCAGCGACTTCTTCACTCATGAGACAGAGCAGCAGTTGGTGGGACTGACGGTGAATTTTGTGCTTAATCTAATCCCAAGGAATGGTGTAGATTACTGTTGCGGCGATGGGGAAGACGCATTTCTGCTTCATGCTGAGTACATGGGGAGTCCAGCTGGTGGGCAGGGCAGGGGGAACCGTTGGAGCCAGGAATTCTGTAGAAGCCTATTCTGACTTTCTGCTCACACACAGTTAAAAACCTCTGAAAGGCACTGGCTCCTGCTGAGAGCTTCACGCTGTGGGGAGCGGGGCAGCAGGAGGAAGATGGTGGGGAGAACATACTGTTCTCCTAGTGCTTTGTTTCTGGAGACCAGAGAAGTGCAGTATGTCCTTAAATACACGAACTGGGCAGTTCCTCCATCCTCTGCAAATTGCAGAACCGGAGGGATCAAATCCTTTGTGTATTCATCTCTTTTTAGATTTGAGACACTGAAGAGCTCTTTACAGGGAGGTGCTGAGTGCATCATCTCCTTCCAGCGCCAGGGCCTGCGTGGCTCTCAGCTATATTCCACATCCATCAGAACTTCGGAGTACACGGAAATCTTTATAAAAATAACTCTGAGCTTCTTGTTTTCTTCCTCTTCCAGAAGCACAGGCATCAGTACTGAGGTTGGGGTTGTAGCCAAAGAAATATGGCCTCTCCATCCCATGCTCAAGCCACGCTTCTGAGATGTGATGCTCCCAGAAATGCTAGCAGGCTTCCAAATTAAAACCCTCTGCTCATCTTTTCCTTTTTTTATTTATGTTCCCCTGTAGTTTGATTCCCTATAAACCTTTTGTTTCCAGGACGAAAATAGAAGCACTGGCTTTTAACTTTGCCTTTTCATTCTGCACGCCTTCTTATTTCAGCTTCTGAGAGGGTCTGAGTGTTCCACAAAGGCTGAACTGTTTTCAGACCATTGTAAGTCCAAACATCTCAGTACCGACAGCCGTTACTGACTTCCAGAACCGAGCAGTAATCAGCACAAAGCCTCAAGCTTTTTCTACTTCTTTAAAAAGTCCTTAGTTGAGGAAAGTTTTATATCCAAGTCTTGGTGAAGAGAACAGCGCACAAGACCCTGGTGGAAATATCTTGACAGGGCTCATTTCTCTGATTTGTGATGTTGCTTTTCAGCTGCACTGGCTTTTCTGATAGTAAAATGAAGAAGAAAACTACAGACCATCTACTTGTCAGGAAGCAACCCTTGAAGCAGGTCAGGTGTTCTGGTTAACAGCCGCTGTACGTGCAAAATACAAAGAGAAGAGGAAGGGCAGTAGGTGTCAAGTATTTGGATAGGATGGTGTGAAAAGTCCCTGAGATCTGAATTTTTCTCTGAGTCTTGGGAAAATGTAAATCTCCACCCCAAGTTGATTTTCTTCAAACACAGCAGCTTCTCTCCAGGCTTTGCCTGTGAGCAACTGGACTGCTGTGGGTTAACCAGGATCCTAACCTGGCACTGGAATTTACTCTTGACCAAATCATAGAATCACTGAATCCTCATGGCTGGAAAGGATCTCCAAGACCACTAAGTCCAGCCCTCATCCCAGCATCTCCCCAACCCCTAGACCATGGCCTCAAGTGCTCTAGCTACTCAGTTTTTATACCCCTCCAGGGACAGTGATTCCACCACCTCCCTGAGCAGCCCGTTCCAGTGCCCAACCACTCTCTCAGGAAAGAACCTCTTCCTAAGATCCAGTCTAACCCTCCCCTGATGCAGCTTGAGGCCATTTCCCCTTGTCCTACCATTAGGAATTTAGGAGAAAAGACCAGCAGCACCTCGCTACAACCTCCTCTGAGCACTTCTACAGATCTAAGAGGAAATTTCTTCTCCCACAAACGCCAGATCTAACAGGTTTTTCCTACTTAATCCTTTTTTAGGCCTGCTTTAAGCAGTAAAATCAGCTTCTCCGTCAAGTCTAGTTATTAGCACTTGCTACGCCCTGCTTCTGCACATCTGCAGCTATTTTTGAGGTGGATTTTTTTCTGAGCTGGGATTTGCATGATCAGAACTGGAGGATTTTGTTGGGTTTTCTGCTAACTATTTCTACAATTATTTGAAAAGCCTGAAGCAAGGCAGGAATTACAAGTATTCACCAGGTGGGCTACGACTGGTCATTTTTTTTCTGTGTGCTGAAAAGAGATGGAAAAATGTTGTCCAGAGCTTTTAATTGGTATTTAATGTGTTTATCACTGCTTTGCTGATAATTAGGGGCTGAATTTATCAGCTCCTACGGCATAGCTGCAGCTTCTTAGATCAGAAATACGTTCTGTTTTCTCTCCAGCTGGTTTCCTGTCGAGGGCTGAATTATTCTAGCTTTTATGGGTCATTGTTAAAAATGGCAGGAAGGGTCATTGTTAAAAATGTTTTCAGAACTTTGATAACCAGTTTATCAACTGATTCACATGTTTAATCAGTTAATAGGTTTTCCTTTCCAGTGCATGGGAATTTCTTTGTTTATCTTAACTGAGTAACTGTTTCTACAGTGGAAAGAACTGTAGTTGACTGATAATCTTTTCAAATATGTGGAGTTTGCTCTTGTGATGCAAGTTATATGGCCAGATCCTGCACTCCTCCTCTTTAAAGAGTTTATTCGTAGGGAATAGTCCAGTGGGATAAAGTGCAGGGCTTTGTAAGTAGGTGAAACCCCCAAATGGTCCCATGTTCTGGGGGCGCAGGACATGGTGCTGTAGTTCATGGTAAGGTTCTTAAAGATATTTCATAGGTTCAGAGATTCATACAATGGTTCAGGTTGGAAGGGACCTTCAAGATCATGCAGTTCCACCCGCCTTGCCATGAGCAGGGACAGCCTCCACTAGACCAGGGTGCTCAAGACTATCTGCCGTTCAACACTGCCAGGGAGGGGCAGTCACAGCCTCCCTAGGCAAACTGGTCCAGTGTCTCAGCACCCTCATGGTGAAGGACTTCCTCCTGACTTCCAGTCTGAACCTCCCCTCTTCCAGCTGGAAACCATTCCCCCTGCTCCTTGCCACTCCAAGCCCTTGGAAACAGCCCCTCCCCAGCTTTCCTGTAGCCCCCTTCAGGGACTGGAAGGCCGCTCTAAGATCTCCCTGGAGTTTCCTCTTCTCCAGGCTGAACAACTCAGCCTGTCCCTGGAGGAGAGGTGCTCCAGCCCTCCACTCATCCTTGTGGCCCTCCTCTGGACACATTCCAAAAGCTCCTTTTCTTTCCTGTGTTGGGGGCTCCAGAACTGGATGCAGTACTTGGATAAGGGTTATGGTTAGGGTTCCTCAAATAGGAAGGACAGGTGCTTTTAAGGATTTTACTGGGTGGTAAAGTACCAAACATGCATGGTTCCTCCATAACCTTACCAAGAATTTCTTAACCGGGCACTTCATTACCAAAAATGTCACCTTTTCATACAAAAGGTAGGTGTTGAGCATGGAACACCTCCAAGAACTGAGATCCTCTTCTCTCTGTGACCTGTTTCAGGCCTGCACAACCTTCCTAATCTCCAGTCTGAACCTGCCAAGATGCAGCTTTTATACTGTTATGCGTTCTGCATGTAACAGGCTGCTATTACACAGCCTGCTAGTGGATTCCCAGCTCTTCCCCAGGCCACGCAGGCCAGGGCCGTGCTGCGGATGAAGCCCAGTCTGCACTTTGCCTTATTTGCTGACAGCACACTGTTGACTCATGCTCAGATTAAATATAGGGTTTTTTTCATGCCATTGCCATTGTAATCCGCCCAGCCTGCTCCTGTGTTTATAAACAAACACGAGGCCGAGCAGAACTGTAAACTTTATTTTGCCTTTTCAAAAAAGAACAAATTCAATGATGTTTGCTTTCAGTGTAAAGAGTGACATGGTATGAAATAACCCACGATAATAAAGCTATAAAGTTTGAGTTTATATAACATTTATCTGCCTTGGAATTGCAGAGCCTTACAGAGCCCTGCGACACTCCGTAGGGTTTGTAAGAGAAAACAGCTCCGGGGAATCAGCGCTGTGTTTGCGTGTGTGAGAAGGAGTCAGCAGCTTGTTTGATGTGATCTGGTTCCTTTGTAGATACACTCCCTCTGGTTGCCGTTTCAGGGTTGTATTGAGCCAAGGCAGGGCTGTGCTGCCATCTGAATCATCCTCTGCTTTGTCAGCTGCTGTGACAGAAGGAGCAAGGAGAAGGCTGCAGGGATTTACTTTTTCCTGAGGCCACCAAAAAGCAGAAGGTGATGGGAGGGAAGCAGTAGGGCTGCTTGTTTGTGAAACGTGTGTTGAGTGAGCTACTGTTTCCTATAGAGCATCAATTCAGTGTTTTATTTGATAAATCAAAACTTCCTGAGACCTGAGCAGCCCTTGGAGAAGAACTGCTCTGTATTTGCTTTTGGATACTCGGCTGTGGCTACTGAGAACCAGCGATACCAATCCTGGTTATAACATTTCAATATTTACCTGGTTTTAGAAATATTTCATCCAAAAAGGTGCTTATTTGAAAAATGCAGCAGTGAAATACAGTGAAGAGAAATAGAGTGAGGTGTTCAAGCCCTTTTGGTGTCATCGTTGCGAATGTTCTCTTCCATTCTACTAAAGAAATAAATGAGTCCTCTTTGCTGGAGAGTCAGAAGCAAACAAGCCCTTCCAATTTATCGCTGAAATGTAAAACCAGTTCCTTCTCTACAAGGTAAATGCAGAGCGTAGGCAATCATTAGGATTTCAGCAGCAAATAACGCAGCCCATGAAACATTAGCCTGATTTCCTTCTCGTTTCCAACATCGCTGCTCCTTTTGCCCAGGCTAAATGCGCTCGTGAGCTTTTATGTCCGAGTGAATCCCGATGTAACGCTCAGCAGATTAAATCTAACCGATGCAGTATTTCCTCTCGGATTCTGGCTCTTCCCTCTGTGATGATATTTGTCTAGTCACTTATGTGCAAGTGTGAATGAGAAGAGGTGATTTCTGGAGGTGTGCAAACACCCGCGGTGGCCTTGCCCAAGGAAACGCCGCCCGGCACAGCTCGTCCTCGCCCGCCAACAGCCTTTCCGTTCCGTTCAGATGCATAAAAGAGACAAGTTGATAATTAGGTAAAAAACATCATAAGATCCATGTCGGTGGGGCCAGCGTGGCCCAGAAGACTTTTATTTGTGTGAATTTCTAGTACAAATGTTAAAGATCCCGGCTACTTAATTGGTTGCTAAGCTACCCCCGGAGAACATTTGGGTTAATGACCGCCGGGCCTAAAGCCGCCTGCTCAGCCGAGCGGGTCCTGAGCGGGACGGACAGGCTCGGCCTGACGCTGGCGGCCACCTGCGCCGCGGGTTATTAGAACATTTCATGTCAAAGTGTTTGTGGCGTTGGAGCAAACAGGCCCAATTAACGGGCCTGAAAGCCCCTCTCCAGCCAGCCATCACTAGCACTCCAGATAAAATTTGACATCTTCCCCCCCCCTCCCCATCTCCCTGCCCCCAACTCCAATTAATTTAAATGGTTTTACTGGGGGACCGGGGCACTGCTGAAAAGGCAGAGGACTTTGCTCGGGTAATCAGCTTAAATACCGGTCCGTTTCCTGCCCTCGCTGCTCCAAACTTCCCATTTGGGAGACATAAATACTGGTTTTATTTTAAAATCTTTTTTTATCTCCAATTTCCTCTGTTTTTTCTGATGTGCCTGGTACGAGACTCCATTTCAAAGGGCAGGATGGTAAAGCCTCTAAACTCGACGCAGACGGGAACTTATCAGTTCGACGTTGATTGTCTTTATTGGGTGGAAGGGGTAATGAGGGGTTTTACACAGCAAAAGTACATCTTCTCTGACAGTCAGAAATGGTGATAATTAGGATTAACCCCCCCTGTTTCATTTCTTTCTGTATTTCTTAAACACTCTTACCCACAAAAGCCTTTTGCATCTCCTGCTGGAGCAGCAGCTCAGTGAATTCTGGAGGTAAAAACCATTAACAGCTCACTGCGTGCAGTTTTGTAAGTGGATTCATCGAAGAGATGTCAAGGTCTGTGTCGGCTGCAGGCTAAGCTCTGAAATGCCGAAATCACAAAAGAGAAGTCCTGTGAATTCAGTAGAAATCTATAGTCCAGCCTCTGTCAGTATCAAATTCTTCCCTGCCATTACTCAAGGCAATTGCCATCAAGTGGAAGAGTTCTTTGTGGGGTCAGGGTCTTTACTCAGGTGAAAAACTGGAGTGGGTTTAATTTTAGGAGGGTGAGTAATCCGTGGCAACATTCCTGCACTTCAAATTATGCATGAGCACGATTTCATTGCTGCATTTGCCACCAAGTTTGTGTCCATCATTACTCCCTTTCAAACTGGTGGTGAAATTCTGCTTTCGAGCAGGAAAGCTTGAGGTCACCCTGCTTTTGAGAGTGAGTGTTTCTTTTAAATGATCAATATTGCTCTGATTTAGTGTTCTCTCTCTTTCTTAATGAGCAGCAGCAGTTGGCCCAGGAGACAAACTGCTTCCAGCTTCTCCATAGCTGATACAACGTGCTTGAGAAGCAGAGACGTGGTGACCTCCACAGATGGCAGCCAGCAGCAAAACCATGGCTGGAGCTGCAGCCATGCAGCACAGCAAAAGTGAGTCCATCACCCTCTTCCCAGCTGACACGCTGGGCTCTGAAATTCCTTCCCAGCCATTGTAGGGATCAGCCTAAAGCTGTCCCGTGTTTTGATGCAGCAGTCAGAAATTGTCTTGGTACAGTCTGTGTCTTCCACAAAATCTGTGTCATGTGTTAGGGGAGGTTCTGCTTAAGTTGGGAATCATGTTGTGGGGTCTCCACGCTTCCATGGGAAGCACAGTGTGTACTTGGCAGTCTGGGTCCGACAGAAACCTCCAAAGAAACCTTCAGATGTTAAGGGGAAGGGATCTGTAGGAAAATCAAGCTTTCATCCCACCACTGCGATGGCTCAGTCTCTGTTTCTAAAGGAGAGGGCTGGGTGTTTTGCTATTGATTGCCTGAATTGATTTGAAATGGCACTGGGCTCCACATCCAAGATTTTCTGAGACGCTTGGTAATGACAGTGTCTGCAGTCAGCTGAGCTCCTACAAAGATACGAAATAAGTTGTCAGACTTTGGTAGCTAAATGGCAGTCAGGCTCTCATCAGCACTAACTAGCAGAATACACACTGGTGGTGTTACAATCGATGACATAACAGTCATGCTGGGCTTGTTCAGCCTGGACACAAGAAGGTTTTGGGGGCCCTGATAGTGAGCTTCCAGTAGCTGAACGGGGCTACAAGAGGATTGCAGAAGGACTGTTTAGAAACCACGAGCAGCAATGGTTTCATGTTAGAGAAGGGGAGATTGAAGTGGGATGTCAGGAAGAAGTTCTTTCAAAACCCAGCTGGGCATGTTCCTGTGCGACTTGCTCTAGGTGATCCTGCTGTAGCAGGGGGATTGGACTAGACAATCTTTTGAGGTCCCTTCCCTACCTAGTCTGTGATTCTTTAGCAGGAGCAGGTTGCAAAGTTGAGGCCCCATCCCTGGAGCTATTTAAAGGGAGGCTGGACAAGGCTCTGAGCAACCTCATCTAGTTGAGACTGCCCCTGCTCTAGATGACTTTTAGATGTCCTTTTCAACCAGAGCCATTCTATGATTCTATATGTTAGCAGTAAGGGTTGAAGTGGAATTTTCTGAGGAGAAGATGTATCCTTCATCTTGTACCAGCTAAACCAGTATTCACTTCCATCTATCCCCACCAGAAATGTAGACTACCTTATTCTGAAGCGGATTTAATGGGAAAGGACTGGATTTAATGGGGAAGACATACTCTGTTCCCAGGAGTTTGATCAATTAGACATGTAGTTTCTAAGCAATATGCTTTCTTTAATGCATTTGCTCGATGCCAACCTACACATTTGGTAGCTTTTCTGTTTTTAAATCTTACTTTACTGTGCTGCTGTTTCTCCAGAACTGTTTTTCTAGCGTTGTTTCGTGATGAATCACGAACATTAACTTTATATATGTGTAATGCTCTCCCTCTCCTATATATATTTATATAAAAATCTGGGTGGTGGCAGGGAGAGACTCATTCTGCCTGCTCCATCTCATGTTTTGATCTAGTTGCTATAGAAATACTAAGATCAATTTTGACAGAATAAAATACTACAAATTACGCTGTCGGATTACCTCATTACACAGGGCTGGCGCTCTGGATTGCAACACGGCTGTAACGAAGAGCGGGAACGCTGCAGGAATTGCTGCTCCCTGGAAAAATGTTATTTTTGGATTCTTCAGGAAGGCGTGCAAATAAAACCACCCGTTCCCTGGTGAGGGACTGGTCCCCGACACCGGCTGAGCTTTCGTCCTCAGTTTTGGTTGTGGTAGGTGATGTCATGTTTGGCCTTACTTTTACTTTAAGCTGCGACTGGCATCTCCCTGACAAAGGCCTTCGTGTTGTTTCTGTTCAATGCTTCGGTAACTGGTTTCTTGCAGCAAGACTGCCTGAGTCTTTTCTTCCCTGTTTTTTTGGTGTGCTCTGCTACCTGCATGGCTTTACACTGATGTTAAGAACACTGGTTTGGTGGTTTTCTCCGGCTGACGGGATGGGAAGTATTGGACCATGCCTTCTGGGCTCAAAATTGGCTGAAACTGCAGCGAGGGGCTGTGCTTTTAGGACAATCAGCTTTGGGATGTGGCCTCATTTTGCAATGGGAGGTCTCTGTGCTGGATGGAGTGATGGTGAAAGCTCGAGTTGCTGTGGGTTTTGTTTTCATGCTGGTTTATCTTACACACGCTGATAGGAGCTTTGCTTGAAAGAAGATCTGTAGTTTGAGTCAAGGAAGCATCTTGTGCTCTAATTACTGGGAGAAATCTTTATTGCTGTGCTAGTAAGAGACAGCTTTAGTACTGGCTTTTATTTAGGAGACCATTTATACGTTGGTATTATTTGTATACAGGGAGACAATCTGTGTGTGATTTGGCAACTGGTCCAGTCATTCTGTTATTCTTCTAGTCAAGAATATTACTCTTGCTGTATCTAATCTAGAGCTGTAAATTGCAGCAGAGGTACAGATCCAAAACAAACACTTAGAAGAATGTGAATGGAGTAGAGCCCCAATTTCCATTTCAGTGCTCTCTCTGTTGTCCAATTTGTTAAACTCAAGTGGTCCCATGTGTGAGTAGCATGACTGCCAGAAGCACTCTCCAGCCATCTGCTTTTTTGGTGAGTCTTTGATTATTTCTTTGTCCATTTTTGTACCCAAAATTAGAACTGGCAACTCAATTGGTTGATTAACACGGTATTTTTGATAATTTAACATTTCCAGCCTATGGTTAGGAAATGGCAGCAAGGTATTAGAAAGCACGAGAAATAAACGTCCCTGCTGACGTCCAGCAGTCCTCTGCTGGAGCTGTTTTACCACCTTGGTTCAGGAGAATTGAACAGGAAAGGTTTGAGTGCTTGTTGGTGATGTCAAACTGGCAGGAGGAGACGTGGCAGCCTGTGTTAACCTGATGAACTGGCTCAGAAAGGGAGAGAGCTGCCAGGCACTGGTAGAGGCATTCTCAACAATTTGTGGCATTTAACTCTGAACCAAACTGTCTGGAAGAGCAACAGCAGTTAGTGAACCAGAAAGCTGCTTCAAAGCCCTAGGGGAGGGGCTGTGATCTGTGTGCTTCAACTGGATGGGGCTGCTTGTTCTGATGGTCTCAACTGCAGCTTCAACAAGGTGAAGACGCCTGGTCTTGTGTTGGTATCCAGAGGCAGAAGCAAGAGTCAGGGCTGGAGCAGACACTGGCACACCCAGCTGTACCTGCTTCTGACTGTCTCTTCCTCCTGGGTCACGCTATCAGAAGGAACCACTAGATCTTTTACAGTCTGGTTCATTTGTGCTGATTTAGAGAGTTTAACATGGTGGTGGTGGAGGGGAAGTTGCCTGTAAAGAGGCAGCCTGAAAGATCCCTGCTGTGGGCAGAGTCCTACCAGCTTTGTATGGCTCTGTATTTTCAGCTTTCATTCACAAGTGGCATCAGTTGACAGAAATGAAAAGGTTTTAGACACTTAATGAAGAAATTCTCCAGGACAACTGACTGTTGCAAAGGGAAGCTGGGGGTAAACGAGATCTTTAGATCATGACCCTTGTATTTGCTGCCTTTAACTACCTGATGCACAACATGGTGCGTTTGGATCTGGGGTGGATGACGTGCCCTGCGATGCAGACTTGGCCGGGGGGATTGCATGATAAACAGTAACTTATTGATGGGATGTTTGGGCTTTCTTTTCCCTTTTAAAATCAGTTGCTTCATCTGATCAACAGCATCTTGTGAAAGTGCAACAGGATTGCAAGTTGATGGTGGAAATCTGGAGTGCTGCATGCAGAGGTTTGGTATTTCCAGCAGCCACTCTGAACTACTGGTGGGGGTGAGAAGAAGGGCTCACTCTCTCTGTAAAACATGCCATAGTCTGATGTTACTGCTGATGAGAAGGGCTGGTCCCCCAACACAACCTCTCCGTCCATACTCCAATCCTTGTCGTTTCTCTTACTGTGTAGACAAAGGGAAAAGGATTCTTTCAGATCATACAAGGCTGTGGAAGCTTCATTTCCTTTTCATTTCAGGACTTGTCCTGTGGCAGTGTAGGAGACATTGATTTTCGTGGTGGTGTTGTGCAGTAAATCAGAAGTTCACAAACCTCTGGTGGCTTCAGAGGTGCTGTGGAGGGTCTCAGGGCTGCTCTGCCTTGGTGTGTTGGGCTGCTGTATTGCAGCTTTCGACTCGCAGCTAGCAGTGCTCAGAGCTGTCAGAATAGAGAAGAGACAGGCACTGCTTCCAGACAGACAAATGCTCAGCACATAACAAATAGTTTTGGTTTAAATTGTAATAAAGAGGTGGGGGGAAAGAGGAAAAAGGAGTCATTTAGCAAGAGGGGATGTGGTGGGAGCCAGCCAGGCTGGGGTTTGCTAATATCTGAACTGGGGCTGCTGAAGAATGTTCTAAATCTGTTGGAAAGCCCTGAAAGCTCAACTCTGCCCAGTTTAAGTTCGTGGCGACAGCATCGGGCCCTCTATTACTTTTTTACGTGGAGTTCTAAATGACTTTTCCATATTTGCAAGGACACTAACGAAGCTTTTCAGAGCGCATTGTGAAAGCAGCGTGTATGTTCCTTAAGCAATTACCCACGTGTACCTCAGGTTAAGACAATATCTGGGCTCCCTGCCCTCCCCACTTTGATGTTTTCCAGGTAGAGATGATGGCAGCAGCCCTCAGCTCCGTTTCACAGAGCGTAGAGCTTCCTGGAAGAACAAACTTAGCTGTCTGCCCTTTTACTGTAAACTTGTTTTGAGGTTTTTTGAATGCATTTGTAATTTCCTTCACGTACAGGTCAGGCCTACCGTTCCATGCCGTGCCACTCTATTAATAGAGCTCTTTCTATGGGTTCTTTAGGAATCTGTCAAGTAGGAACAAACTGTATGGTAAACAAACATCTCCAAACTCTTCCTGCTGCTCAAGCATCCCCTGCATTGTTTGCTTATTCCTTAGAGCATTCTGCCTTCGCTTGGAGTCTTTGAGCCAGGGATTTAGCTGCTAATTGTTATTTCCAGGAAGAATATTTTGGTTTATTCCTTTAGGCTACAAAAAAAACCCCAACCCCCAACAGCATTTGTGTTCTTTTAAATAAAAAAAAGAGTAGTGTCATTGGGAAATAGGGAGCGCTGGGGTTTTGATGATGGAGCCAGAAGGCTGCTGCTGCCTGGTTTGCTGGTCGTTTTGGCGATGCAGCAGCGCCAAGACAGTGATTCACTGTCACTCGATTCGATGACCTCCAGAGTTCCCTTTATACCTAAATTATTATGTGATCCCATGAAATTGAAAGGTTCCCCTTGTTTTCCTGCTGTTGTCTGCACCTCCCAGTCGTTTCCCTTGAGATCTTTTAGCAGGTTCAGCTCCCTTTGCCTGTAGAAAACTAACCTGGGGGGGTGGAAATAGGATTTCCTGGGCAGTGAGTGCATCGAGTGTGCTCAGCGAAGGTCCAGTAGATGCTGCCACCAGCTTAAGGGAGAGGGCAGGACTGTGTGATAGGGAGAGATGCTGGAAAAGAGAAGGGACAGATGGCTGTGGGACAGACCACTGAGCTGCCAGACCAGCTCAGCTCTGTTCCTGTGCTTCCCCAGTGGGGTTAGGTGTGCTAGTGATATCTCATCCTTTACTGGGGACAGTCCTTTTCCAGGTCATGGAATCTCCTCTCTGATTTCAGCGTTCGGTTTTAGGCTGATGTGAACACACTCATACATGATCTTGTTATCATGACAACAGAAACCGTGAACGTCACTGGATGGGCTCGGCCTGGCAGGAGGAAGCCAGCAGCTCTGCAGGGTGCTGCTCTGTGGTTTCAGTGGTGAAGTTGGTTTAAGAACTTTGTGGCTACTCATTTCCATCCTCAGGAACACTGCAATTTGCTCTTTCCTCAAGCTGAAGCTTATCCCCTCCCTCTCATCAGCGCCTGTACTCGTATGACCCCATGAGTCGATTAACTTCTTCCCTCCTGGTTAATTTTTAACCAGTGTAGTGAGTTGGATCAGTTCACTGCAGGGTCAGACCAGTTCTGGAGCCAGCAGCACTGTGGGGAAGGATGAGACCATGGCTGAGGTTCAGCCTATCAGGTTTGACTGCGCCGTTGGGTGTTTCACGTGCAAGACTATCGTGTGGGAGAGCTCTTTGCTGAAAAGTACTCCCTGCTATCTTCTGATTACTTGTTCTCACCTGAGGAATTGATTGTATCATCTCATCGATAATAAACTGGAGTGAAAAGGCAGCCAAGGGTTGGGAATTTGTGAAAGCATAGAGTTTGAGGACTCTGCCACTGTGATGCCTCTGCATGTGCCGGTGGTGATGCTGATACTTTCAGTACCTGTAAGAATACAAGAGGCTGGCAGAACACAGCCATTGCTGTACTCAGCGCTCTCCCCCTGTACTGGGCACTCACCTCGAGTACCGGAGGCAGTTCTGGGCCTCTCACTTCAAGAAAGAGATTGAGGTACTGGAACAGGTCCAGAGAGCGAGGAGGATAGGGAAGCGACTGGAGGGAAAGTCTGATGAGGAGAGGCTGAGGGAGCTGGGGTTGTTCAGCCTGCAGAAGAGAAGACTCATGCCCTATAACTACCTGAAGGGAAGTTATAGACAGGTTGGGGTTGGGCTTTTCTCCCAGGCAACCAGTGCCAGGATGAGAGGGCAGGGCCTAAAGCTGCTAGGGGAGGGTTAGGTTGGCTGTCAGGAAGCCCTTCCTCCTGGAAAGGGTGTTCAGAGCCTGGACTGGACTGCCCAGGGCAGTGGGGGAGTCCCTGTGTCTAGAGGTGTTGAAGGACAGCCTGGCTGTGGCCCTAAGTGTCCAGGTCTGTCTGATTGTGGTGACATTAGATCCTGGTCGGGGCTGGCTGAGCTCAGAGCTCTGTTCCAGCCTCAGTGTTTCTGTCAATCTGTGATGGGCTTGACCCCACCACATCTGGAAGATGAGAAGTTGATGAGTGCTGAAAACAGCCCCATCCTGTCCTGCTGTCTTTCCAGAGCTGGGCTGACTGATGTGTGATGCAACAAGCTAGAGAGAATTGTGCTGCATAGGAGGTGAAAATGAGCAAGTAGGGAAATACTGCAGCTCAGGGATTTTCCGTGTGGAGGGACAGAGCGTGGGAGGATTGGTGTGTACAAGTCACAGACCTTGGACCCAGGCTCTGAATGACTTTGCATTTTGGTCAGCACTTGCTCAGTAAATTCCAGCGGGATCTCTGGAGGGGAGGTGCTTACCAGTACAACTTTGGTTGTTTCTGCTCTGGTTTATGGAGCTTGGCTGGCAACTTGAAAATTAGACTTGTAGGGGAGAAATAGAGTTTACTTTTCCAAATGTTCTACAGGATTTCCCATTTCTAATACTTTTTGCATAAATAGAACAATTCAGAGATTAAATGAGGGCTGGGCTGCCATTCAGTGGGACATGGAGAAGCTCAGGAGTTGGGCAGGGAGGAATTGTATGGCATTCGACAAAGGCAGTGTACAGTCTGGCATCGGGGCAACAACAACCTCAGGGACCAGGATAGGGTGGGCACTGACCTGCTGGAGGGCAGTGCAGGAGAATGGGACCTGCGGGTCCTGGTGGCCAGCAGGATGACCAGGAGCCACCAGTGGGCCCTGGTGTCCAAGAAGGCCAGTGACATCCTGGAGTGAATTAGGAGGGTTAGGAGATAGAGAGAGGTTCTCCTCCCCATCT
>VZRI01001620.1:0-43549 GCA_013397515.1 Upupa epops | reverse complement strand
TCTAGGGGATCCTGCTGTGGCAGGGGGATTGGACTGGCTGGTCTTTCAAGGTCCCTTCCAACCCCTAAAACTCTGTGAGTCTGTGATTAATGCTTTTATTATGATTTCTTTTAATTTTTAAAAGTTGTACTATTATTGTATTTCTTTTCTGTGTTTGCTTTGGACCCATAAGCAACAGATATTTCCTTTTATTTTCTTTTTCTTAAACAATATTTTAATTTATTCGTAACCCTGCATGCCTCCTCGGACCTGAATGCTGCTGCAACCTAAGACTGAGCCGTGAGAACCTTTCCATGAACTATCCTAGGTCTTACACTTTCACCTGTTAAAATAAATGACATTTATGAAAAACCCCAGTAACAATAACCCCCAAACCATATTGTTTTAGGGCATAAATCTACCACTTCAACTACGTGAGCCTGTCAGGGAATTTCTGACACCGAGTTATGTTATTTAATGAGTGCTATTAGGTAGTTCTGTCACTTAATAGGATTGAGGGTTGGAAATGCCATGTAATATCACTTCACTGGGGAAAAAATCAACAAACAGCCCTCACTAAAAACCTCACGTCCCCTTTGATGTCGGTAAGACCTGCTGTCACTTCAGAAAGGAACCCGCCGGGGCTGTTTTCACAGGGCTGCAGCTGCCATTTTAGGAGAGGCAACAGTTATTCTTGGCAATTGGACACCAGGGGCACCCAAAAAAATTCCTCCCTCCGGCTGACCGAGAGCGAGGAAACACAGATTGGTTATGGCAAAAGGCTCTTTGTGGGCCTGGGTCCTTCCTCGGGGTCAAGGAATTCCAGGCTGCCCCGGGCAGGGGTGGAATCCCCATCCCTGGAGGGATTTACCTGATCTGTGAACCTGGTGCTGAAGGACATGGTTTAGGGGTGACCTGACAGTGCTGGCTTGAAGGTTGGACTTGATGATCTTGAAGGTCTCTTTCAACCAGGGATAGTCTGTGATTCTCTTCCTAGTACCTTGTAGATCCATTAAGGAGAGTCAGGCTTTGTCTTGAAGAGTTGTTGCTGGCCCTTCAGCTATCTCTGTCTCAAGGTGGCCATCTGGTTGCCCTCTGCACAAGCTGGGATGGCATCTTGACAGGAGGAAATGTCAGAGTGTTGTGGGAGAAAGTGGCAATGGCCTGGAGAAGGGAGACTGTTAGCAGAAGCTTTGTTTGCAGGACCCCCCGAGCTTTATCTCCTGGTGTTTTCCCTCTCTAAGGAAGAAGTCCCTTTTCTACTGAGAAAATCCCCCAGCTCACTGGGACAACAAACATCAAAAGCATCGACCACAGGAGCTGCTGCAGAGTGAAAGAGGAGGAAATATTCTGCACTTAGGGTCCTTGGTGGCCGATCTGGGGCTGAGCATGGTTGGGGACGTGGTTCTGGTTTGATCCAGAAGGTCAAGCTCTCCCTTTGATGCTGGTGTTCAGAGCACAGCAAAGCAGCTCTGCAGCAGAGGAGCAACTGCAGTGAGGCTGCAAAGCTACGGAAAGAAAACCAGTTGGAAAAAGCAGTGGAAAAGGGGTTTGACCTCACAGCAACTGTTTGGTCCCAAAGTGTGTGACAGGTTTTGGCCTGAATGCTGGATCTAGGGACTGAGGGTCTTTCTGAGACTGCACTTTTTGCACTTCATTTCAGATGTTTCAGCTTTACAGATCTGCAGGTGGGTTTTTGATTCCAATCATCGTGTGGCAGTGAATTCGTATGTGTCCAAGCACAGGTCATAGAGCCCTGGTTGAAAACCCAACCTCTTTTTGGGGCATTTTCAGTGCAAAGGAGTGCTGGGTCTAATCCCAGTGATTTACTCCATTTATTTCTGCATTGTGAACCCCAAAATTCTTGAGGGCAAACAGCTTCCTATTGGTGAAAGGCTTAGACACAGAATAAGATGCAGAAATGAGTAAGGGATGGTGTTTGTGGCTGCCTGGCTGAGCTTCTCTTCATTGCATCATCTAACCCAAGATCTGCCGGCACAAACCTTCTCCTTCCTACATGGTGGCTTTTAATATTGTGACTCTTAATTTGTTGTTTCCATGTGACAAATGATGGGCTGTGTTCAGTAAAGGTATTGACGTGGAAGACCTCACCCTGACGGCGTCTGCTTCTTAAAACCACGCTGAATACAATTCCTATTGCAAAATGCACTTCAACAAGGAGCTGACATTGAAGTGTCCCTCGTCAAGAGGCATCCTAGTCCATCAGAGCCGTGGGACACCACAGCCATGCCAGCACGGGGCTGTCCCACCCCTGGACAGGGATGGTCTGTGTGGGAAAGGCACGAGGGGGAGCCGTCCATCAGCGAGTGGCAGCATCGCCCAACTGTGCCTGTGCCTGTCTGAGCTCTGGCAAATCTTCATTCCCCACCTCCTCCTGAAGAAACAGTCTGGGAGGTTTAAATGGGCTTTTTAAAAGCGCGGCATGAGCTGATGCAGCAGAGGGAGTTTGGGAGAAGGGAATGTAGGTGTTTTCTGTTTCTTGAGTGAATAAGCTGTAGAACCGAATGCTCCCAACACCAGCACTTGCTGTCCTTTGATTCCCCTCATTTCCTGTGTTAGGCCAGTTCTCTTTTGGAGTTCTTCTATTTCTTAAGAAGCCATCATGCTCTGGAGAAAGAGTGAAGTACTCGGAGTGTAAAGTATCATTCTACTCCCTCTGTCCCACAGGGAGCTCCTCAGTGACTACAGATTGCGCTGATCAGGATATCGCTGCCTGGACAGGGTCCATCCAGCGTCTTCAGACCATAGCTGGTGTCTTCATAGCTGATGGCATGTGTTGGGCACTGGGGAACACTGGGGAACAGGCAGATGCGCTCAAAAGCCAATTTGAAGCCACATGGGAGATATTCCTCAGTTACTGGGATAGTTTCATAAGAGTGGGATGGAAGTAGTTGACAGTGCTGGGTCACCAAGGTGTTCACAAAATCAACTGAGGACGCTGCTCTATGGTCACTTCGTGCTGGGAAATCCCATCCCACTCTCTTCTAGCCCCAGATGTTTGTTCCTGCTGCCTCTCTTGCTGCAGCATTAGTCACCAGGGCAATGACCTGGATCCGAAAACCAATCCAGCAAAAAACCAGCCAGACCATTAAAAAATAAATACATTTTAAAATCACCAACTTGGCCTTCGGCCTGGTTGAAGAGCCGCAGCAACTTGCAGTTTGTTGGAGTAAGAGTCAAGACAGGGCGGTTATAAAATTTGCCCGTCGAGATCCAGGAGGGAGCTGTGCTAAGAAATGAATCACAGGCTTCTTTCTCCAAAAGAATCTGCTCCCTGAGTCGGCAGCTCTGCCAAGGTGAACGTCTGAGGTCTGCGTGTGCAGCCATTCACCGGTGCAGGTTCTTCTCTGTGGGAGCTTCTCCCTGCTACACTGCATTAGCATTTTTTTCCATGGGCACAGGCTGGGAGAGACAGGTTTCTTCACATTCTACTGGATCTGCATGAGAACAGCCTTCAGGAAGAACGCGAGACACCACAGACTTCATGTGTAACAGCTTTGGTGTGGGAACCGTGATCCACTGCTCTTTAAGGTTTTGGCTGACTTCCCGGTTCTCTGGTGTTGCAGCTCTCGGGATGGCCTTGCACACAAGTTGGAGGCGATTTACAGCTCGTGTGTTGGGAAACAGCATTTGTGTACATGGATTTTCCTAGATAACCGGGAAATTTGAAGTCTTCTGGGACTTTGGGGTGGAGAGGCTTTAGCTATTCATTTATTTTTCCCTTCGAAGCAACTCAAGGCGATGCTCCCTCTGCTTGTGCCCTAAGTAGGAGGCATCTGTGTTCTCCTTTTATTGGTGTAAATCAAAATTAATGGGAACCTCATCCCCTCCAAACCATCCCTGACCAAACACTGGCTTTTATTTTATAAGATACATGACACTGAGGTTCTGCTGACTACGAACACAGTGCTGCTTCCAGATGCTGCTGTGCGGGATTGATGACTGGTACTGAGAGACCCCAAGCACAGGAGAACGTTTGGTAAGAGCAGAGCCGTTAGCGTGACACTGCTGGGTCCCTTCCAGCCAGCCTGCATGATATTTCCTCTGGAGTTTCAATCGGATTAGATATTCATCTTCTCTTCCTGTTCCAAACCCTTGTTTAGTGTTGATGTGTCCTCTGAAACCGCTGCCAAGTTCCAGCGCAGTGGTGGTGAAGCCAGTCCGACGTCTACGCTGGGATTTTAAACACTTTGGGAGAAGGTTAACCCTTTGTCTCCATTGAAGTCAGTGGATCGGATGCACCGAAACCTCTTAGGTGGCTTTGAGAATTCCAGACAACAAAAGGATCCTGTGACAGCTCCAAACCTGCTCCCAACCTCTTCCCCTCTGCAAGGTGCAGAGTATTCATAATGTCCTTGTGAAGAGCTGGTGTTGTCAGGTAGTTCAAAGCGAGATGCAAGAAATAAAACCCCACCTCTGCCGCCCAGGGAAAGGTCTCACACACTGCCCTGTCCCCTGCCAGTGCTGTGAGGCTGTGGCAGTTTCTCTTTCTCTATCTGAACCAGCCACATTTGGGTGCTACTTGTCGTGTCCTTTGCTGGAGAGGGTAGCTGGAGCCTGTGCCCTGGTTGTCTTCACAGTCTGGAGCTTTGCCTTCCCAAACAGGCAGTGCCCTTCTATTTTCCATGTTGTTAGTTGACTTTGGCATTGGAATCACAGAATCGTTCAGGTTAGAAAAGACCTTCCAGCTCATCTAGTACAGCCATGAACCCAGCTGTCCCAAGGCCACTGGTAAACCCTGTCTCTGAGATCTCCATGTCCATGTATCGTGAACCCTGTCCAGATGTGAAACACAGCCAGGGATGGTGATTCATTCCCCTCTCTGAACACCCTGTTCAGCCCCTGATGAGATGCTCCAGCTCTTTGCTGCCTTTTCAAGGGAGCATGACTTGAGCACAGTGAGGGAAAAGGGCTGCTGAGAAATCATAATGCTGCAGTGTTTGAAGATAAAGGGAGTGAAAGAGCACAGGGATGGCTGTTGGGCTATGAGCAGAGCTCTGTAGGCCATGAGTCTGTGTCCGAAAGGAACCACAGGTACACAGGCTTGCCTCTTTTTGCAAGGTACATAAATTCTCAGGTCTCAGACAATCCTACAGCAAACATTCCGGGTATTTAGCAGATCCTGGATACTGGTCAGGTACTCCTGAGAAGGTCAATTATATCAGCTAGACGGCAAGGCAAATAAATGTCCTTCTTAACCTGAAAGGTTAAGCATGTGGCACAGCTCTTTGTGAGCTTTTCTTCAGTATTTCAATCATGANCATGGAAAGGGTGCTCAGAGCCTGGACTGGACTGCCCAGGGCAGTGGGGGAGTCCCCATGTCTGGAGGTGTTGAAGGACAGCCTGGCTGTGGCCCCTAGTGCCCTGATGTGGTGATGTCAGGTCCTGGGCTGGGCTGGATTTTCTTAGAGGTCTTTTCCAGCCTCAGTAATTCTGTGATTGAGTGACATTGTACCCATCTGAACAGGTGAGGGAGAAACTGAAAGAGTGCTAAGAGAGGCAGAGATCTAAATATTTTATTAACAAAAAAGAGTATTAAACACTGCAGGGCATAAGCGTTGGGCTTTGGTGCTTTGGATAGGTCACCATGTACACGGTTGGCTATAAACAACTAATTAAATCCCGGGGGGCCTGTGGGCTGGGGATTAATTCTTCTCTGGAGAAGTGGCAAAAGCACTTAGCACTGAACATTGTTTTTTCAAAGGACCAGATTTCTCGTGGCTGGGCTTTTTGAAATCCTTGGCGATACAGCCCGTACACACCCCACGCTCGGTTATCCACATAGATTGGGTTTATTTGTGTTTGCCTGCTTAGTGCAAACTCATTACTTGCCCGTAAAATCTTCTGTTGACTCAAAACGACACTGGGGAAACAGAGCTTTTTTTTTATTTCACAATAAAGTCTTTGATTCCTATAAAATGTTTCTCCTTAGGAAAACAAAATAAAGAACCCCAAACGCTGGCGCGCAGGAGCTCTCAGCTTCTTACGCAGCACTGGTGCTGCAGCACAGGGCACCGTGTAGCCACGTGAGGAGAACCCAAATGCATTTTAAAAATCTAAGGACAGGACTGATGGCCCGATGACTTTTCCGAGTCGCTGTCTGAGAGCACAAGAGAGAATAAATCTAATAAGCTGTGCGGTGCAGTTACCTTTAGAACAAGGGGTTTGTTCCTTTAAGGTCAAGCCTTTGATTCATTGAAAGGGCTCCGGGGATTTGTAAGGCAGGGAGTTAGGAGTCAACATGGAATTCAAGCTTTAAACTTGCTGCAGGACCTGTGCCTGCAAAAGCATTTTGCAATAAGAAACCCCTGGACACACAAAGATGCAAAATCCTCCCCCACGTTCTCAGCTCTCTGCACAGAAGGGGTGGCAGCTCTTGCTCTAGCTGTTATCATGACGCTTTAATTCCACATTGAGCCGCAGCCTTCAGCAGGGCTGTGATTTGGAGCCAGCTTTGGAGAAATGCTGTCTTCTGCACGTGAGCCTACGTCGCAAAGGGAAGCAAGAGGAGACAGAGGCGTTTTTTTCCACTGAAGTAAATTAAAGCATAAATTAAAGCAGCCTCGAGGTGCAGCCGTGTGCCTAGTAACACCTCGGAAAGGCTCCATCATCAGAAACTCATAGAGAAATTGAACTTGGAAGGATCTTTGCTGGCCTCAAGTAGAATCATCTGCTCAGAGCTAACTTCCAAGCTAGATGAGGCCTTGCAGGGAGTTACTAATTGAACTTTGAAAAGCCGAAGTTGCAGATTGTTCTATAACCTCTCTGCTCCCTATTCCAGCACAGAGCCACTGTCACCGTGCAGAACTTGGGTCCAGGTAGGATTTCCCAGATCGTGTTGCCTTCTGTGAGAACCATCTGGTTCCCTCATGTCTGTCAAGCTCTCAGACAGGTGAAGAGTGGGGTACAGTGTCATCTCATCCTTCTCCTTGCAGCCCCAGACAACTTAGTGTCCCTCTGCTTGAGTCTTTCCAGTTTCTTGATGTGCTGATCTATCTCATATTCTGGATGATCCAATTCAGCTGCTGCCTCAAAGGCTTTAAATTACTTATGAGAATTATATATGTAATATATAAATATAAAAGGGATTGGTCATTCTGTTTCTTTTCTCCTTTGAATCTGTGCTTGATAGGCAAAGTTATTCTTCCCATCCATGAAGATCCCTTTCCTGCACTCCTCAAAGCCAGAATAATCACTGTACTGATGTTCTGCCTCTCACGCGTTACTGTTAGGAGGATCCTCAGGAGGTAGAGTGCTCACGGTGGTCTCAAGCTGAGCATGCTGCTCGCAGCTGAATGTACAGAGAAGAGAGGCACCGTGTGCCAAAATTACACAGATTCCACTGCTTTCCTATTGTCTGAACCTCGTGTTCACTGGGTGTGATTACCTCATGCTCACCTCTGCACCTGGGGAGTCTACAAGGCCAACAAACAGACCGAGCCAGAAGAAAGCTTCCTGATTCCTGCAGTCTCCTTACTATAGTGAAACAGCGTTTGTGTGGGTAACGAGTGCAGGGTCAGGGCACACGTGGTGGTTTGGAGCTCTGTGACTGTTTATTGTGCAGGTCAGCCTCTGTCACACGGACCTCTGTGAGGTCTGTCTGCTGGGAAGGACCAAGGTGTGCAGCACAACCTGTGTCCCAGCCTTTCCAGAAGAAACGTGCTCAGCACAAACCCCTTCTTAACGCCATCCTGTCTCCGTTACATCTGCTGCGGTGGTACAGCAGCTCCTTTTCCTGCTCACATCTCCACGAGGAAGGATCACTGAGGGGAATCTTGTTCATACAGGTTTTCTTCAACAAAGGGTAACTGGTAGAGAGTGTTGACCAGGTCAGAACAACCTCCTCAGTTATGGGAAGCACCTTTTCAGCCCAGACAGGGCTTTTACAATAATTTTTTGCTTGTGTTCACATTTATTTTTGCAAATGAACTTGTGGCAGGTATTCTTTTAAATCCAAGTAACTTTACAAGCAAAAGAAGAACCCATTTATCTTCCAGTAAATAAACCTCATTGTCTTCCTCTGCTATCCTGAGAGCCCAAGGCAGAGGTGTGACTGTCCTTTATAGGGATATGATGATCTGTAATAAGTTCCACTGTGTCTTGATTTTTATCTCCTCCATTGCTACAAGGAATTTTGAGCAGAGAGATGTCAGAGACAGCCGGGAATCAGGTCAGGCTGACACTCTCTGTCTATAGAGGAGGTGCTGCAGCAATGAAATACCCTGAATGTATCCATAGGGCCCTAAATCCTAGTGAAGTGTGGTTCCTCTCAAGCCTTGCAGCTCGTCCAGCCTCTCTGGTGGTGACTGGGAAGATGCACAGTCCCTTTACACTGATGACACCGGTTCTGTAATGCTCTGCATGTTGGGAAGCTGCTTTCCAAGGAGCTGGTCCTTTACAGAATCACAGGCTCACAGAGTGTTAGGGATTGGAAGGGACCTTGACAGATCAGCCAGTCCATTCCCCCTGCCACAGCAGGATGCCCTAGATGCAGTCGCACAGGCTTAGGCCAGGCGGGTTTTAAATGTCTCCAGAGAAGGAGACTCCACAATCTCCCTGGGCAGCCCCTTCCAGTGCTCTGGCACCCTCACTGGGAAGAAGTATCTTGTCCTCTTGATGTGGAACCTCCTCTGTTCCAGCTGACACCCAGTGCCCCTTGTCCTAGCATTGGGTGCCCCTGAGCACAGCCTGGCTCCTTCCTCCTGACACCCGCCCTGTCCATCTTGATCAACAGTAGTAGGGTCACCCCAGGTCAGGAGCCCCAGCTCCCTCAGCCTTTCCTCAGCAGGGAGATGCTCCCCTCCCTTCATCATCTCTGTGGCTCTGTGCTGGACTCTCTCAAGCACCTCTGTGTCCTTGTGGAACTGAGGGGCCCAGAACTGGACACAACATTCTAGATGTGGTCTCCCCATGGGAGAGCAGATAGGGAGGAGAACTTCTCTCGATCTGCTAACCACCCCACTTCTACTCCACCCCAGGAGCCCATTGCTGGCTCCTGGTCATCCTGCTGGACACCAGGACCCCCAGGTCCCTTTCTCCAGCAGGTCAGTCCTCAACCTATCCTGATCCCCGGTAGGTATGGTTGACTGTGTGTCTACCTCCTTCCTTCATAAAGGCTGCAGCTGTTCCCCAAAGAGATTTTAGCTCATTGCAAGGTCTGTGACACAGAGAAGCTGCTGCACTGATGAGGAGTAAGCCATCAGTGTTCTGGCCAGGACGTGGTCTCACTCCTTTCTGGACACCCAGGAGCCCCCATGTGAGCCTGCCACTGTAATGTGTCGACCACAGGCTGTGTCACAAAGCAAAATCCACCCAGCTTCCCTTAATCCCAGCCTCGATGAACTACTGGTTTTATTTTCACCCATCTGCCTCCCTGCTTACTGCTCCTGAACGTTTTTGCCACACCCTCCTTCTCTATGATCTCTTCAATCCTTCCTGGAAATGTATCTCAGTCATTAATTAAATAGCTTAATGGGAGCATCAAGATAGTTACAGGATGTGAGGAGCGATCCTGTTCCTGCGACCGTTGTCCTGCCTTCCCCAGTCCCCACCCACTTCTTTCATTTGTGCTCCTCTGGCCTGTTGGATCATGTCTCGGAGGAAGATTTCCATTTCAAGGCAGAGACTGTGCCATTGTTTTTGGAGAACCACCCAGGATAGCTAGGGGAGCTCAGGTAATAATGACTGTTATTAATAGTGTGGTGGAGGGTGGAATTTGGCTGCGCATCCCTTATGCTGACATACGCCGCCACGCTTCGGCGTGTGCTTCCCCTTGGAGAACACCGAGCACATGCCCTTCTCCTCAGGTTTTAATGGCCGAGGAAGCTTGAAAAGCTCATCCCAAGTGAACTGCTGCCATCTCCATGGCAGGTGCATTGTCCCTGCTTGGATCTGCAGCGGGTGGCAGAGCATCAGCGCTGGAGGCCCTGGCCCAGGAGCTGGTTTGTGACGGTCATACAGAGCAAGCCTAGTGAGAGTGAGAGAGCCTGAGTGTGCCAGCACGGAGAGGTGCAGAGGGCCGTGTGTCTGCCTCCTCAAGCCTTGCCTACCCCAGTGAAAGAGAATTTTCTTACCTAATTGACTTAATTAGCCCCATCAAACCAACAATGGCACAATAACCCAAACTGATCAACTTTCCTCTCCAAGAACGAAACTCCACACCGTAAGCAGGTGAACAGCTTTTCTTTAGTCACCAGCCAAACCCTTGGCTGGGTTTGTATCCCGACTTGAGAAAGAAATGCCATCATTAATCCAATAGGATTGGTGCATTTCTGTGTAAACCAGTGGATCTTCTACCTGGATCCCTTCAACCATCTCCTTCCAGCTCTTTTTTTCTTCCAAACAGCATCTTCACATCCAGCGATTTAGTGCTGATTGCTTTGGCCTTGATCAAGGGAAGAAAGAGGGCAGAACCTTGCAGACACTTCAAAACCCAAACAAATCAATAATCTGATGGCCTTTTACCAGCTCCTTGCCGTTTCGTTCCCATGTTTAGCATTTTAATGATGAAATTTTTCCCTGAGGTTTTGAGATTTGGAATATTTTTTATCTTTTCTGCAATACTTTCTGTGTCAAAGCAGCATCTGTCACAGTTCAGGGCATCTCTGCATTAAAAGACGAAGTTTGCAGGATCATCTGAAGCCAGGTGACATTTGACTTGTGCTGATCCATTCAGGAACCAAGGCTTTGCCCTCCTCTCCTGACTATCTCTTTAAGTCAACACTGCTCCTTGGAATTTAATTAACTTTTTAGCAATTGCCTGCAAAACAGGACTGATTATTTTACCCTGACAAAGGCGTTTAGAAGCTTAATTAAACCTTGAAAGCACTTTGCTTACATTACTATCAAAGACCAGCGTGTTAACATGTATCCCGTGACCACATGCAAGCAGCCTCACACCAAATCTCTGAGAGAATTCCAGTTTTGGAGAGGCCTTTGTGCACATCTCCAATTACCAATAACGTGTGGCTGCTAACGAGGGTTGTTCTGTGTCTGAGCTGCCCAGTCATCGCTGATATTTGAGGGAAGGGCGGTGAGGAAGTGAAGGTTGCTTAAAAGAAAGATGATGCAGTTGTGCAGGAATGCAGCCATCTGAAAAGTACCTGAGAGAGACGGGGAAACCATGCTTCATTCTTCCATAACCGACTCTCTCTCGTGGTTCCCTGTGATCAGCATAACACATGTCAAGAACAGAGTTGATGTGGACCAAGACTTGGCAGCTCTGGCTGCCAAAGCATCAGCCATCTAGTGATGTGAAGAGCTGGCAGGGTGTTCAGCCCACACTTAGGTGATAATTTATGGCTACCTGTAATCTCCTTTAAATAGAAACCATTCATATCCTCACTGGGGAAGCTAGAAATGACCAGACAACGTGAGTTCAGCCAAACCAAGACTTCATATAACTTTACAGAAGACAAAGGCTCTCTGGTTCTGACATTAGCAGCGGTGTGGGCTCTTAGAAAGCGCTCGCTTTTAGGTTTTATTTATTTGACTGCTGTTTTGCTTGTGTCAGTTCAGAAACCTGCAGTTCATAAGAGGTTTAACTCTTGGACTTTGTTTCTGTTTATTTAAAGCATAAAAAAAAGAGACTCAGGACCAGCCCAAGTCAGCGCGAGGCCGCGCGGTGCTGTTAGTGCACTCCCAACAGGTGACTGGCTGATCATTCCGACTGTGCGCGATACCGGAATCATTAGTCACTGATGCTATCTGTCACAGGGCTGCACAATTCGTGCAGACGCTCTCCTCACCCCACCCTGTGGTTTGGCATCGCCAGGCCCTTCCCCGGTGTGCTACTGCCTCTGTTCTGGGAGGTAAGGTGGGTGTTGGCAGGGTAGACATGGGCCACATCCACTGTGACAGGGATGTTCTTGAGATTGGAGCTGATGAGAGCTGGCGTGCACAGGGGGAGTGAGCTCTGGCAAGATCTTGTGCCTGGGGGAGAAAGTCTGGTAACCTAGTGAGAGGAAATCTAAGCCCTCTGATACTGGGACTGTGCCACCTTGCATGTGTGAAGTCTTCCAGGAACAGGTCTGAGGCTTTCTGTGAGATCAGATAAGGTCACCAGGGATGAGGCTGTCAGCAACGAGTAACAGAGCCTTCTCCATTCACAGGTCCTTGCTCTTCTCACTCAAAGTTTTTAATATTCTCATAGCTGGTAGTGTAAAGAATCCCAGTGTTACTGCCTGCCTGTAGGATCCAGGATGAGAGCTTTGGGTTAGACCTACCTTTTCCTCCAACTCAATCTATTCATGTGCTGAGATCGAGGATTCCACGTGAAGTTCTCTTAATTCTGTAGGTGCTGATGGCTGATCTGGCCTGAGGTGTTCTCTGCTCTGCCTGAGGGTCTGTATGTGCCGTTGATCCTTGCACACACGTGTAGCTAGCTGTACATGACTATTTATGAATGTTCTTCATTACCCTCCTGACGAGAGCACAGTACCGTAAGGGGATGGCGGCTGTTTTACTCCTTAGTAATACAAACCAGCCTTTAGGTATCACTGCAACTCAGATCATTAATTCCATTCACTGTAGCTGGTGAGGAAAACTTTATTGTTTCACAACTCTTTGTGGTTTATTAACTTCTCTTTTGTGGACCTGCAGGTTGAAGTCTTTCCTTCCTTTTCCTTTTCCTTTTCCTTTTCCTTTTCCTTTTCCTTTTCCTTTTCCTTTTCCTTTTCCTTTTCCTTTTCCTTTTCCTTTTCCTTTTCCTTTTCCTTTTCCTTTTCCTTTTCCCTTTCCTTTTTTTTCCTTTTTCCTTTTCCTTCCTTTCTCCTTCTCTCCTCTCCTCTCCTCTCCTCTCCTCTTCTTTTCCATAAGCAATTCCACCTGCAGATGTGAAAACTTCACAGGCTGTACAGCTCACATCCTGCAGATCTCCCCATCCAATATTAAAAACATTGAAAGGAGGGGAGGCACCTCTGCAGTACTTCGAATTATGTTTTAGGAATGAACACAGGGACTGGATTTGTTCAACAACATAGCCTTTGTGGTATTAGGAATGGCCCAGAGGATCAATCTCAATGTAGTGGATACAGAGAAAAGACCTTCTGGAAGAGAATGGGATGAAAGAACTTCCTCAAAATTGGTAATAGGGTTAAAGCCACGTGAAAAAGATCTTCAAAGCAGAAGGGGCATTGGCAGCTGCCACTGTCCTTTGTTAATCATGGAAATCCTACTCTCCCACTGATGACCTTTTAAAAGATGCTTTTTAAAGCATCTGGTTCTTCTGGAAGTTAATCCTTAACCTAAGACACAGACCAGAAATAATTGCCCAAGACATGAGAGAGGCAAAGACTGAAGGATTGGCTTGTGCATCCACAGTGGGAGCAGGATGGTACCTTCAGATAACAAAGAATATCATATAGACATGTGGGATCGTCTGTGGGTGATGCTTGGGAGGACAGGTGTTGAGTTCAGTGCTTGTTTGTTGAGGAGAAATGTTGTAGTTAACAATTCCAAACCCTCTTGTATTGCACCTGCTGACATATCACCCATATAGTGCCCTGCTCTGGTAGCTCCTCTTTAAGATAGAGCTGGAGCACTAAAGCAAAGAACTGTCTGAAGCAAATCTGCAGAATAGCCTAGTCTGTACAGCAGGTTTATGGATCTGCTGGGTGAGCTATGAAAACCTAAATGTCCTGTCCTGGGGGCATCATCAGAGGAGTGAAAAGGGCTTGAAATGCACCAGGGGAGGTTTAAGTTGGGTGTTTAAAACCCTCCTGGACCCGTTCCTGTGCGACTTGATCTAGGGGATCCTGTTCTGGCAGGACTGGGTGGTCTTTCAAGGTCCCTTCCAATCCCTAACACTCTGTGTGTCTCTGATTCTGTGATTAGGAAAAACTCCATGGAGAGAGTCCTCCGGCCTCAGAACATGCTGCCCAGGGAGGGGTTCAATCGCCATCCCTGGATGTGTTTCACAGGACCTCAGGGACAGGGTTCAGCAGTGACCTTGGGACAGTTGGTGCAGTTGTTGGACTCAACGAGCTTAGAGATCTTTTCCAACCAGAGCAATTCTCTGATCATTGAAACACCACCATGTCTTTGCTTAAATGCAGGCAGCAGAGTTTTGTGGTTCTTTATGCCTTGAAGGAAAACCTTATAACTTGTTTTCCTTCGTGTTGCCATAACACGTTGTAGCTTAGCAATAAATATTGGGGAAATTTTGTGTTATCACAAGAAATTCGTGCTCCAGAGATTTACTGTTCCAATCCCACGGTACCTCTAAACCCCACATCAACGGCAGGACAGCAATTCCTGGCCCGCGTTAGGACCAATTTACCTCATTTCCTCTGCTCCAGCAAAGTGAGATTGAAGAGGTTAGAAAAATAACAAACAGAAAAACAGGAGGAAAGCTCTTGCCAACCCTGGTGTGTAACGCTCCTGTCACCCCGCAGAACAAACCCAAAGGGTTCTGCGCAGAGGAGGTGAGGGGAAATCCTTCTTCCATCGTTCGCAGCAGGACCCTGGTTAAATCCAGGCTTGTCATGTTGTCACATCTCATCTGGCTGTCTTGAACATGAAATAAAATACCGCTGTGTTCAGGGCAAAAAAAAAACCCAAGATGGAAAATGCCCTCATCTCTGTCCCGCACTCGTGCCAAGGAGGTTCTCATTCCCACCTCAGCTCTAATTCAAAATGTGTTAAATAAAATTCTCCAGGAGCGTATCCAGAATAGATAGGCATGTCTGGGTCAGCACGCTGCCTGGCGTTGCCACCGACCTCATCTCTAATTACTAAAGAAACAGCGAGTTAGCGAGTTAAAATACACAGCGACTGCGACCTAAATCATTTCCATTCTGGAGCCCGGCCTGAGATGAAGAGAGCTTTTCATTAGCAGGGCACAGATTTAGTGTCGTGGGACACAGAGTTTGTGCTTCGGAGGAAGTGCGGTCAATGGGCCATTAAGTTTTGAAACAGGAGGCAGGAATCTTCTGATCTCGGGACTGTTGACCATAAATATTGGGGAATAGCTTAATATAGATTCACGATGGCCATGCCAAAGCCGTGCAAGTGAACTCGCCTTTGTAACACTAGGAACACAGTGCCTGCGCTGCGTTCGCAGAACAGAGGGATCATTTGCAGGTCCCAAAGGAAATCTTTTCCTTTCAGCCCTGGAAGATGAGAAACCGCCTGGGAAATCTAACCCCACGTATAGATTGGATGGCAATTACTTGTATTGTGGGGGGATTTGCTTTTCCCCCCTGGTGAAAATAAAACGTTAATATTAGAAAACAGTTTGGGACTGTTGGCACTTTGCCGCTTAGAAACAAGGCCACAAACCGACCTCCGAACCCAGATTTACACCTCCCAACACCCTGCAGGGTGTGGTGTAAGGGGAAGCCCGAGTCGCCGGGGGAAGCAGCGAGATGAGGTGACAGAGCACCTGGAGGCAGGGCTGCGTGGGAGACGGCTCAGTTTCAGGGCTTTGTTTAGCTTGGCACCTTTGGGGTTGTCATTCTGCACAGGTATCACTCCACGAGGCCGTATCTGAGCAGCGTGAGTCTGTGTGTATCAGGGGGTGGAGAGCTGATGGAGCCCTGCAGCCTCCTCCTGCCCATCTCTTGGGGTGCATGTCCTGGCTAGGGTAAGGCACAATGAACCTATTTCCTGCAGGATTAGGATACTCAGATTGACAGAGGACATTGGATTGTCCACACCCAAGGGATGGTTTTTGAAAGCCTTCACAGTGGAGCTCCCTCAGATTTTATTTACTAGTTCTAACCCTAGTGGGGAAAATTCTCAGGCATCCCCACCCAACGTTTCCTTGCAGACTCTTCAGCCGTCTCACCCCTAAACCTGGCAGAGGTCTCGTTCTGTGGTAGCTGCTTGTGTCGTTTAGAGTAGTAACTTGCATTGCTTTATACAATAAGTATATCCTTTAAACATTGTAAATGAAGAAGGCTGTCTTGTCTGAAACAGCAAGAACCTGAGTACTGAGAATTTCTGCAGTAATGCAGTGGCCAGTTAATAATAACAACTTCTTGATAGCCTCTAGACCAACCATCTGCTCAAGGCTAAGACCAGCCTCTGTCTTTAGGAAATTTCTTGCTCTGTTCACTCTTTTACCACTGCTGCAACAAAAAAGCCTCTGTGGACAGCAGTTTGCCTCCTGAGTTCCTGGAGCCAGACCATCCTACGAGCAGGTCCTATGGAAAAATAGCACGTTATCCTGTAATTAGAGTGTGTCATAAAGTACACAGCGAGAGAGGTCAAACCGAGGGTGAGCAGCAAAGGCAACCTTATTTCTGTCCTCTCCTTGCTTTTGGCTTTGCAGCCTTAATAAGTAACGCTCTTTTCTCAGTTTCTATATCCATCTGCATCAGGCAGCTTTCTCCTTTTCCATACGAGCCGAGCCCTGACTGTGGTGTTAGCAAGGACACGGAGTGACCTGCAAACCAGGCTGCCTGGTAATTTCTGTCTGCACTTATTAGCTTATTATTAGCTCAGCTATTAAAGTGCCACTGTCTCTGCAATGCAGATGCACGTCCTTTGCTAACTGTGTTTGGGCAGATTTATTTAAGACCAGGAGAATCACAGAATTATTGAGGTTGGAAAAGACCTCTGAGCTCATCCAGCCCAGCCCAGGACCTGACCACCATACACACCAGGGCACTAACTATCACAGCCAGGCTGTCCCTCAACACCTCCAGACATGGGGACTCCACCACTGCCCTGGACAGCCCAGTCCAATGTCTGACCACCTTTTCTTCGAGGAAGAGGGCCAGATTCCTAATATCCAACCTAACCCTCCCCTGGCAGCTTCAGGCTCTGCCCTTTCACCACTAGTTGCCTGGGAGATGAGCCTGACCCCCACCTGACTACAGCTTCTCTTCAGGTAGTTGTAGAGAGCTATAAGGTGCCCCCTGAGTCTCCTCCAGACTAAAAGCATTTGCCTGCCACAAACCCTGCCTAGCTCATCCCAGTTTCCTGGATGGAGGATGGAGGTGTGACGCCTTCCCGAAGGAAGTGCCGTGACCATTGTGGCACAAGGACAAACCAGTTGTTTTTTTCCCTGTACTTGTTTTCAGATAAATTTAGGTTTAATTACTACAAAGAATTCAGCTTGGAAAAATCACAACCCCGATGCCAACAGTAATCTAATAACAAGTTTGGAATGGTGTTTTAGATGTCAAACAATGCTGGCAGTGGGCTGTGGCGATAACTCGCTGGTTGAAGCAGGCAGGAGTGTTTTTAGCTGGTGGAATTGAAATGGGCTCTCATCCCTTGTTGCCCAATTGCTTTATGACAGTGCAGTGTTTGCCAGAAGAACAGGTAAGAAAACAGAGCAGCAGCGAGGGCTGTTGGTATTTGGAAGAGAATGCTACAGTTTCTCTGACCTGAAGGAACTAAAAGGGCTGTTTCCTGGCCTGTTGATCCAGCCACCAGCTTGTAGAACTGACAGTGTGTCTCAATGGCTGGATCCTCACCTAGCCTGTCCATGGCAGCCCATGGGGGTGCTGTGTCAGCTCTGGGCCATCTGGCTGCTCTCCTGGCTGTTCCTCCTCACTCTGTGAGCTGCACAGCAAGGGAAGCACAGAGCTTTATGTTCATAGGTGCCCACATGTTTATACACACAGGCACATATGGATCTGCCTGGAGATATCTCTGCACATCAAAGGGACAAAAGAAAGCTACAGCTTGATCAATTTATGGTTATTTCTACTGTTTTTTAGCTCTCAAAGAATGCAAACCTGCTTCTCTGTGCAATTACACCAAAGGCTGCTTTTCTTAGGCTTGGTTTTGCTTGGCAGCCATCCCTCTCATAGGTAGGACCTATGGGAGGTGTGTGCTCACTGCACGGATGTCTGGGAGATGCAGCTAGCCACTCTGCTTGAGGACTGAGTCTGTGCTTTTGTTTTAAACCCTCTTAAGTGCAGGAAGTTCTTTGACCAGCTTAAGCCAAACGAGAAAAGACAGGGATGAGCTTGGTGAGCTCAGACACAGAACATGAAGCTCAGGTAGGAGCTTGCAGTGCAGCTTGCACTGTGGGTTGCTGAGCAAAGTGAAGTCAGTGACCTGACAGTGCTGGGCTTGATGATCTTCAAGGTCTCTTCCAACTCAAAATATTCCGTGACTCTGTGATCCATCCCTCCTGCTGCTCTTCACTCCAAGAGCCTGAACAACATGAGTCCTTTCAGCCATTCAGGAAGCCTCTGGCTCACTGCTTGTAGTAGCAAATGAAGGCAGTAAACAGCTTTTCTCTGGAGCTGATTTGCACAATGTGCTCAGAAATGCGAAATCTCCCTCTCTTGAGGGAGGCTGGCACATCTGATCTGGAGGTATTTACTGCTTCAGTCCATGCCTCACACATTTGTAGCTGAGCTGCTCCAGTCCCTGTGCAGCAGAGCAGGAGCAGCACGGGGATTTGAGGCCAATGTTTACCAGATGCTGCGCGAACAAAAGTTACTGCAAAAATAAAGTTCTAGAGTGTTGGAGGACTTCTTTTATGGGGCTGGAGAAATACCATGGCTGCCTGAGCAAACCACCAGCAGGAGTGTTTGCTTTTAGCCAGTAACTAAACCTGAAGACAGAGAGGGAGAGAGCAAGAGATTCAATCCACCCACGATCACAGTGCTGCATGCACTTCTGGTCTGAGTTTATGGAGAGGAGTGATGAGACTGTAGCATCCTGTGGCAATGATCCACCTCTGTGTTGACCACCCGGTTGCCACCAGCCTGGCCTCTGCAGCAATGGTAGTTTCTAGGGCTTTTGTTCACTCACTACCCACCTTCTTCATGCTGCAAAATACATTGAGGGCATTGTTGATGTTTGGGAGCTTCTCACCTTGCGCCACGCTGTTGAAGGGTTTTACAAACAGAGCTGGCAGCTGCTCTGACAAAGTCTCCTGGACTTGGCCTGTTTTAGAGACAAATTTTCATCAGGAGAACACCGATGCTAACAGGAAAATTCATCTAAGGGCTAAGCTGGAGGGAAGAGCCAGGATTTGCAAGTAAAAATTTTGCTTGGCTACAGCAGCAGGTAACAGCATCCTGTGAGGATGTGGCACCTGGAATCCTGTCCTAAGAAAAAAATGTGTGGAATTGCTTTGGTAGTGGAAGGCTCCACAAAGCACAAGGAGCATGGGAGAGCTGCTGCTCTCTCACAACTCTGAGCTGTAACTCTACAGCCTCCTTCTGTGCTAGCAGGTAACCTGATGGTTCCTTCTGTGGGATGCTGGACCTTGTGTGATGCTGACCTGTCACCTGCCTGGGCCATGGGCTGGAGATAGGGTTCTGCTCAAGCAGAGATGGCCACTCTATGGCTGGCAGGCAGCCAGAGGCTCTGCCTGCAAAGCTAGAGACAGGTGTGTGGTGGGTGCCATGAGGAGCCCAGAGAAAGGCTGCAGCTTCTCGTACCTCCCACCTCCAAGGGTGTCCAGACCTAGCACATAACCTGGGAAAACACTGACCTGAGGAACATCCTTGGCACAACTGGCCAGGGAGAAAACTTACAGTGCCTGGCTGAGAGCTGCCTGGGGACTGCCTGCTGCTCGCTCAGACTTTGGAACAACAAATTCACCTTCAACATTTGAAAACTGAGAATGTGTTTCAACCCAGGGTGTTTCAGTGCTTGTATGGAACACGACTGTACACTCCCAGTATTGATATGTTTGGAGCTCTCTGCAAAGAGTTAAGTTATTGTATATTTTAGTTTTTTAATTGACTCCATATCTGTTGGCAGCAGAAGAGACATCGATCTGGTTTTTTTCTCCTTTGCTCTATTTAGGAAAATACAGCACACAGTGTTTACTCTGCCTCCATACAGCATTACTTTGTAGGGTGAAAGTGAGGGCGAGACCACAGTGAAGAATTCCCTCATTGTCAATTTTAAAGGCTTCATAATAAATGGGAGGCTTTTCTGGATGGGAATCACAAATGTTTTCGTGACAGTGTGCTGCTGAACTTTGTGTATTCGGGTGGGATTTTATAAAGGCTTTAGAATTTGCTGGTTTGACCATTTCAGCGTCTCCTTCTGGGCACCAACTGCTTGACCGAGTGACTAGGGTGATGCTATACCCAGCACCTATTAAGAAAGGCTTTGGAAGATGAAGTTGGTGAGCGTAGATCAGGATCTTCAGTGTCTGAGTGCTGGCAACAGCACTTAGACAGCTTTTGGTGGGAGGGGATGAGGAACTAGACCCCTCATTCTGCGCGGTGGGAGGCAGAACTGCCTGTTCACTGGCGTTTTGCCTGAGAAAGGACCATTGAGTCCATTCCAAACAGCTCTATTCACACACACCAGCTGAACACTCTGCTGAAGCTGATTTACACTGGGCCAGGCCAAACCCATTAATAAATGGCACCTGCTTGTGACTTTCCTGTTGGGATTCAGTGATTGTGAAGGATCCTTAACAAGACCTTACTGGTTTCTGTAGAGGAGTACTGGTTCATGTTGCATATGGACTGCTGGGACAACACTAGGACATCGATTATTTTCTTCCACATTCCCCCAGGCTTGAGTTCGTGTCAGTTTATCAGTCTCTTCTCAGCGAGCGATTTGCCAGCAGCCACGCAATCCCATTAAGGGTTACTCCTGGCTTCCTCTGAAAGCCATCCAGGCCCTTTTGTTTGTTTTTCCTTTAGTTGTTTTTTTTTTTTAGAGTGCTTTGTTCTTGGAGGTCTCTCTCGCCCTCCCAGTGACCATTGTATTCAAACAACCTCTGCGGCACCGCTCGTAAAATGTGCTTTGGCACGGGTCCGTCTCACTCGCTCCGCACGGTATCGCCGCTCACTCCTTGCCCTGAGGAGTGCAAAGCCTTGAGCAGAGGAACCCCTCTGGAAGGTGTTTGTGTTTTCCTCAACCCTAAGAGCACAAAGCAAGAGCGCGTGACCCTTGTGACTAGCGAGCGGCTGAGGTATCGGCGCCTTTCTCCGTGCAGTTCCTGCAGCTCCTCCTTGTAACCTCTTGTTGTAGAAACCTCGGTACCCTTAACGCTATGCAAACCACCCACCGAGCCTCTCACTATAACCCCAGGAGTGCCGGGGTCCGTTTGTTTGTTTTCACCGCCGTCACTGACAGTCGCAGCACTGTTTTGCTTGTGCTGCTGAAAGATGTCCTGGAGATCTGGTTTATCATCTTAGCACCATAAGCTGCTTTCATTCTCCCAGCTCTCTTGCAGAAGAATATCACGAGTGGCAGGGGGAATTTTTATTAGACAGAGCTTTACTTGGGTAGAACCTTGGTACTTCCTTAACTCAGGAAAATTGAGTTAATAGTGCGTTATCTTTTTATGTTGGTAATTTTTTTAGTCTCCTAAGTTACAGAACCTGGTTATGAGACCTAGTGTGACCAGCAGGAAGAAGGAGGTGATGGTGTCCCTGTACTCTGCATTTGTGAGACCGCGCTTTAAGTACTATGTCTGGTTTTGGGTGGCACAGTATCAAAAGGACATTGAGGGGCTGGAGCGGGGCCTGGCAAGGGCAATGAGGCTGGGGAGATGGCTGGAGAACAGGCCCTGTGGGGAGCGGCTCAGGGAACTGGGAACATTCAGTCTAGAGAAGAGGAGGCTGAGGTATTGCTCTCTACAGTATTGCTCTCTACAGTTACCTCAAGGGTGGTTGTAGTGAGGCTGCTGCTGGTCTCTTCTCCCAAATTCCTAATGATAGGATGAGGGGAAATGGCCTCAAGCTGCGTCAGGGGAGGGTTAGATTGGATCTTAGGAAGGAATTCTTTCCTGAGAGAGTGGTTGGGCCCTGCAACTGGTGGTGGAGTCCCCATCCCTGGAGACATTTAAAAACTGAGTAGCTAGAGCACTTGAGCCCATGGTCTAGGGACTGGGGAATGTTGGGATGAGGGCTGGACTTGGTGACCCTCAAGGTCCTTTCCAGCCGTGAGGATTATAGGATTCCTAGGTTTAATGTACTCCCAGGTTTCTGGTGTGTCCCCAGCTCTGGGGTGGGCTTTGGAATGAACTGAACTCCTCACCCATGTACTGCATGTAATCAGTAGCCTGGACTGCAGGGTTAGGAAGAGCATTTTTGCTATTTCTCCATCTGTCTGGTGGTTTGAATTTCTCTTTCTCTTCTGCATCTCCAGCTTAAACTCTGTGGACTGGGGCAGGCAAAACTTCAGTTGTCAGAAAGCTACTAGGTGCAGGATTTCTGTGATCCCAGCGTGTTTGGGTCAACCTGCCCATCATCACCTGCCATATTCCCACAGATTTGTAGCAGAAGAATCCCGAGGGGTTATCCAGCTGCTTCAGAACCCAAAGCATAGGTTTAATAATGCAGATGCTTAAGGCTCCTCACACTTCCTCATGGCCATGGGTTTGGGGTTTGGTTCCTAAGAAACTCTGGGAAGAGGGTGGTCAGTGTGAAAGAAAGCAAGTCCCCAGTTTGTGCTGTTTCTGCCTCCTCTGCTGTCAGATGGGATCCTTTGCTCTGTATCTTTTCCTCACCCCATGAGGGATGTTTTTCTCTTCTCAGTCAATTAAAGTGTTTTCCCTTGCCTGGCACAGACATCATATACTCAAACGTGCTTCAGCACAGGAAATCCTATATCCAGTGCGAGGAGGAAAGGCCTGAATCAGTAAAAATTCCATTGTGTTTATATCAATCTTGACCCTCGCTGTCGCTGGGACAAAGTTTTTCAGTCAGGGCCCCAGGCACCGCTTGGTGCTGCCGGTTCACAGCTTCCAGCAACGTCACTGCAAGTCCACAGCCCCCTGTTTGCCAGATTTCTGCTCTGTAGGTTATTCTTTACGGAGGTTCTCTGGCCTTTCGATGGGAGGGGCTGAGATAAGGGGCAAATACACAGGGAGCTGCTCTTAATTGCAATTCCTCTCAATTCTTTGGAGAGCAGGTTAACCCCCCCAGTATTTCCTGAGGATGAAAGGCTTTCATATGGGAAAAGAGGAGAATTTAGGGAGAATTCTCTGTATTTCACAATCCCGACCTCTGTTTTCTAGCCCATACTGTATCATCATCCTACAGTGACCGCCTGGGCTACAGGGAAAGAGCTTGGTGCGATGCGGGTCCTCTCTGAGGTCTCCATGGGGTGATGAGGTGTGTGCTGAGAGCGAAAACCTATGGTGCAGCTCAGAGAGGTTAAAAATCAGGAGGAAAATTTCCAACCTGCCCTGGCCCATCAGTGCAACCTTTAAGCAGGGCATTGACTTTCTGCAGGAGTAAACGTTCCAGCAGCGGCTCTCCTGCTCCTTTCAATGTGCTTTTTATCAGCCTTAGAATTAAACCACCGTGCAATTACTCAGAGCTCTGACTGTCGGGAGTTCTCCAAAACATAATTAATGGCGACTCAACGCCTTCTCTGGGACTGGGAGGACTGAGTCTTGCTGATTTATCTGTAACAGGCAGCTCTGTGTGACTCACTGGTGGGCATCCGAGCAGCACAGGGCTCTACCTGCGATGGAATCTGTCTCCTCCTTAGGTTGCTGCTTTCCCTAGAGAGAAGACTGGGGTGGTCTCCTAGGGATCATCCCATCTCTCATGCAGGATGTGCTGGTAGCTTTAGTTTGGGAAGTGGCCGAGTCCTTCCCCTGCTCCTTCGAGGCATTCCCACACATGGCATCTGAGGACACCGCTCCTTTGTTTAACATTTCCATCTTGTAGGTAACAAAGGAAACCAAGTCATCCCAGCAGCACTCCTCAACCGATGTTTAATTAAAGCTGCACATTTATGGCAGGAAACGAGAGCCAATAGTTGACCCCTGAGATGTTTGTACAATTGATATACGGCTGCTTCTTACCTCATCTCGTGTTTGTGTATAAGAATGTCAGTACATTCCCAACACGATGCTTCGTTATACGATAGGCATTTCAAATAACAAGCCCTTCTCTTCAACAGCCCGGGCTATCTGCTGTCATTCTTGGCCTGGGAAATGCACTGGCTGCAATCTTTTCGATGCAGATGGCAACGGTTCAGGTTCAAGTATTATTGTTATTTTTTGCCAAATAACCAAATTAACGTTGAGCACTTTGGCTTGACGCTGAAAAATCCACTTTTGGAAGTGAATTAAGTATTTTATGAGGTTTTTCTTGGTTTTTTTTTTTCCTCCCAAGCCCTGGCACTGCTTGCAAGGGCCTCAGCGATGGAAGAACTAGATTTGGATGATCTTCAAAGAACTCTGCTGTGGTTCTGCCGTTCTTAACTTTTTACCTTGCTGTTCTTTCTCCCCCACCTCTTCCCTGGGGAACCCAAGGTAAATGATTGATACTTCTGTCTCTCCCGCTGACTTTCTATTTTTTAAAATCTCTTTTTGGCCAGATTTCTCCAAAGCAGAAATATTTACCAAAAGGAAAATCACAAGGGTGGTGGTGGTGGGGGAACGCGGAGAAAAAAAGGCGATTGAGAAATAAAACATAAACATTCGACGGTCCAGGATGGTGACTTTGTTGGGGAAAGAGGCCGAATTGTTTGTAGAACCTAATGAGATTTAGGATTAGATTTCCTGTATCAGTGGGCAGCCGCTGGGGAAAAGTAAATTCACTGCACTTAATGTACTTTGCGAGAGAGGCATTTATCTTACCTTGTTTGCATACGGCTGGACCTAAGGGGTCCCAGCCTGGGGAGGTGCCTGCCCCCGAAGAAATTCCAGCCGAAAACAAAGAAGCAAACAAAAAAGAAATGGGAGCACAGAGAAAGGGCCAACACTTGCCCAGACCTGCCTGGGAGATAGTGGGAATGGCAGCTGAGGTGGCCATTGGTGCAGCACGGCGAGCCCGGCACTCGCCGCACTGCTTTTGCGAGGAAGGCAAAGGAAATGATGACAGCCAGGCACAGGGTGGCTCAATGTGTTTGCTGGAAAGCGCTTATGGATGGGGTGAGACAGAGTGGGGGTGATATCTCTGTCTGGTTTGTGCTAACTTCTCCATCAAAGAGCCAAATATTTAGTCTGGTTTACAGTTCCATAGGTGTGATTTTCTGGCCAAAGAAGCTGAATGCAGTGGGGGGGCAGGGGGTTTGGAGCTTTTGGAAGGTGGCTTTGCTGGGACATCGTTCCACTTTGCTTTTTACTACTCTTTTTTAACCTGACAGGTGTCCAGTTTTCAACTCAGCTAAATTATCCAGGCTTGTAGTTGTTCTGCTAGATCCTTCTTGTGCGAACCCAAGCGCTCAGGGCCAGGAACTGCCACGACATGTCATCTAGTCCAGTTTCCCTTGCAATTGTCTTGTACTGCATCTTGACTGCAGGTGAATTCAGTGCTTTTCCTAGCCCGAACACTTCAGTGCTGGCGTTTGGTGTGAGCTTCACAGACTCACTGAGTGTTAGGGATTGGAAGGGACCAGGAAGAAGAGTCTTCTTGTCTTGATGTGGAACCTCCTCTGTTCCAGCTGACACCTGATGCCCCTTGTCCTAACATTGTGTGCCCTTGAGCAGAACTTGGCTCTTTCCTTCTAACACTCGCCCTTTCTATATTGATCAACATTCTCAGGTTCCTCTTTTTTCCAAGCTCAAGAACCCCAGCTCCCTCAACCTTTCCTCATCAGGGAGATGCTCCCCTCCCTTCATCATCTTTGTGGCTCTGTGCTGGACTCTCTCCAGCAGCTCTGTGTCCTTCTAGAACTGAGGAGCCCAGAACTGGACACAAGATTCCAGATATGGTCTCACCAGGGCAGAGCAGAGGGGAAGAACTCTTCTTGATTTACTAACCACCTCCCTTGTTCTCCACCCCAGGATCCCATGGGCCTCTTTGGCCACCAGGGCCCATCGGTGGCTCCTGGTCATCGCGACGGCCAGCAGGATCCCCAGGTCCTTTTCTCCTGTGCTTCAGGCAAACGTTTCTGTGTTGTTCCCTGATTTTCATTTTGTATCAGTTGTTAGGTTCAAGGAATCCTCTAGAAATGAATCCATAGTGTAGAGATTGGATCTATAAGACAAGGATGTGCATCCCTGTGCACTGGGCATCATTAATCCTTCAGAGACTGTAGGTGTGAGGGACCACTGAAGGCTGTGACCCATAGTCTGGCCCTCCCCACCGCAGAGATCAAGCCAAGGTGCTCTGCACGATGCTGCTGCTGGGATGCTGTCTTAGAGGAGCTCTCCCAGTACGTGTGGGGGCTGCCTCCACCTAACCTCAGGCCAGGCTGAGTTCCTCAGCAGGTTCCATGCAAGGCTAAACACGGACAATACCCAACAGGGTGAAGCTGGTACTTTTAGTTGCTCACATCTAGGCTGCCTTGTTTTTCCATGCAGGCTGATGGCTTTGGAGGATACTTGAGGCAGCCTGACCCAGCAGTGAGCAGTGCAGCAGAAACCAGGGAGCGGGGAGTTCTGGTTCACTCAGCTACTCCTTGAAGGGCTGTAGAGAAATCACGAGTCACTCCGACTTATTTTTTATGGTTGTACCAGTCGATGTATTTTTCCCTTTTCTCCTTCTCAGCCACATCTCACACTCCTGCGTCTTGGCGTCACTGAGGGCTCTGTTTTTCACATCAGCGTATGAAACCAAGCCTGCCAGATCAACTCTGTCAGCTGTCAGCAGCCTAAGGTGCAGGAAATTCTTCCTTTCAGGAGAGCTGGCTCAGGGAAATGTCATCTCTGACGTTAAGGTAGATAGGCAGAAGATCCAGCGCAAGGAGGGGCAGAAGTGGCTTGAAACTGGGCTTGTTGGGAAGTTGTGACCTCCTGCTAAATGCAGAGCTGAAGTGTTCAGTCCTCTGGATGGGGAAGGAGGAAAGGGGTGACTGCTGGTTGATTCCTAGGGTGCAGGTTTCTTCCTCTCTGCCTTTGCCTGGGTCTCTTGGCCAGCTGTTATCTCAGGGACCTCCTCATGTCCATGTGGCATGAAAGGCCAATGGCATCCTGGCTTGGATCAGCACTAGTGTGGCCAGCAGGACTAGAGATGTTATTTTTCCCCTGTCCTGGGCATGGGGGAGGCTTCCCCTCGAGTCCTGGGGGCAGACCTTGGCCCCTCACTTCAAGAAAGTGATTGAGGTACTGGAGCAGGTCCAGAGGAGAACAGTGAGACTGGTGAAGGGACTGGAGGGAGTCTGCTGAGGAGAGGCTGAGATAGTTGGGGTTGTTTAGCCTGGAGGAGACTCAGGGGGCACTTTATCACTCTGTGTAACTCCCTGAAGGGAGGCTGCAGTCAGGTGGGGGTCAGGCTCTTCTCCCAGGCACCCAGCATCAGGCCAAGAGGGCAGGGCCTGAATCTGCCAGGGGAGCATTAGGGTGGATGTTGGGAAGCCCTTCCTCATGGAAAGGGTGCTCAGACCTGGGAATGGACTGCCCAGGGCAGTGGTGGAGTCGCCGTGTCTGGAGGTGTTGAAGGACAGTCTGGCTGTGGCCCTGAGTGCCCTGGTCTGTCTGATTGTGGTGGTGTAGGTGCTGGGCTGGGCTGGGTGAGCTCAGAGGGCTTCTCCAGCCCAAGTAATTCTTCCATTCTGTGATATGTGCTTTCACTTGGAAAGGTAACAGGAGCCGTGTCTCTCTTTTCCATACACAGCAACTGGGTTCAGGTGGTTTGGAAAAGGATCTACCTTGTCTTGTCCAACAGGCTAAGGAGACCTGTACTCATCCTCTATCCTGGAGGTAAAAGTTGCTCTGAGAGCAGCAGTGCATCTAAGACACAGCTTTGTCTGGGCTAAAGGAAGGATACCCCCCCACTGCCTGGAGGCCTTGCTAAGAACTTGCTAAGAACTGTAATCCTCATCAAAGCTGCACAGGGCCGTTGCCATTCCATTGTAGTAAAAATGTCCTCAGGACCTTGTTTGGGTTTTGGTTTTTTGAGGTAACTCCAGTTTCCCTTTGTGATACAGATCCCTTTTCAAATAATCCTCACTCCTCCTCCACCAAAACAAAATTCTCCCTGAGTCTTAATAACATTTTTTAATATTTACACCGAAACCAGATTTCCTTCCCCAACCGTTCGTGTGGTTTTTGAAATCATTAAGGGAGTTTCCTCATTCTGTGATGTCAAGAGTCACCCAGATCAAAGCCTGCACTGATATTACAATTAAACACTCTGCACCATTAAATTCACTTTCTACACTGTAATTTTTATAATAGGTCGGGAAGGAGCTTCATGGTTTGATTTCATTCCAGCCATGGCGCCAGATTCTGATTTCTCATTAGCTCTTACACCATTGTTTGGGAAACACTGAAGTTAACAAGGAGTCTGAGTTAATATTGGGCTGGCGAGTGTCCAGCTGGACTGTGAGCAGTGGACGTGCTCACGGATGAGATGACGGGGAAATGACACATCATGGTCAAGAGAAAGCAACAGCTTCAAGATAAGAGCCAGGTAGTCCCTCTTGCTTCCCCCAAACCGCGTTCCTGGGGGAAACAAGGTTGTGCAGAGCAGATTCCAACAGTCGCTTCAGTTCTTTGCGTTGAAGCGTTAACAGAGAGGCTTGAGGGAAGAGAAAGGCCAAACTGAAAATGCATCTTGTAGCAGAAGGAGAGAGGAAAAGGAATCATAAAATCCTTAAGGATGGGAAGGGACCTTGAAAGATCATCCAGTCCAATCCCCCTGCCACAGCAGGATCACCCAGACCCAGTGGCACAGGAACACAGCCAGGTGGGGCTGGAACATCTGCAGAGAAGGAGACTCCACAACACCCCTGGGCAGCCTGTGCCAGTGCTCCGGGACCCTCCCCGGGAAGAAGGTCCTGCTGATATTGAGATGGAAATCTTCCTTCATTGAATGCAATGGCATCATCTTCCATTGCCTTCCTTGCTGGTGTCTGGAGGACACTCTGTGTGAAGGACAAAGGGTCACTGGACTACATTAGATTAACAAATAAAGACTCACAGAGTGATTTGGGTTGGAAGAGAGCTCAGAGATCATCTAATTCCCCCCCCTGCCATGGGGAGTGACACCTCTCAACAGACCAAGTTGCTCAGAGCCCCATCCAACCCAGCCTTCAACACTTCCAGGGTCGGAGCAGCCACAACCTGCCTGGGAAAAAAGAAGTAGGTGTTTGCTCTTCTTTCTGTGTGAGGAGGAGCAAAGAGCAAAGCAAATGTGTGTGTGCAGGGACTCAGCGCTCCCATCACTGTTAACAGGAACTGTATGAGTGCAGGTATCTGCAGTCTGAGTTCACCCATGCTGCTGTGACCTGCTGCTGTGAAGTTTTGACGACAGTCAATACCAGCCTCGGTGTCCAGCGAGGAGAAGTCGTCATCTGGAATGTTGGCTGCATGATTTTCAGCTCAGTAACTAACACTGGGTGGGTGTTTCTTGAAAAACAGTCAAGCAAATGTCAGAAAGCCTGATCCAGAGAGAGTGTTTTCAGGCAAATATTTGGAGATACATAAGCTACGTTCCTGCCTCCAGCCACAAAGACGGAGCATCGCAGCCCTGCCAGCTCTGAGGTGCTCGGGTGGGAGTCACGCTGGGTAATCTGGAGCAGATGACGTCTATTACCTGTGTTTCTGTGAAGAGGTTTCTGTGGAGGGGGGGAGATATCTAACCAAGCTAGGACCTGGTGATAAACATACACAAACTCATCCTAAACCTGCAGCACACGCCACTGCTTCAACTCACATGTTCTGCTGGGACAGGACAAGGACTTGGTTCTGCATCAAGAAGATTTACTGTCTGAGCATTTTGAGTTAGAGCTGCAAACATTAGTGCTGAGCTATGAATCCTACGTGATGTTTTAAAAAAATCAGAGTTGCCTCATGTGCTGTTCCTGGAAGATCCCTCCATGAACATCCCCATTCCAGATGCATTTGCAAGCTGCAGCCAGACAGCTTTAAGGGCTGCTACTGAGTTGGGGTCATGACAGAAGAAGATGTGGCAGAGCATCACTCCAGCACGTCATGTTTTTCTTCACCCTGATCCTGACAGACCCCTCTCTGAGCAGCCAGGGGATAAGAGAGCTGTGCTGGGATGCTGCAGAGACTAGAATTGGGCAGCCTGCTGTTGGGCACCTTGTGTTGTGACAAAGGGGACAGAGCAGTCACCTGCCAGTTGGGCAGATTGTTTTGACTAGAATGAGCACTCAGGAGCCTTCGTAACGAGAAGATAGTGGCACCCCCCAAAGACTCAGACTTTGTGGAACCATCTCTCTCCTCTTATGGGCCAGACCGGGACTTTCCATGTCTGGTCCATGAGACAAAGACCTGGAGGCTCCACTCAGCATTGAGATTCAGCTTTGTGCAGAAGCAGCCGCGAGATGGATCCGTGTTTGCTCTGGCATTGGAAATCTGGTCCCTTCTTCAAAGGAGTTGCAGCCACCTCTGCTGCTGGGAGCTTTGGGCTCTCCAATTCATGGCAAAGCAAATAAAAGAAGGATTCTTTTTCCACATCCTGAGTTCCTAAACCAAAAAAGGAGATAGAGGTTACCTTTGGCAGACGTGAAATGGGTAATAGACTTAATTCAGTTTTGGTGATACTCCTGAAGCCTTAATAATCCAAGCCTAAATTAGTGTGAGCAGCGACTGAGCACAAGATGCAGCTTGTCGGTGGATGTCATGTTGACTGGCTGCATTGAGCTGTGAGTAACAGCTACTACTATGGCCCTGGAGCATTCGCTGTGAGGCAGGGGATGAGAGAACAGGTCTCCTGCAGGACACACTTGTACGTGTGCCCCCATTTACCGCTTTTCTTTACAACCTTCTCCCTGTGCAAGGGAACCTCTTTGCAGAGAAATGCCAAGTACCTGTAAGGTGTTTTGTCCTGAAAGTGTGGGGCACGTGCTGGGGCTCTCCCCTGCTTCTGAGCAAAGAGTGAATCTTCAAAACAAGAGCCTTGCAATTAATTTTCCCCTCTAGTGTCCAAATTTCTGTTTGGCCAGAGGCCAGATGCCAGGGTGTGCCCTTGCGAGTTCTGCTCTTCAGCAGCAGCAAGTTCTTCTCTGCTGGTGCTGAGAAATCTCCGCAGGTTCATCCCGAGACAGTCTTCCTGGGGCACAAAGCAGAGGCGGTGGTTCCTTGAGCTCTCTAGAGAGATTTTGCTGGAATACCTCTGCGTCAGACAATTTCTTGGGGCTCGTTTGGAATCTGGCTTACATTAGAGGCATCTCTGCATCAGCAAACGTGGACTGGAGATGCAGGAGGCACAGAACGTGTCACGAAGCCGCCTCTGTACAGCCCTTACCGATTGCTCTCGGTGCTGCAGCAGCCCTTGGGTTCAGTCCTCGATCCTGCTTTGGGAGTGGGGGTGATGCTAGAGGGGATGTGTCCCCATTTCCCCTGCTTTAAGGACTGAGAGCTTCAGGAATGAGCTCAAGAAGCTGGAGGGTTGTTCAAGCTGTTGTGTTTGTGGTATCTACCAGGAGCTGTAACCCACTGGGGGCTTGAGAGCAGCACAGGAGCCCTTTCAAACAAACCCCTCTTTTTTCCCTTACCCTTGAACAGAAATCCCCTGGAAACTGCAGAACTGCCTTCCAGCCTTTTCTTTCCCCCCTCTGCACATTCCTGCAAAAAGTAGGATGAAACTCCCTCTGTTTTAGGCAAAATATTTTGCAATTTTCCGATGACCTTGCCAATAAGAAAATGATTACCCATAGATCATGGGAAATGGCTGCTTTCTCACAAGGCTGTAACGTTAAACTATCACCAGTAAAAGACTGCGCTGGCTGCGAGTTTGGCAGGAACACGAAGATCCTCTGCTATGGTACAGTACATGAACTATGGACTGGAGGATGCCAGAAAACTTCCCCCCCTTTTAAATGAGCTCCTTTTTTATTTGTTTTCATAAATAAATCAGCGTATGAATCGAATGTGTTTACCCCAGAAGCGAAGAGGCTCAGCCTCTGCACTGTGTTTACCTCTCTGGCATTTTTATAAGGGGAATCAATCCGGAGTTAACAGTTCGATTACTTCATCGCCTCGTCAAACGGTTGTGTTAGGTTCTGCACTCCAAGGGCCGGTACCGTGACCGGTTTGCAGCTAAGTGTTAATATTATCTTGACTGGAAGTGTCCCTTTCCCTGGCTGGTGAGCGGGACGTGCGTGCCAGGAGCTATTCATTATGGATGAAGAATGGGTTTGTGGTTAAAGCACTGGACTGTGTTGTGGGAGATCTGAGTTCAATCCCAGATTCTTCTTCATTTTCCCTGTGTGACTCGGAGCAAGTCGTTCAATCTTTCAGTGCTTCAATTCTCTTCTGGTAAAAACGGGAATCATCCCATTTCCTTTCTTCCTCCCTGAGCTTTTATAGCCTTTGTTTTCCCTGTTCTGTAGGACGCAGAAAACAGCTCGGTAACAGCAGAGTTAAAACATCCTAAACCCACGGATAATACTACCTTTTCATTTTTCATATTCCTGTTTCAAATCGAAGGAGATAACAGGAGCAGTGCTGTCGCTTTATACGCAGTGACCTACTTGTCCCGCAAAGCAGCGTGGCTGAGAAATTGAAACAAGACCTTGTGAAGTGCCATTGCAAATAAATCTGCTCAACTTCCCTTCTGTCAAGGCAGCTCACGCTAGGGAAGGCCACTGGGAGCCGTTAATTGTGAGGATGGATGTACTTGGTCCTTTCAAAGGGCTCTTTTCCCAAAGATTAAAGCAATTATGAGCTAAGTGGTTTGAAAAGAGAGAAAAAAAACCAACCCAAATCAAACCCCCAACAACACCCTAGTCCAAACACGGAGTGTAGTGAGAACAGTTTAGGACAACTGCAGCTGCTGTGGAATCACAGATTCATAGTATAATCCTGGTTGGAAAGGAGCTCCTAGGTCACCGAGTCTAACCACCCCCACCCCAACAAAACCCTCTGGGCTCCTCCAGCCCAGACCAGCATCTAACATCAACTTGGCAGCCACCACAGGGCACTAAGTGCAACATCCTGTCTGTCCTTCAACACCTCCAGACACGGGGACTCCCCCACTGCCCTGGGCAGTCCAGGCCAGGCTCTGAGCACCCTTTCAGTGAGGAAGGGCTTCCTAACATCCAGCCTAACCCTCCCCTGACAGCTTCAGGCCCTGCCCTCTCATTCTGGTGCTGGGTGCCTGGGAGAAGAGCCTGACCCCCACCTGACTGCACCCTCCCTTCAGGGAGTTGGAAAGAGGGAGAAGGTCACTCTTGAGTCTCCTCTTTTTCAAGCTAAACGCCCCCAGCTCCCTCAGCCTCTCTTCATAAGTCTTTCCCTCTATTGCTTTCACCAGTCTGGTTGCTCTCCTCTGGACCCTCTCCAATACCTCAGTATCTTCCTTACCTGTTTCTTTGGACTGCTGCTCCTCCCTACCTGTTTCTTTTCAGTACCTTGGTTTTGTCATGCAGAAAACTCACTGGTAGCATCTGTCAGAGATAACTGCATGAGCCAGTGGTTAACCAAGTAATAACAGAAATAGACCAGTCCCACGAGGTGATAAATTCTCGACTCAGGTGTGTTCCATCCTGTAGGAGTTCTGCTTAGGTGAGCAGATCCAAGTGATTATCCCGGGCCGTCAATAAGCGCAGTTCTTCAGGAGAGTTAGCAGAGCTTTTGTGTGAACAGCAGGGGATACCTGGAGGTGCTGTTCAAATGCTCACAGCTCAGCTCCTGGCTTGTCACAAACTGCTGACATGCAGTTAGGGCGGTTGTGGGCTGAATTTATCGATCGCTTGAGGAAATCCTGATTCTTGCATAGCTGAGAGGTCACAGGAGAGTATCTCAGTGATGTCTTTTACCTTAACATCCATCCGTCAGGGTGGTGGCCTGGATGCTGTGCCAGGAGATGTAAGGATTTGCAGATACCAAATGTCAGAAACCCTCCGTGAACTTACTCTGTGAACTCCATTCCTCACCACCCTCCACAGACTTGACCCATGGTAGGTGTCAGCCCTTACTGCAGCTCAGGTTGAGTCTTAACAGTCCAAACATGATGAGATGGTGATGAAGAAGCGTTTTCTTGATTTCAGCAGGAAATTCAGAGGTGACAGTGTTAACACTGTGATCTGATGACACAGGGTGGGTAACACATTATACCCTCAGGTCAGTGCTGAGACCCCTCTGTGCGCCCCTCTGTTCAGGGAGTCCCTCCAGGCATTCCTGGGGCTGAATGGATGAGGCTTATCCCTCACTCATCGGCTCAGCAGCTGTTTCTCTGCTGTCAGAGTGGCTCAGCACTGGCTGCTATTTAGGTGCTTGTAAGCAGAAGGATTACTTCGCAGCAGCTCTTCCAAGTGAAGAGTGACACAGGCAAGCAAGTCTTAAGCAAAAGTATTTCATGATAGGAGCTTTCCTTGTAGTGACTGGCTCTTCTTTGCACCCAGCCAGTCTTCAGCAGTGCTGGAGAACTGGAGACTTGTGAACTTGCACCGTCTTCTTACAAGTCATGACGGTACCGACTCTTGAAAGATGCTCTTAACCATCTACAGTTGTACCCAGACAGCACAACTTCACACTGAGCTTCAGGTAATCCTGGAGCAGATCTAGTTCTTGCCTGGAAAATGAATTAAAATCAAAATAACATCATCAACTCCATTCAAGGAAAAATCAAACAGGGGTCAGACAGTCCCTGTGCTTGCATGAGTCACCTGGACATCAGTTCCATGTGATTTACATAAACAGCTTCTTAACATTCATTCATCTTCATTTATTGAAGGCTGTGGCTTGTGAATGGCAGAGCCTGGGTGCCTGCCTTGAATCCCTGCCCTGAACAAGTACAGGGGCATGAAATGCATTTGCATGAGAGCAGCATTCAGTCCCCTGATAGCGTGCAGCTATAGCCCGAGTTTGAGCCTGAGGAAACTCTGCCTCTGCGCGGGATCTTGTTAGTTCTTTGTCAGAAGGCAGCACAGAAGTTAGAATCAGCTTTTGCAAACATTGGGAACAAGCAAAATCCCTCACCCTGCCTGAGTACCTTCAGAGGCAGCGAAGCCGAGGAACTCAGGATGGACCGGCAAAGTGAATGTGAGCCTGCTCCAGCAGCTCGGAGTGATGGAACAGCTCTTGCATTGTATTGATACGGTTACTTTAGTCTGGCCTTTTGCTGAACAGGGTGGTTCTGTCCTCCTGGCTGCTGCCTGCTGTTGCTATTCATCCCTGCTCTCCTCTGTCTTGTGCTGACTTTAGCGTTTCATCGGTTCAGTTAGTTTTCATCTGGATCGCTTCCCTGATCTGGATCACAGCTCGGACACGGACCGATAGCGCTGGCACAGGGCAGGGAGCGCGAGCAAGCAGCCATGGAGGAGGACGCAGTGCCAGCAGTGACTTAGGCCGGATTTAACGATCCTCTAATTGCATCAGGGTGTTTTCCACAGCTCTTCCCCACCCCTTTGTAAAAGTTGAAAGGGTGACAGAAGGCAGCACTTTAGGAGTTTGTCTACAGAACTTGGTCTGAGTGAAAGGCCTGATGATAACCAATCTTTGATGCATGGGTACAGGGACTGGCGTGATGCGCGTTAGTTAGGGTTGGCTGGCCCAAATCAAACTCAAAGGATTTTGCTCTCTTGTTGAAAAGGCAGTAATTAAAATGACATTTTTATCTCAAGGTCTCTTTCTAACTCTCCAAACCCTGTCCTAAGGCCAGAGAGTGCACTCAGATGTCACACCTTTCTGCAAAAGCCATGAGAAAATGCTCAGGTCCAGAAGGACACAGAGCTGCTGGAGAGAGTCCAGCGCAGAGCCACAAAGATGATGAAGGTTGTGGAGCATCTCCCCGCTGAAGAAAGGCTGAGGGAGCTGGGGCTCTTGAGCTTGATAAAAGGGCGGGTGTCAGGGGGAAGGAGCCAGGCTCTGCTCAGGGGCACCCAACGCTAGGAGAAGGGGCACCGGGTGTCAGCTGGAACAGAGGAGGTTCCACATCAAGATGAGAAGAAACTTCTTCCTGGTGAGAGTGCTGGAGCCCTGGAAGGGGGTGATCATGGGGGATTGTGGAGTCTTCTTCTCTGGAGAGGTTTAAAACCCTCCTGGACCAATTCCTTTGTGACTGGATCTAGGAGATCCTGCTGTGGCAGGGGGATTGGACTGGACGACCTCTAGACGTCCCTTCCAGTCCCTAACACTCTGTGAGGCTGTGATACATCGGTTGCTAATTCATCAGCCTGAGCTGGCTCCTTATCTTGCTTCCCCTTGCAGAGCATCCACATCACAGAGAAAGATGCCTGGTGCTTGTGTGTTTGTGTTTTGCTGGGTTTCATTCACATAGCACCAGGCACATGCCAGGTTCTTTGTGCCCTGCAAACAAGAGCTCCCTTAAAAGGAGGTGGTTGGCTTTTTCCTGCAAAGTCAAGTGCTTGGATGCTCAGAAACGTCCCAGTTAACCTACAGCTGACCCCTTGGCACATGTCTTGTGTTATCTGTCTTTAATGACAGGTTGTTAGGGAGGTTTATTCCTTTGTTTTAACCCTTTTCCTCTGAAGTTGCTGAACCATTTGGTTAGGAAAAAATACAAAAATATATGAGAGAGCACAGAAAGCTCCAGCAGAAACAGTGAGAGCTTGGCAGGGTTCCAGGCAGCAGCAGAAAGGGTTTCTTTTTTGGCAACCCCAGACCATCTTGATAAAAAAGAAGGGTTGCAACCTGTGTGTGAGCTAATAGCTCCTACACGATTGTTCATACCCAAATAAAAGACCACTATTTATTCAATCCACGGGATCCATTTGATGGAGCGGCGAAACAGCTCGGCTCCACCATGATTTATGGAAAAAGTTAGTGCAAGCACAACCAAATTGAAATGCAAAATGAACACATCATCACCACCTTTGCTATTTTTTTTTTCTGTAGCCTACTTTTGAAAACCATTAGTAGTAATAAACTTTCCTCCCATAAAAGTTGTGCCATTTTAATTTCCAATTAGAACCTGCAGAAGATATATTCGTGGCAGTAAAAGGAGAGAAATTAAGTCCCAGACCATTGCAGCAGCCTGACACAACGATGCCCCGATGCTCATAAATCAGTTTCTGTTTGTTGTGAACCTCTTAAATCCACACTGGTATGAGGTGTAGAGGTATTTGTCTCCCATGAAAACATTCTCCCACACCCTTTGTAATTAAAAGTAATCTTAAATTTCATCTAGTTCCATGAGAAAGAGCTTTCATACAGTAATTTGAGTTGGACTCCAGAACGCTGGAATGCGAGTTGAAAGCTTAATGAATTTACCCTATAAATCTTTTTCTCTGTTTTTCTTGTCAGCTCTATCAGGGCATTACACATATTTTTCCTTACATTGCTAGCTGGGGATTTTTTTTTCAGAGAACCTCAGTGCATGTTTTTGCGTGGAACTGCGTCTGCTGAAGATCATTTCGTTACTGGTGCAGCAGGATCGCTGCTTTTGGGGATCCGAGCTGGATGCCATTCTCCTAATGAAACAAGACTGGGAAAGCTCCTCCTGGTTAAGTGATTTCAGGAGTGGTGGTTTAGTTTATTGGCTCTGCAGCGGGACAGCAGAGCAGAGCTTTGGGTTTGCTCTCAGCAGTGTTATTTATGCAGTGGGATTTACTGGTGAGCGGTGCTCTTCCAGCTTCGGAGAAAAAGGTGGAGAATTGGAGCCTGGTACAAAGGAGCTGCTGCTTACTCTGGTTTTTTGTAGTGCCTCTGCTCCTGGAAATCATAAGGAGAACTCTGTTGTGCGAACAGTTGAGGAAGGGTCTTCTACTCAAGACAAAATGCAGGGCTTCTTCACAGAATCACAGAACCATTGAGATTGGAAAAGCCCTCTGAGCTCCTCCAGCCCAGCCCAGCACCTAACATCAACCCAGTGGCCAAACCAAGGCACTCAAGGCCACAGCCAGGCAGTCCTTCAAAACCTCCAGACACTGATGGGGACTCCCCCACTGCCCTGGGCAGTCCAGTCCAGGCTCTGAGCACCCTTTCCAGGAGGAAGGGCTTCCTGACAGCCAACCTAACCCTCCCATGGCAGCTTCACGCCCTGCCCTCTTGTCCTGGTGCTGGGTGCGTGGGAGAAGAGCCTGGCTCCTACCATTCTACCATTCTCCTACCATTCAGGGAGTTAGAGAAAGGGATAAGATGCCCCCTGAACCTCCTTTTCTCTAGGCTAAACAGCTGATGCATCAACTTTTCCCTCCAGTCCCTTCCCCAGCCTTGTTACTCCTCTGGACCCACTCCACCCCTCCATCTCTTTCTTGAAGCGAGGGGCACAGAACTGCACACAGTCACCACGTGCTTTCCTTTAAGGGCTTTGTGATTGCTGTTCCAAGTCACCGCCGCACAGTTCCTTCCATGTTCCCCCACACCAGTGTCAAAATGGATAAAGGAACAACGGTGATGGAAAAGGGGAGCAGCGGAGTGAGGACAAAGAGAAGGGGGGGGAGCATTGCCAGAGGAGTTTGGCACTTGGGAACTCGGAGTGACCTCACCGTTCTCCCACACACCACAGCTTGGCGAAAGGAGACAGATTAATAAGGATGATGGGAAAGTTTATTTTGCACTACCTAGTGCATTTTGTTCTCCGCCTGTGTTTATTTATCAACAGAGCTGAAGTTTCCTTAAACATTTTCACAACACCGAGTTCAGCAACTGAAAACCATGTGGAAAGCGAGAGTGAACCCCACCATTCCAACTCAGCAGCTGCAGGATCCGGCTGTGCCAGCGCGGGTTCCTTAAGTTAAAGTGGAGAAGCTGAGGTTGAGCTTCCATAAACTCAGCTGATTCTTGGGGTTTTTGGGACCGAATTCTGGAGCATTAGCTAATAGTACACGAAATCCCCCCGCGCTGCTAACTAAAGCAGACAGAAACACGTTGATTACCCTGACAGCTTGCAGGACTAAGCGAGCTTTGTATGTTTTAATAATAATAATAATAATAGGAAAACATGACAGTAGATGTTCAGAAAGCCCCGTCGAAACACGCGATGGTAAAGGGCAACTGTGCGTTTGAACAGAGAGGCTCCCTGTCTGTCTGTTGTTGGCCTTTTGTGCCCGCGCTCCCGCTCCTTTAGCTGCATCGCTGTGAAGGGGATGCCATGTGGATCGACGTCCTTATTTGCTTGGTTTGTCTTTCAGCGAGGAAGACTGCGGTCTGTCGGCTGTCAGCACTGTCTTTATTATTTTGGAGAAGCCCAGGGGATTAGAACTGTGCCTTGGGGTGTTTCCCTATCGCTGGATGCTGCAGTGTAGCCTTGGTAGCCAGCCCTCCCCCTGGAATCTCACAACACAAGGTTTTCATTTACCACTACCTTCCAGATTTCATCCAGAGCAACCTGGTCTTCAGATGGTACCATTGAGGCAGTGCTGACTTTCCTTTGCTCTGAGGGAGGTGGGCTTGCTCAGCCCAGGGAAGAGAAGGCTCTGGCGGGACCTTAGAGCTGCTTTCCAGTACTTGAAGGGAACCTCCAGGAAGGCTGCAGAGGGCTTTGCCCAAAGGGATCCAGTGACGGGACAAGGGGAGAGGGTTTGAAACAGTAAGAGAGGAGGGTCAGACTGGATTTGAGGAAGGTGGTCTTCAGTGCCATGGTGCAGAGACTCTGGAATCGATTGCCCAGAGAGGCTGTGTCTGCTCCTCCCTTGTTCAAGGCCAAGTTGGATGAAGCCTTAAGCAACCCAGTCTGGTTGAGAGGTGTCACTGCCATGGCAGGGGGTTGGAAGGGATGAGCTCTGAGGTCCCTTCCAACCTCAGCCAGTCTGTGATTCTGTGATTCTTTCTTAGCAAGATGAGCTGTCGGTGCTGCAGGCTCAGTCTAGGACTTGTGTTGGTGATAGATTTTCTTCACGTTTAGACTCCTGCAGAGCTGCCCCACACAAATAAAACAGTAGAAACCCCAGCACCTGCCCTAGAGAGTTAGGGTTAGAAAGTGGCTTCTTGGGGACAGCCCTGCTTTGGCAGAGTCCTTTGAGAAGCTTTTGCCTTAGCTGGTGCAGCAGCATTAGCCCAGTCCGGTTATGTGGTAGCCCAGACTGGGAAGACTGGGATGTCTTTTTGATTTGTAGACAGGAATTTTACCAAATAACTGGTTCTTTTGAATTTTAAGACCTCCCCTTACCCCAAACGTAGAGTGATGGAATTGAGACAAACCACAGCCACTAATCAGCAGCCAGGAGAGCTGCCTCTCCACACAGAACTGTCACAAATACTCTGCTGCTTTTCCCAGGTGTTTTGCCCCATCAAGCTAGATTCCCGTCTGTTTTCATCAGCAAAGGTGACAGATCACATCATTGCACTGGTGAGGCTGGGCAATCCGTCTGGCAGATTGAAGCCCGCTCAGATGTTCAGCAGCTGAGTTTATCAGGGCACCCATAATAACTTCACCAGCACTCAGCCCAAACCCACTTTTTAGGTTTCTTGTGGGGAGGAAAGAACCCCCAGCAGCCAAATCGTGATGATTAACGCAGACATCAGAGGGAAAGCAAAGAGGGATAAAGGCCTCTCAGTTTTTGACAGGTGCATTGTGCGTTCCGGGCTCCCAGCCAAGGCACATTGTCATCAAATGTTAATCAACTCTGCAAATAATGCACAAAGCATGAAACTGTGCTGATTCTGGGTGCAATTGGAGATGTAAACGTGTCAAGCTGTGCTATACATTAAGGTTCCTGAAAATGAAGGGAAAAGATCAGAAATATGAAGTAGATTAAAAAGATGGTAGTGACAAAGGGCCTTTGGTGAGCCATCGCCCTCTGCTAGGAGAGTACAGCCTTTAAATCACAGAATTGCTGCATTATTGAGGCTGGAAAAGCACTCTGAGCTCATCCAGCCCAGCCCAGGACCTAACATCACCCCAGCGGCCACACCAGGGCACTAAGTGCCACATCCAGTCCGTTCTTAAACACCTCCAGGGATGGGGACCCTACTACTGTCCTGGGCAGTGCAGTCCAGGCTCTGCACACTCTTTCCAGGAGGAAGGGCTTCCTGACATCCAACCTAACCCTCCCCTGGCAGCTTCAGGCCCTCTCTTATCATCCTATCACTAGTTGCCTGGGAGAAGAGCTTGACCCCCATCTGACTACTGCTTCAGGTGATTACACAGCTAGTTACACAGAGTGATAAGGTCCCCCCTGAGTCTCCTGTTCTCTAGGGTACTTTGGGTCAGAAGTTGTTGTAATGTAGACAGTTCAGTGAAGGGGAGCAGGCTGAGATGAGAACACAAGGAAAGCTTCAGAAAACAGGGATTTGTCAGTGCCTGGTGCCCAGCCATGCCCTTGCTCACTGGGGTTGAGGCCGTTCATCAGCCTTTTGCATCCCCACCTGAGAAATCACAGGTACTGTACCAGCCAACCTTGGCTTTCAGGCAGGAGGGCTTTCTGCAGTTGTCCACTTTGTGCCTCCTTGTCAACTTCATGCGGTTTTGCTTACTGCCTCGACCCTTCCTAGCAGCTCTGGTATCTCTGTCTCTGAAGCTGCTCCCTCTCTCCAGCATCCCAGCTGGTCTCTGCTGCACACGGAGATAACTGTGGGTGTGTCAAACACAGCCCTTCTTACATTTTAGAGTAGGATAGGAGATCTTAGCCAAGAGGATGGATTCATGGGATGCAAAGAGCCCACGTCAAAGGCAAATGGGGCAGCTCTGGGTTATCCATGTTCAGATGAGGATGATGGTGGTGCATTGCATCCATCCTGGGCTGCTGCAATCCTCAGTACCCTGGCTAACAGGTTGTACAGATCTACAAACATGTGGCTTGAAGGGGTGACCACAATGTTAAGCCCCAAACACAAGCAGAGAACATCCATCCCATCAGGTGTTTCTCAAGCTGGACCCACGCAGTGGGGCATTCCCAGATCACAGAGGGGAGCTGGAGGAGGAGGAGTGAGTCAGCAGCTTCACAAAAGTTACGACACCCCACCATACTCCCTGTGGTCTGGGAGGTAGGAAGGGCTCACCAGTATGAGCTAGACCAGCACCTCACCAACACCAGGGGCTCCTGGGCAGGCTGAGAGGTGCTGAGCATCAGAAGCAGCTCCATTCTGCTCCTTTGAGAAACCTTCCTCTTCCTTCTGCAGCTCCAGTGCCAAGGGCTGGGCACATCTCTGCGCACCACAGTGCGGATGTGCTCTACGATGGCAAACCCACGTTGGGATGGTTCTGTGCTCAGCCCTGGCAATGCAGCGGGTGAGTGGGGAGCAGGAACTTGCTGACAAAACCATGAAGCTTTGGGGTCTGCCTTGACTCACGCAGAGGAGACAGGGTTTTGTACACTGCCAGCACTGCCTGCTGCCTCCCGTGGGCTGTGCCCCCAGAAACACACACCCAGCCTAAGGTATTTCAATCCCAGATCTTTGCTCAAAGCCAACCCAGGAAGGATTTTCCTTGCAATTCTCTGAATTTTCTTGGAATTCCTGGTCCTGCCTGTGCATAGCTATTGCCGTTGACCACCCTTCCACCTTCCCTGCTCTGCTGCCACTTTAAACACAGCACAGCTCTCCCCCAGCCTTGCCCGTGCGTCTGGAGAATGCAGTTGCTTAGCTCTCTATCCCCTTAGCGAAGCAGAAATACAGCAACCAAAACTCTTCCTCCTCAAGAATGTGCCTTGCCAATGGCCTTTGTCAGGGCCAGGTTGTTATCAGCATCTTGCCTGATGTTTACTTTTCAGTGCCAGTAAATAAATCTCAGTCCTGCTTGACCCTTCGCTCTCCAGCCTCCCCCAAGTTGAAAACAAAAAATGCTGTTCTGGATACAATCAACCAGTTTGGTTCAAGTCCTGCTTTTCAAGATCCCCAGTCTGAAACTGGTGGTCTCGGAGTCTCTTAATGGCATTAAAGCTCAGATTTCAAAGATGTGTGCCTTGGAGCTTTGGGGGCTGATGTAGAGATAAGCCACTCAGCTATGTTGATCAAGGGAGTGTCTTTATGTGAATTTTCCTTTTCAAATAAATCCAGGCCAAGATTTATCGGATCCTTCTACAGGCATGTGTTACTGGAAGACATTCCTGCCTGCTTCCAGCTCTTCTTTTTTTCTTCCTTTGAGGAAGGATGGGCCTTTCCTTTGTCACACTATCAGAAGCTCTAAACTGGATTTCAGGGGGTTGGGAAACGATGACTTGTCCTCCTGTACCGGGGGGCTTTGTGTGGTTTACGAAGCCTCCGTGACCACTCCGTGACCACTCCGTGAGCATTCCTCGCTTCCCTCCTATTTTTTTAATCTTCATTAAAATTTATGAGAGTTTCTACATCCAGCAAAGCAGCAAAAGCAGCCAGGAAAGTGAGAAGTGGTGGTAATTAAGGGCTTCTCACCTACCAGTAAATGGCAATCAGTAGAGCTGGCTCAGCAAAATGCCACCAGCAAGGCTCCCCCTTCTCCTGGTGTCACCACCGAGCACCTTGAACTGGTTTGAGCAGCACGAGCGGAGGCCTTTCTGTTCGGCTCCTTGTGTCAACACTCGCTAGTCACTCTGAGTCTTCTCCACAGACGTCTGCACTCTCCCACTTCCAAAGAGGAGCAGACACCATCCTTTCGCTAGAAATACTGCTCCAAACTCCAGCTTTGGAGTTGGTCTTCATCTTCATTAAAGAAATCCAAGCTAAAGGAGGTCCGGAGGGCAACAGAAGGAGCCCTGATGTTCAGTCTCGAGGCAGAGATGTTGCTGCTGGGCTCTTGTCGGATGGAAAAGCCTGAATGCGTTTCCTTTCCTCATTCTTCACCCCGAGTGGGGTTTTTTTTTCCTGCTGGTTCCTTGTTGTAATGCTCGGCCGGGTTTGCGCTGCTGCTTTGCATTCTTTCATATTTAAAACACTTCATAAATCTGCGCGAGGGTAATTTCCTTTGCAGAGATTTCCCAGCGTTTGAACTATTTTGTATGTATTTCAGAGCTACAAATTGGAAAAACA